>BDMV01000003.1:52669847-52868286 GCA_008326285.1 Oryza officinalis | reverse complement strand
ACACGGTCTCTATAGCGAAAGTGCGGAGAGGACCTAACTCGTCAAGATCAATTACTCTCTATGAGATTGCATTGAAGAAGTAACACAACTTTGTGATGACCACCTTAACGTGTAATGGTTCAATTGCTCTGATGGCGATAGCGAGGAATACTATGAGCCTTACATGGCAATCATGGGAATTGTAGCCTGAAAATGACAAATCATTCATGGATACCAGTCGCTTAATGTTTGAGGAGAAACCAGTAGGCACTCTCACCCCACGTAGGCATTTGCACATTGCCTTTTTCTCCTCATTTGTCAAGGTGTAGCAGGCTGGCGGAAGATACACTTTTCCGTTACCCTCATCTACAGGGTGAAGCTCTTTCCTTATCTACATATTCACGAGGTCCTTACGGGACTTCAGCTCATCCTTTGTCTTGCTAGGTATGTCTAGTAAAGTACCCATGGTGCTATCGAAGACATTTTTCTCTAGGTGCATGACATCGATAGAATGACGTGTCTCTAAATCTTGCCAGTACGGAAGGTACTTAAAGAAAATGGAGTGCTTCTTGAATGGCCCGCTAGCGCTTGCTGGCTCTTTGGCCTCATTTCTCTTCCGCTTGTTGGTTTCCTTCTTTTTGGCCTTCCCAAAAACAACCTTGAGCTTTTTCGTTATTGTGAACAATTTATCACCCTTCCATGGTTCTGGTGGATCACCATCCTCAACAGTGTTGTCGAAATATTTTGCTTTGGAGCGGTACGGGTGATTCTTTCTTAAGTAACGTCGGTGCCGCATGTACACTAGCTTCTTCGATCCCTGAAGATACCTGTACACTGTACCATCAACACAAATAACGCAGCCTGTCTTCCCCTTGAGCAAGTCGTTGATGGTGACAAAGTGTTGGCGCAGAATTTAGACCCGCCTCGCAACAAAAGACGGGCTCTACGTTTCCACGGCGGCCTGGGAGATCTGCTTAACTCCAGTGCAGGTCCAAATTGGCTTGCCTAGTCGTGCGCAAAGCGTGCCAGTTGATTTGATCTGCAATCAACAAGAAACAAGTAAACCATGTCAGAAAACAATGGTCGATCGGCCGATAAGCCGATGTCACATTGTTATAGCCCAGCCGATAGGGCAAAGCTGTATCGGCTTACTCAATATAATAAGCAAATTTAAGAGATCTAATCTCATCGGCCCATGCCAAAAGCGTGTGACAAATTAATGGAATCGACCGATGAGGGTTTCATGAGGATAACTACACTAACTATTACTCTAGTGTAAACTTATACAAGTCAATCGGCTAACATAAATACACCAACCACAAAGAAGTCTTTAAAAACACTTTGTGACCGATATGTTTATATTCGTCGATCCACATGTATAAGTGGCAAACACATGCAAGAACATAAATAATCACATGCATTAGATAAGACCGGCTGAAACCCCGGCGCTATCCTTAAATACAATCAAAAACAGGCTTCGTGTTAGATCTCGAAACAGGACTAAGGTCGATAGCAACTCAAAGTGTGAATCGAGACTTGACACCAAGAAAATCAAGCCGTCGATTGCTTTTGGGGATGGTAAATGCCTTAGATAATCTAAACGAGCAAACTGATTCAACCATCATCGGCAATAAACCCTAAAACGAGTTAACCGCTGACGAGACAGAATCAGAAGACCGCGTCAAGATTAGCTAACGCACGATAAACGACGATCACATCATCAAGGCTTAACGTGCCTAAAGCAACACGCTAGCCCCGACGATGTAAATCGTCGGGTACGAGTTCTTACCTTACTCTTGGGAAGCAAGAACTCGTCAGAAGTCAGCCTCTTGCGAGGGTTGGCGATGCGCCGAAAGTAGATTAGTTTGATTGTATGATTGATTGAGAGAGTTTCTATGTACAAACTATCGGGATATTTATACCCGAGGTTACAACAGAACCCTTGTAGGGCACGATCTTATCTACAACTAACAAACAAGTCCTGGCGGCAGACTTAAGCCACAGATTAGATCTAAACTACTTAATTTACAAGATACAACTGCCTAAAACCGAGCTTTATCTCTATTTGGCAACTTCCTTGAAGCTTATTCCGGGCCCAGACCAAGCCCACGTTGACACTATCAACTCACAACCCATATCGGCCCACGTTAACATCGAATCCGTATCGGCCGATACGCTCTTTATGGCAACACATCCACAGTCCGATACAGTTACTGGGTCCGATACGAAGCCTGGTCTGACTCCAATTCAATCTGTCTTCTCTGCTTCGGTTTCCCCTTTTCTTTCCAAGTCGATTACCAAATTTCACCGTTAACACATGCCCCCCAATTCCGCTTCATTATATAATGTGGCGGAATTAGCTCCGAGGAACCCATCGACTTCTTTGCTAGGTCTTGTCTGAAAACCGTGCAGATCCAGATTCGAATCCTTCCGCCGCCGATTCAACAAACCCTTCGCGTTCCTCAACTCCGGCGACCCCTCGGCGTTCCGTCAACATCGACCCCCTTCACAGCGACCCCTTCAACGACAACGATGGCCTCCGCCCCGTTCTATGCCTCCGAGATCCCTGCGGTAAGTCAATTCCTTCAAAACCCACATTATCGCTTTCTCCGCCGATTTCTCCAAGTTAGGGTTTTTACTCTCTGCCCCCCAGGTCTTATATTTTTATCGTCATTCTCACGATCTAGGTCTTCAAAAACCAAATCTTGATCCCCACCGACGACAAATCCCATCGCTTTCTGCTAGGCCCCATGGGCGATCACGACCCAACTTGGCTAATCAATGCCGAGACGGACAGAATCCCCTTTAGGCAAGTCAAACCCAATGTTTCTTCCTGGAAACATACCTTCAGGTCCTGGCCATCGAAGCTTAACGGATACAGAACCTGGCATAAGAGGATTGCTGCTGCCAAACAAATCCACTGGGACGAGATTGGGATCGGCCAATGCATCACTTTGTCCCTGGCAGATACCAAGAAGAATGAGCCACTCATGTCGGCTGCAAGCTACTTCTGGTCTAGTACCTTGAACGCCTTCATGTTCAAGCAAGGTCCGATGACCCCCATCCTTATAGATGTCAAGATACTGACAGGACTGGATATCGACTCTGAGATCAATCCCTTCGGCCTCCTGATAAACAGCAATCACAAGTTGAAGACCAAGAAAATCGGAGGCTGGTCCGGATACATCTCTGAACACATGGAACAGGGATCGGTCTCAGAACGAGAACACGTAGCCTTCCTGACACTGTGGTTGGAGAGATTTGTCTTCTGCGGATCGACTTGCGGCCCTACTACGAACTGTCAACATTTGGGTCAGGCTTTGGTCGACAAGAAACAAATCCCTTTGGGCCGATACCTCCTGGGAGCTGTCTATCGGCTGCTCCATATCTCCACACAAGACCTGATGCTAAAACAGACTGTAGCTCATGGAGGACCATGGTGGTTCATTCAGCTCTGGCTAACCATTTACACCAACACCATGGTTGATCGGCCACCTCTATCGGACTCTCGCTTTCCATCAAAATACGCTGATCACGAAGATCCCAGGAGCAGAAGATGCATGTCCTATGGGGAAGCAGCCTCCGTGTATCCAGGCACAGACCAATCGGCTGAAGACATGGCAGCCTGGTTCATTCGCTTCTTCACCGGCCCCCCATCAACCAGAATGGACATGTTCGTGTACACATCGGACCGAGATTATGAGCTCCCCGACGATCTTCAACTAAGCTTGATAAATGATGACATGGAGTCGAGGGAGTTATTCATGATCGGCCTCACCCCGTGCCTGCTCCCAGTAGGCATATTTCAAGGAAGAAGCACCAGCCCATCCTATGAGTTTTACAACCCAATGATAGCTGCTAGGCAATGCGGGCTCGGGCAACTTCCCATCAGCCTGTATCTTCATAAGCTCCTAGAAAGCAGAGGCACGGTTCCATCAGCGCTGATTATGAGCAAGGCATTTGAAATCGAGCTCCCAAATCTCGGCGACTGCGACCGGCTGCACCTAAGCGCTTTTGTCCACATCGGCTTCCAGGCATGGTGGCAAGAGTGGGCCGCCCACATCTTCCATCAATCGGCCAGATTTTATGTGACAGAGCTTATCCAGGGTATCAGTCCTCAAGTCCCAGACAGGCCGATTCCATCCGTGAGCAACAGTGGACGGAAAATCTTTTATGCTCCAGCTATAGCTCCATCAGGGTCAACGATCCTGGAATCCATCATCGGCCTTACTGCCCCGAAGATATCATCATTGCTCCAGGGGCCGATGATTAAAGAAAACCCCAAGAGGAAAGCGCCAACCAGGGGCAAAGCCCAAAAATCCAGCAAGAAGATTAAAGTTGATGACCAAGCCGATCTTGAAGAGCTGGACCCCTCCATGGAAGAATTCTTTGAAAAACAAGTGATGGAGGAGGAAGTCGATGCAGCGGCCGCCGATGCATATGAAGAAGAAGACACACCGGCCGAAACCACCAAAGAGCCATCGGCCGAAGCTGCTGAGATCCCACCAGCCAATGACCAAGATGATGCCCCGCAACCAAAAAGGACTAGACACGCAATTCGCAAGGTCAGTATAATCTCTTCTTTGTGTTTACATAATCCCCTTGTACTGCATACTTTAGCTTCATATACTCTTCAGGCTGCGGCGTCGTCTGTGTTGAAGGAGAGAACTCGATCGGCCCCTTTTACCCAGAACCAAGAAAGCCACTCTACAACGGCGCGAACGAGCCAAGGCATGATTGAGGACTCCTTCTCCTTCTACACCACCCTCTCCGACTGTCTCGGTAAGAGTTGATTTTTGCATTATCTTGCTATTTACATAACCCTATTTACCAATTTCCTGCTTTTTCAGCCTAGGGCTCCATCACCTTCACCACATCAGCCAACCCCCTCGCCTACTGAATCGACAAAGCAAAGGGAGGCCGATGCAAGTACCACCGATGCTCTAACACAGGTAATTAAAATTACTCCAATCCCCTCTCTGCCGGTTCCTGTTTAACAAAGCTGACTTTGACCCATGTTGATATCTGCAGAACCTAGCCGATATGTTCTCCTTTGATATCGGCCAATTTCTTGATGATGAAGACAAGGAACTACTCAGCATGGCCAAGGCACCAATCTCTGATGACCTGAAGAGCCGGCTGACCGACATCGCTAATCGGCTAGAGGCCTCGTTGGAGTGTTTGGTGGAAGATTGCGCCTCCGTCAGAACCAGGGTACAAGAAATCCAAGACGAACTGCCCGAAGACCTGATGGATATTCTAACGCCGGCCATCTTCTTGTAGCAATACCGATTTAAGCTCAACAAGGCAAAAGAAAGACTCGCAGAACGACGAGAGCGTGAACAACTGGAATCGGCCCTATCCGCTAGCAAGGCTCAGGTTAACGCTGATAAGACCAAGTTGGACGAGCTAACGGTGGAGCCGATTGCCCTGAAGCACAAACTTGAAGAACTCCGTCGCCTCGAGACAGAGCTGGTATCGAAGCTGGAATCGACACGTCGAGAAATCCAAGAAGTCGAAGCCGGAATAGCTGCATCACCTAAGGTCATAGAAGACCAGACGAAAAAGCTCAAGGCATCGGCCAAGTAGCTTGCGACCCTAAGCAAATCACTGAAGCCGATCCCAGGGTCGATGGCCGATGATGCCCAGGCTATAGAAGACGTCGAGCAGATTCGCCGCAAAGCCATTGCTGCTATTGCAGACTTCATAGGGTAACGTAGCATATTCTGTCCTCGTACTGTGTAAATACGAACCTTATCGGCCATGCAGCCGAATTTGATCTTACTGCTGTGTAAAAATTTCAGTCTGAATATTACTTCTAAAATCCTTTTTGCAAACAAATATCCCCTTACTGAAATCAACCTCATCGGCCAGAAAGCCAAATTCAGTCTCAAACTGAAAGAATCCGACGTGAAAATTCCTCGAAAAATTCCTTGAAAAATTCCCAGAAAAATTCCTTGAAAAATTCCGCGCTTGTATATATATATGCCCCCCAAATTTTAGAAGGTAAGGGCTCATGTTGTAAAATTTGAACTAAGGGCGATAGTATATATCGGCCATCTAAAGACGATGCATAACACATCGGCTGTAATCATAAATCGGCTGGAGGGCCGATCATGAGTCGATCCAGACGCTGGGATAATATCTCTTTAAGTACTTACCATTAAGAGCTCGTCCATAAATCTCGCTATCCAACCCCTTGAGCAAAAAAGCATTGTGAGGAACACAACGATGAATTTGAAAAGGACCTTCCCAATTAGGTGACCACTTGCCGTATTTATTATCTCTGGAACCAATCGGCATTATTTATTTCCATACAAGATCCCCTTCTTCAAATGACTTGGCGACAACTTTTTTGTTGTAATGACAAGCCACTCTATCTTTATCACGTTTGATCTTCTCTAAGGCCCGTAATCGGACATGCGCCAAATCGTCTAACTCATCTACCATAAGATTATGGTACTCATCGGCTGTCAAGTCGTCTTGCAAGGCAATCCTCCTTGAGCCGATGTTGGTTTCCCACGGCAGCACAGCTTCGTGTCCATAAACCAACTGATACGGAGACACTTGAATTGCACCATGGCAAGCCATCCGATACGCCCAAAGGGAATCGGCCAGCGTTGTGTGCCATTGCCTTGGCTGTTCGTCGATTTTCCTCTTGATTAACTTGATTAAGGCCTTATTAGAAGCCTCTGCCTGCCCATTAGCCTACGCATAGTAAGGAGAAGAATTTAATAATTTAATGCCCATGCTGTCGGCGAACTGGACGAACTCATCGGATACGAAGATTGATCCCTGATCGGTGGTTATTGTCTGAGGTAACCCAAACCGATATACAATATATTCCTTGACAAACTGAATTGCATCTTTGGAATCAACCTTCTTAAGGGGAACGGCCTCAACCCACTTTGTGAAGTAATCTGTAGCCACCAAGATATATTTGTGTCCCTTGCTTGATGGCGGGTTAATCTGGCCGATCATATCTATTGCCCATCCACGAAATGGCCACGGCTTTATGATTGGATGCATAGCCGATGCCGGTGCTCTTTGAATTGCTCCAAACTTTTGACAATCCCGACATCCTTTATAATACTTGAAACAATCCTCTAGCATGGTTGGCCAAAAATATCCGACGCGCTTCAACAACCATCTCATTTTATGGGCCGATTGATGGGTTCCACAAATTCCTTCATGTACTTCACTCATAACAGTTTTGGCCTCCTCGGGGCCTAGGCACTTGAGTAAGACACCATCAATCGTCCGATAATACAAGTCATCGTCCAGCAAGACATAATGTAAAATTTTATACTTCATTCTTCGTGATGCCGGTTGAGAAGGATTCCTCAAATACTCGATGATGTCAAACCTCCAGTCGTCGGCATGCACGAGAGCAATCTGAATCTGGACATCTTTAGCCATCGGCCGGTATCCCGATGCCCCCTGAGCTAAATCATTGGCCTCGAAGTTCTGCTTCCTGGGTATATGCCTCATCGTCACAATCTTGAAACCTTGTAGCAACTCCTTGCACTCCTCGTTGTAGACTCTGAGAATATCGTTTTTGCATTCATATGCCTCAGAAAGTTGATTGATTACCAGTTGCGAATCACCAATGATTTCTACGGAATCGGCTTCGACTTCTCGTAATAACTGCAAGCCTTTAAGCACCGCTTCGTACTCTGCTTGATTGTTAGTATAATAAGGCTTGATAGTAAAAGCAAACTCAAAACTTGCCCCCCGAGGGGATATGATAACTAGGCCGATACCGCATCCATGTCTGCAGACAGACCCATCGAAATACAAGGTCCATGGCACAATATCTGAATATGCAATTGAGTCATCTCTGTGCTGAACAATAAAATCGGCTAGGGCTTGTCCCTTGATCGCTTTAGCCGATTCATACCGTAGGTCGAACTCTGTCAAGGCAAAAATCAACTTCCCAATTCTTCCTTTTAATACGGGGGCCGATAGCATGTATTTCATCACATCGGCCTTACTTACCACAATGCACTCATTGGAAAGTAAATAATGCCTCAACTTAGTACATGAGAAATATAAGCACAAATAGAGTTTTTCTACTGGCGTGTACCTTGTCTCGGCATCCAGCAACCTCCTGCTGAGATAGAAAATGACTCGTTCTTTGCTGTCAATGTCCTGAACTAAGACTGAGCCGATATACTTCTCATCGGCCGATAGGTACAGTCTGAACGGAATTCCCTTCTGTGGAGGAATTAAAACTGGTGGGGAGCTCAAATACTCCTTGATGTCGTCCAGCGCCTTCTGCTGCTTATCACCCCATATGAACTCTTCATCCTCTTTTATCTTCAATAACGGAGTGAACGACTCTATTCTTTCTGACAGGTTCGATATAAAGCGCCGAACAAAATTGATCTTGCCGAGCAGAGATTGTAACTTGGTCTTGTTCGTCGGAGGTTTGATTTTCTTTATAGCATCGATATTCTTCTGTGTAATCTCAATTCCTCTTTCGTGGACCAAGAAACCCAGAAACTGACCGGCCGATACGCCAAAGGCACACTTGTTAGGGTTCATTTTTAAACCATACTTCCTCGCTCTTTCGAGTACCTTGCGTAAATTGGCCAGGTGCATATCATATTCTCTTGACTTCACGACGACATCATCAATATAAACTTCAATCAAAGAGCCGATAAGATCTTGAAAAATATAATTCATGGCCCTCTGATACATAGCTTCGGCATTCTTCAAACCGAATGTCATGACAACCCATTCATATAGGCCGATTGCCAGGTGCATATCATATTCTCTTGACTTCACGACGACATCATCAATATAAACTTCTTCGGCCATAAAAATTTGGTTGTAGCCTGCGTTCCCATCCATGAAGCTGATAACCTTGTGCCCAGACGCGGCATCGACAAGCAAATCGGCCAGAGGCATAGGGTACTCGTCTTTCGGTGTTGCTTTGTTCAAGTCTCTGAAGTCAATACATACCCTAAGCTTGCCATTTTTTTTCATTACTGAAACTATGTTGGAGACCCATTCTGCGTATCGGCAAGGTCTGATGAAGTTGGCATCATAAAGTCGTGTGATCTCTGCCTTGATGGCTTCGTGCATATCGGCCTTAAATCTCCTAGGAGCTTGTTTAAACGGCCGATAGCCTGGTTTGATTGGTAGCCGATGTTCTACAATTGATCAGCTTAATCCTGACATCTCATTATATTCCCATGCAAAACAATCCATGAATTCTTTCAACAGATTTATAAGATTACTCTTGTATTCCTTTGGCAGGTTAGCACTTACGTACGTCGGCCTAGGCCTATCACCTATTCCTATATCAACTTCTTCAAGCTCATCGGCCGACGTAAAACCCTGTCCCAACTTGCCATCGAGCTCGTCCACCGCATCATCTGTGTAGGGACTAGCTTGTTCATCTTCAACGGCGGACGGCACATCTTTGCTAAAGTAACTGCTTATCTTGATCTTCAATCGTCTCGATGTCGCAGTCAGTTACTTTGAGGAAATCGGCGTCCCAGACTCGCCCGGACAAGCAGTCGATTCCCTCCATCTCCCATATTGCGAGATCGGCATTGGCCACGTGTACCGACCGATCGGCCTGCACGATCTCGACCTGGTCCCCTTGCCATTGCATGAGGCATTAGTGCATTGTTGAAGGGACGCAACAGTTTGCGTGGATCCAATCCCGTCCCAACAACAAGCTGTAGGAACCCTTTCCGTCGAAGACGAAGAAGGTGGTGGGTATTGTCTTGCTGCCCACGGTGAGTTCCACGTTTAGGACCCCCTTCGCCTCGGACGCGTTGCCACCAAAGTCTTTCAACACCATGTTTGTCTTGATTAGATCTTCAGGTACCTTTCCAAGCTTCCTGAAGGTTGTGTATGGCATTAAATTGACCGCCGCGCCGCCGTCGACCAGCATCTTCGTCATCGGCCGCCCGTTAATGAATCCTTTGATGTATAACGGCCGCAAGTGCCTGTAGTTATCGTCAACTGGCTTGTAAAATATGGCTTGATCTGGTGACAACTATAGCCTAGCCGAAGATTGTTCATCGTCGGCCACTGCTTCATCGGCCGCCTGCACGCTGTACTCTGCTGGCAGTATAAAAACCATGTTAACAGGCGCCGATGTCGCTCATTTACCTTTTGAAGCCGCAGAGGCCCGGGCTGTATTGGAGGTGCCCTCATCGGCCGTGACCACCGTGGATTTTATCCTCCACTCTTTCTTGGTCTTGGCCGGCCGATGGGTTATTGCCACCTGTTGCTCTTGGATTTGTTCTTTCCTCCTTAGCCTCTGAACCCGCTGTTTTTGTGTCTTAGTGAATACATCGCTTGGGCACCATTGAGGGTTCTGGACCTGTTCCTCGGCTTCGGTCTGTTGGTCTTGGTGCATCGGCCCTAACCTCTCATGCACAGATTTCCTTTGTTTGGCCGGCCGATGCGCGTGCCTGCTTGAGTTGCCCTGATAATAATCTTCTGCTCCGTTGCACGCAGGGCACTCCTGAATGGATGACAACCTCATCCCCTCATTCCAGCAAAACCGAAAAACTCGCACTCCCAATGTGGGTCGTAAGAGTTGTCTTGATCGACGTGGTCTTGAGCTTGTTCTTCCTGCCTCCGCTGGTATTTTCTAATCAGGCCCTCACAGGTCTGATAAGGTCGCTTGCCGGTCCGATGGGCACTGCCATCGGCCCTGTCCGCCTGCACCATGTTGACTGGGAACGGGTGTCCTTCGATCTTCATCGGCCGCTTGGCATCATCGATTTTAATCCTGCCTTGCTCGATGGCCGATTGAATCTGTTGTCTGAAAATCTTGCATTCATTTGTATGGTGTGAATAAGAGTTGTGCCACTTGCAATATCTCCGTTTCTTGATCTCTTCGGCCGATGGCAATACATGACCTACTGGCAACTGAATTTGCTTTTCTTGCAACAGTAGGTCAAACATTTTATCGGCCTTGTTGATGTCGAAGTCGAATTTGTCTTCTTTGTCGCCCTTTTTTACCCATTGGCAATTTGTCGGCTTCCTCATCCGGGCCCACTCAGCCAGGTCGACATCAACATCTTCTTCGTCGTCGTCGTCGGAGGCATACTGATAAACTGCATTGATCTTTTTTGCAAATTTCTTAGCCTCTTGGAATCGTTGTTCGTGGGCCGACACCCGTTGTGCTAGGTGAGCTAGGCTTTCAAATTCCTACGAGGAGAACCTCTCGCGTATCGGCCCTAACAATCCTTGGAACGCCAAATCGGCGAGCTGTGAATCGGTCAAGCTAAGGCTGTAGCATCTGTTCCTTACGTCCCTGAATCGTTGAATATACTCCGGGACCGATTCGTCGACTCGTTGCCTAATGACGGTCAAATCGGACAGTTTCATTTCTTGTACGCCGTTATAGAAATACCTATGAAACTGTTTCTCCAGATCTATCCATCCTCTGATGGAATTGCAGGGTAGAGATGAAAACCACGTAAACGCAGACCCTGACAGGGACAGAGGGAAAAATCTCACCCTCAACGCCTCGATAGCCGATGCCTCCCCGCACTGTGCTAGGAATCGGCTTACATGCTCGTAAGTCGAGACGTTGTCCTGCCCTGAAAACTTGGAGAAGTCCGGAATCTTGTATCGGCCTGGCAATGGCACTCTGTCAAATTCCTCGGGGTACGGGTGCCGATACACTGTAGAGTTCTCCTTGGGCTTCAAGCCGAACTGATCACGCATCACTTCGGCTATCATATCGGCCCAGTATCCTGCGGGCCGATGTGAGAGGTATTGCTGATACGATTGTTGCAAACCCTCTGCTTGATACTGCCTGGGGGAGTACGGCTGATACTGGTGATCAAGGTTCTGCGCGCCATACTGCCCTGTGGTGTGCTACTGGTAGCCCTGTGGCGTATTGTAAACCGCCTGTGGTGGAGGATTGTTGAAAACCGGGGCTTGCGACTGTCCGGCCGATGGCTGGTTGATATGAACTTGCTGCATCGGCTCGATCACTGGTTGCTTCCCCTTGGTCCATTGTGCATACTGCTCCTCCGTGATATGCTGAGGGCTCCCCCCTGTCTGCTTGGTAAGGACCAATGGCAGTGTTGTCGTTGGCTGCGCCGATGGGGGTGGCATCGGCGCTGTTGGCTGAGCCGTGCTCAGGTCGTTCCTCAGGGTCCGATAGGCAGGGAACTTATTTTCCGGTAAGAAAATCGGCCCCTGAGGCTTGTACTGGTGAATCGTCCCATCTAGGATCGATTTGACCGTATTGGTCAATGTGTTCACCAGAATCCCTGACTGGTTGACTAGCGCAGAATGAACTGCGGAGTCAATCCTATCTTGCAACGTCGGCGCTGCAGTATCTTCGGTCTTGACGGCGTGGTCATGTGCCGCCGCCGATGTGCCAGCTCCATCTCCGGGACTCGGCATAACTACCTTGGATTTTTGGATCAAGGTGCCTTGCCGAGTCCTAGAATATGTTTGCAGGTACATATACTGGAACTGCTCGACCAGATTTTCCATCTCAGCCTTCTGCTCTGCATTGAGCTGGTCGGTGGTCACAGGGACGATGTTCTCCTCGGAAATCTCGACCTGCTTCGACATCTTGAGGAGATCTTGTTGTTGTTGCTGGGTTTGCGTTGTTTGGTCCCACTGGGCGTGCCAAAAGCGTGTTGGAGCAGAATTTAGACCCGCCTCACAACAAAAGACGGGCTCTACGTTTCCACGGCGGCCTGGGAGATCTGCTTAACTCCAGTGCAGGTCCAAATTGGTTTGCCTAGTCGTGCGCAGAGTGTGCCAGTTGATTTGATCTGCAATCAACAAGAAACAAGTAAACCATGTCAGAAAACAATGGTCGATCGACCGATAAGCCGATGTCACATTGTTATAGCCCAGCCGATAGGGCAAAGCTGTATCGGCTTACTCAATATAATAAGCAAATTTAAGAGATCTAATCTCATCGGCCGATGAGGGTTTCATGAGGATAACTACACTAACTATTACTCTAGTGTAAACTTATACAAGTCAATCGGCTAACATAAATACACCAACCACAAAGAAGTCTTTAAAAACACTCTGTGACCGATATGTTTATATTCGTCGATCCACATGTATAAGTGGCAAACACATGCAAGAACATAAATAATCACATGCATTAGATAAGACCGGCTGAAACCCCGGCGCTATCCTTAATTACAATCGAAAACAGGCTTTGTGTTAGATCTCGAAACAGGACTAAGGTCGATAGCAACTCAAAGTGTGAATCGAGACTTGACACAAAGAAAATCAAGCCGTCGATTGCTTTTGGGGATGGTAAATGCCTTAGATAATCTAAACGAGCAAACTGATTCAACCATCATCGGCAATAAACCCTAAAACAAGTTAACTGCTGACGAGACAGAATCAAAAGACCGCGTCAAGATTAGCTAACGCATGATAAACGACGATCACATCATCAGGGCTTAACGTGCCTAAAGCGACACGCTAGCCCCGACGATGTAAATCGTCGGGTACGAGTTCTTACCTTGCTCTTGGGAAGCAAGAACTCGTCAGAAGTCAGCCTCTTGCGAGGGTTGGCGATGCGCCGAAAGTAGATTAGTTTGATTGTATGATTGATTGAGAGAGTTTCTATGTACAAACTATCGGGATATTTATACCCGAGGTTACAACAGAACCCTTATAGGGTATGATCTTATCTACAACTAACAAACAAGTCCTTGCGACAGACTTAAGCCACAGATTAGATCTAAACTACTTAATTTACAAGATACAACTGCCTAAAACCGAGCTTTATCTCTATTTGGCAACTTCCTTGAAGCTTATTCCGGGCCCAGACCAAGCCCACGTTGACACTATCAACTCACAACCCATATCGGCCCACGTTAACATCGAATCCGTATCGGCCGATACGCTCTTTATGGCAACACATCCACAGTCCGATACAGTTACTGGGTCCGATACGAAGCCTGGTCTGACTCCAATTCAAACTGTCTTCTCTGCTTCGGTTTCCCCTTTTCTTTCCAAGTCGATTACCAAATTTTACCGTTAACACAAAGATAATTGCATTAAGCGTGAAGTAATTCTGCATGAATTCGTCCCAAACCCGGACCCCGTGATTCCACAGATCAGCCATATCCTGCAGCAAAGGCTCCAGAAACACATCCATATCATTGCCAGGTTGTCGTGGTCCCTGTACAAGGATGGTCAACAAAATATACTTCCTTTTCTGACACAGCCACGTAGGGAGGTTGTACATGGTTAGGAGTACTGGCCACATGCTGTGTGAGCTGCTCAAGTCACCAAATGGATTCATTCCATCGATGCTCAATGCAAACCTTACATTTCTTGGGTCCTCTGCAAACTCATGGTACTTTCTGTCAAATTCCTTCCACTATCGAGCATCTGCCGGATGTCGAATCATCCCATCCTTTTTCCGCTTTTCATGATGCCAGCGCATCAGTTCGGCATCCCTCGGGTTCGAGAACAAATGCTTCAATTGATCTTTCACCGGAAGGTACCACATGACCAACTGGGGGATCTTCTTCTTGTTGTTGTCTTCTACCTCGTCTTGGGTAACATCCTGATGCTCGGACTGGCTACGGCTTGTTTTGTATCGACTAGTGTTGCACGTTGGGCATATGTCCAAATCCTCGTACTCTTTACGAAACAGTACGCAGTGGTTAACACACGCGTGTATCTTTCGCACACCGAGAGATAAAGGGCAAATAAGCTTCTTCGCTTCATAGATGCTGGTTGGCAAGGAGTTGGGTTGCGGAAATAGTTTCTTCAACAGAACCAACAAATCGTTGAAACTACTGTCCGACCAACCGTTTCTGGCCTTCAATCTCATAAGTTCAAGCACTATCCGCAACAATGTGAAATCCTTCATGCAACCATTTGCCTCATCGTACAAAAGAACCTTCGTTGCCTTTTGTAATGATTCGAAGTTCTCCAACCCACGAGCGGACCCAGCTACAACCTCAGGTTTAGCATGACGCAACATCTCTTCCAAATCAAAATTACCATCATCTACGCAAACATTACCATCATCGACATCATCAACTATACTGTGCTGACCATCATCGCCACCAACATCATCATCAACATTAATGGGCTCTACTTCCTCTTCTCCTTCTTCTGCTACTACCATCAAATCCTCGTCCCAGTTGAACACTTCATCCTGTACTATCGCCCGGTTGGGAACTTGTTTGCTTGGGATCTCTCCATGATGTGACCAATTTGTGTAGCCTGCAACAAATCCATGCATCACCAAGTGTTGCTCGATTATAGATGGGTCGATCCAAATTTTCTGATTCTTGCAATGTAGGCATGGACATCTAATTTCCTTTGTCTTCTTAGATACAGCATTCTTCTTAGCAGCTTTCATGAATATGTCAACTCCTTCAATATATGAGGACCGGTATCTCTCTCTATACATCCATGCTCTGTCCGCCATCTATGCATTATTTGCGAAAAAATATGTACAACTTCGTCACTTTATATATTTTTGATAATATGTCACATTAAAATTATACTAATTAATATTTATAACCACTATAATCTAAACAAGATAATTAAAGCTAGCCAAAAATCTACAAACTACAAACAACTAGAAAAAATAAAAAACTAGCTCTTTTTCTTTTCTTCTCAGCGTTCTCTGCAGTTAACTAATATATAAATCTGTTACAAATAAACATATCAAAACTAAATATATGTATGGAACATCGATCATGCACAATATTTCTTACAAAGTTTGCCCATTTTAAGCTCCAAATAACAAATAAAAAATACTTTTCTTCCCCCGTGTCACATACTTTTTGCTATGCAAAATCTCAACAAACAACCAATAAAATTGAAAAAAAAACTTTACAAATGGAGTAGGAGAAAGTATATGTAACCTCTGGTGCAGTAGATCTTTCAAAAGATTGAAGATCAAAACCTTCCCCTCTATGTATTTGTTCACAAGAGAGAGAAAATCGTGCTCAAATGCTATGGCTGCTAGCTGGACTGGTGATATAGGTGATGCTATTTTCCCTGGCGGTCAACATATGTCAGTTCATTCGAACCGCTAGAAAATATTTAGGGGTGGCGGCGGCTTAAGTGGGCCGCCAGTGAAGATGTAGGAATCTTCGCTAGCGGGCCACGTCACCTTACCGCCAGCGAAAATGTGATATTTTCGCTGGCGGTGTCTTAAGATGGCCGCCAGAGAAAATGCCACATCTTCGCTGGCGGCCAGCTTTAGGAGAGGCCGCCAGCGAAGATGTGTTTTCGCTAGCAGCCCGAGACCCCCACCCCCTATCTTTTGAGCTGGCGGTTTCACCTCGTAGCTGCCAGAGAAAAGTTTTTCCAAACGCCATGAAAGATTGTTTTCGTAGTAGTGTCAGATTCATCCTCAAAAGTTAGTTTTTTTACGGAAGGAGTACTCTATATATGATAGGTATAGTAATGCACTCTACACATCATGTCGTTAGGGTTGTGAGAGGTACGGTATCCTTTATTTCACAATATTATAGACTACTAATACATTAAAAACACAGCCGTGGCAAAAATAACAAAATGGATATAGAAACAGGAATAAATTCTAATATCTTTCGGGATATCCCTCATATAATTTTCTTTAAATCAATGTAAATAAATGTAAAAAATTTTACAAAAATTTAACAATGTAGAATATAGTGACATCTAACACTTCAATAAAAATCAAGTTTAAACTTGAACTACACATTGAGAAAAAAAAGGAGAAAAATCCGGGTTTGAATAGCACGGATGTTGTTGATACGTTAGATTATCTCTCTTTTTTTATTTCTTGACGTGAGAGTTGAGTTTAGGCTATATTTGATTGTGCTCTTTTGCTGAGCTTATCAGCCGCACACAAAATAAGATAGGTCATTATTACATGATTAATTAAGTATTAGCTATTATAAACTTAAAAAAATAAATTTATTTAATTGTTTAAAGAAACTTCTATATATATTTTTTTCATAAAACATATTGTTTAGATTGTTTAGTAGTTCAGGAAACATACTTATAGAAAACAAAGGAGTAGTTAAGCCAACTAGCTAAATCAGGACCCTTAGACTCAAGATTTCGTAGTGGTCCACATATGTTGTATGAATATTTTTTTAAAAAATAAGATTTTTCATTACTATTTGAATGGTGTTTGAACAGATAGGAGATAAGAAAGCTAAGAGAGGCACGTTTATTAACAAAGCGGAATACATCCCATTGAGAGATTAAAACATTTTCCCCTACAGAAATGTACAAAGATTACACCTAAAACTGTTAGAGCTGAAGACTACGCTGATTGATTTTGACTCTATGCACAACCTCAGATTGATGTATGGATACCTAGTTTTTTCTCTGAGATTTATGGATGCAATTCGTTTGTATCACTACGAAAAATAATTCCTACCTAGTAGTAACATTTGCTTTAATGCACTGTTCAGTATACCTCCAGCTTCAAGTTTAATTTTTACTATCTCTAGCTGAAGTAATTTTCTGCGAGTTGGAATGTGCGCAAGCATAAAGTATTATCAGAGTGGTAGTAGTGGTATGTACATCTTATATTCATATTTTAGACTAAAATCAAATGATTAAACCATTTTATTTTTGGCATGCCAAACACTCAAATTGAACAGTCTTAATTCTCGGCAAAAGCCCTATACGTACTAACACACCGTGATTAGCAAATATTACTGCTAATAATACCCGGCAATAATTCATCAATCACGAGCTCCTCTCTTCGTCCGTAATTCTCCATCATCCGCATGGCAAAATCATATTTGTCTCGTACGCTTGGAGCTCACAGATCAGTGAAGCGATCCCACGTACTCCTACAGAGGTAGGCTTGCAAGGCAGCACATGCATGATGCATGCATAGCAGAGAGTATCACTATATATAGCTTGCTAGGTTCCTTTTTTTTTTTTCGCCCCTCGTAGACTTTTGCTGGCTATATAGGTTTGTAGATCGATCGGATATGGGAAAGACGACGTACGCTAGCTTTCTTGTGTTTGAGGGCTTGAGCTAGGCTTTTTCTGTTTCTGCTGAAAAGCTGATCGATAATGTTGGTCAGCGTCAAAGATACGGTCTCTGCTTGTTGTTCGTAGGGCATGTGGAAATCGCCAGGTGATAACGCTCTGCTTTTAAGCTTTTTTTTTCCTTTTGGCGACCGGCGGCCTATCGTCGAGTGCGATCTAGCTTGCTTTGTTCTTTTTTGACGGTGCGGTAAAAATTGGACAGTTGTTCGACGAAGAGTACACTGTTGATTCGCCGCTGTCTTGCTGCCGTTTTACCAATGGAAATACGTAGTGGCCTTCAACGCCGTCCTTATAACTCTACCTTCGGTTCAGTGAGATTAAGGCCATTTGCAATGTGGGTAGCAATTTCACATAGAACAATATCCAATACTGGCGATCTAAAGAACAGAAACGAACATTCAAAAATACCAAAGGGCGCCTTAGCAATTGCGTGTAGCATATTAATTTAAGAGTAACTTACATCCATGATATAACAACTTGACAAGTGGATATGATATAGTACAAGAACTTGATAATTAAATGTTCAAATGTGACAACTTGATAAGTAGGTACATTATAGTACAAGAACTTGACAATTTAGTATTCTGATACAACAACTTGGTTAAGTATATGTTGTTTTAGTTAATGGGTGCTAGAAGAGTTTTTTTTTACGATATCAATATGCCATCATATAACAAACCTACGGATATTACCTTATAATCTTCAATTTAATCTTTAAGAATTATGTTGCACATCTAATTTGCGTCACCGGTTTGGATTTTGTTTTCTTCACCTTCTCAAATCTCAATCGAAATATAATATTTTCTACATGGTAAAATTTAATTGACTTTTAGTTATTAGAATGAAAATTTAAATATGCTTACACAAATCTGCACTAATATATTGGGAAAATAAGTACTTAAAATTTGAATCTGCATAAAAATGCTTGGAATAATTAAGTTGTCGCATCACTTCTCAACTTATTATATAAAAATCGCATCTACCTTATAAGTTGTTGTACTCATACGCTCACTTATAAAGTTCTTACCCTAAATTACGTCCACCTGCCAAGTTATCGTAAAAGGATGCTCATTTCTCAAGTTCTTGCATCAAATTGTACCCACCTGCTAAGTTGATGCACCGTGGATGCAAGACTATAGACATTATCTCATAACATTATGAATTCTTTGATCTCTTCCTGATCCATTTGTTCATTTGCCTCTTTTCTTTTTCACGACGACCACTTTCCTTTAATTTTATGTGGTAAACATCACGTTGATCCCCTACACTACATTGATTATATCTTCGTGAGTTACTCCATCCATTTTTAATTACTTATCATTTTAGCTTCATCATAAGTTAAATATTTGTATTTTTTATCATTAATTTTTTAAATGAATAGAAACATCATAAGATTTACCTTCTCCATTCCAAAATAAGTTCATCTTTGCTCCGATCTTCATTGTCTTAAAATAAATTTATTTTTAAGCAATAATTGCATTGGAGTTTGTAAAAGTATGGAACAATTAGAATTAGATAAAGTGAAGGACAACTACATTAGGATTTGATAAAATGAAGGATATTTTAATCTTTTTGCTTTGTATTGATATGTGCGGGATATGTGAAAAATGGATATTTTTTTAGATAGTAGTATATTTTAGATTAAACTTTAAAATAGTACCAATTTTATAAAAAAATAATTGTAAAAAATGATTTACTACCAAACTAAAGTGACAAGTAATTTAAAATAGATGAAGTTGTTTACAACTTTATATGTCATATGCAATCTATTTTGTCAATATCGGGGATATGTATGTATATATGTCCAATGTGTTTTGAAAAAAAAAATTGACATGAACAACCCCCCCCCCCCCCTCCCAACCCCACCCCCCAGCGTTAACTGAAGCCCCGACAAAAACGCCGCATGCGCCGATGCCCGCATGCATGATGCATGTGCCGCTACCCGGCCGACTGAACAGAGCGAGCGATCAGCGGAAACGAAGTGTCGGTCCACCGCGAGATCACGTACGTCCCGTCCCCCAGGCCCGACCTCGCGACCGTACTAATCATACGTGCAACGTGCCAGCAGCACACGGGCACAGTGCACGATCGTTTAATTCGGAACGTACGTCTTAAAAACGCCGGTTTACGTACTACCCGGTCGGCCACGGCCGCGCGCCGCCCGCAAGGGACCCCTTACATCTCCCCACCCCCCAGGTCGCCCGCGCCGCACACGCCAAAACCCCCCCAAAACCACGTACACCGGCCCCGCCATCCCCCACCGCACCGATCGATCCTGTCGCGGCGTGAAACCGCGCGGAACTACGTGCGCGGCAGGGGATAGCCGCGCGCGCCCCGGCGGCGGCCCATGCGAGGATTCATTCGCACGCGCGCGGAGAGGCGGCAGCAGCAGGTGGTCGGGGACGGGTCCATATGCTAGCGCGCTGTACCGCGCGCGCCATGCCAGCCGTACGTTGCGGCCGGCGCGCGACCGATCGATATGGGGTATGGAGGCCACGAGCGGGTTAGAGTTAAGGGCCGGCCGGCGCGTGTGTACGTGCCCATCTGGCAATCCCCATCCATATCTCGCTCGAGTGAGCCTTCATTGGGGAGAGATCGAGAGTACTACGCGTCACGCACATCTTCTTGTCGCGCGACGGGTGGGATCGATTAATTAAGGAGTGATCTGATCACTAATTAAGTTAGGGAGCCTAGGGCCACTATGTGCTAACCATGCATGCGTGACACTAGGGCGTGCGCCTGATGCTGGCTAACTATAGATAGCTAGCTCCTGCTACTGTTTGGTTGTACGCGGTTCATTGCTCTGATCGTAACAGGCCATCTAATCTAGCCGATTAGAGTCCCTCTCGCATTAAGATAAGCTAACCCCCATCTCAAAGAGAGAGAGATCGAGAGAGAAGAAGACAAGCTAACCCGAGTAGCACTAAAATTCGTGCTCTCTTGTACTCTACCACTGCACTGTTGTCAGATCTCGCTAGCTAGTACCATGAGATCGATTAGCATCCACTAGGTAGTACTATGTCCCGCTAATATAACCATTACGTGCTTTGACTAATAATCGATTAGCACGCTTGCTAGCTCCAGCCCCGGCCAGCTGCCGGCCGGCATAACATGATTCAATTCGGCCGTCGCCGCCAGAGCAGGGAACAAACCGAATTTCCAGCTCGATCGACCGAGGCAATATATGGAGATCGATCGATCGATGTGGCACGCTGACTAGCCGTCGTTCCTGTGATCCAGCATGAACAGTACGCATGAACACGAACCGGCCAGGAATCGAACGACGACGCTGGCTTTGCGTCCGGTGCTCCTGCACAGGGCTGCAGGCATCTGCCGAAATGCGCCGTCCGTGATGCTGTCCGAGGATCGTCCGGCACCATGACACTCCTGTCCCGGGACAAATCGGATCATATCAACTTACCAGGCTTATAATACAATTAAACACAACGAAGAATCATATATTCATTCATGCATGGATGGGTGTGTGCCAATGCCAATAATATGCTATGCTCTGCTCTGCTGTAGCATGCAGCTATACGAGTAATTAACACACTCACACACTACCACTTATTATTAGCCTGCTGGGGTTTTGCAATTAATCAAAGGAGGGACAGTACAGTACTAGTGGTATAACTTCAACTCCTACTAAAGAAACGTGTAACAGGGCACTGACCATCGTGTGCCGGTTCCGACCGACCAAGCCCACGAGATATGGGCGTCATTAACTTGGCCTCGCAGTTAATATGAAAAGGGACTCGACCAATAATATATGCAACAAGTGGCGATATCCATCGGATGGACGCGATCAGCTGCCAGGTCAATTGTATTCGATGGTCTCGATGCATGCATCGTCCGTCCATGCACGATATGATGATCAATTCGATCGGGTAGACAATTGCAGCGTTGGCAATGGTCCAGGAGTACACTTAATGGGCCACGGTACGTACTCCACGATTTTAGTTTGCTTCGACCCAATATATAGTACATTTGTCCGTTTTCGGATAGATAGATGATGTCCTATACTATGTGTATGCAAAACTAAAAAATCTTAAATCAATAATAGATACCAAGATATATTATAAGTTGATATCTGATAATAATATCAGTAGCGAGTTCATCCAAAATAATACTTTCAAATAATTATTTTTTGATCAACACATATATAGATAGTCCCATCGTTTAAAACATCGAGTACGTACGATAGTCTAATTAACTATCTTCCCCAATCTTGGGCCCCCCATTAATACGTACCCCCATTAACCAAATCCATGCACACCTCGAGCCACTAAAAAGGTAAACCTAGCTAGCTCTGCCCAACTCTCCATGCATGCCACTAGCTTAGCTAGCACTACGTACTGTGGAGTCAAACCTTCAATATTTCATCACGCCTTTCGATCGAACGGACACGGTCGAGACAAGGGCATCACTGGTCAATTAATGTGGATTTGGCCTGTGCTAATCCCGTACACTGCGAGATTATCAGGACACTAATCCCAGATTAGCGCGACCCTGCTTCCCTGTCTGCCTACTGGCGTTTCATCCTCGAGGCTTTAATAAATGGGATTGATCTCGGAGCTGCAGAAGAAAGGCCATGTGTGCATATATGGTCCATGTGTGAGGCTTTGAGGGAGGAGCTCCATTTCCGGCACGACAACGATGTCCGTTCCCTCCCTCGTGTCTGGTAACTCACTAACGGTTTCGTGGAGAGTATAATAAAAGAAACAAGCAGAATCTAGCGATGAGAGATGAACCCACCGAGGCAATTGTCTTGAGCTTGTCCTTAGAATGGCTGCTACCTATCTAGTATTTGATCTGTGTCCAACTACTTTTATTTTCTAGAAATAGTTCGCTATATGTTGATTCTTTGCAATGTACTACCTCCGTCCAAAAGAACTTCTCAAACCTAAAAAATAGGTTGATTTTTTTTCCGGAAGTAGTATTAAGAGTTTAAGACAGCTGAGATTAGCTAGATCTAATTTTCTGGAATTGACAAAGATCTTACCAAATGATTTAATTAGATGCCCTAGGCATTTAGGTTATTCATCGATTCCTTGCTCGCCAAATGAAACAGCCATAATTATTTTGATAGTTGGAGTTTAATTTATTAGGGCATTATTCGTGCATAATATATGTTCGACATTATAATTATTTAACCTTATTAATAAGTTAATTCACTGCATAACTATCGTTCAACTCTCTGTCAATATGTTTTTTTTGGCTTTTGAATATTTAGCTCTGAGATCTGTGCACATGTCTAACATGATTCCAATCTTGAAATAAAATTCTTTTACTTTCAAGGCACATATGCTAAACATTTCCATTGCGTAAAGAAATTATTGTACTGTATAAAAAATAATAATATCAGCAAAAACATAAATTATTGCGCGAGCACGACACCTTTCGCTGACGTACCAATTCAGCCCTACACTCCAAACTCCATAGATATTATCTGTACTTGATGAAGAACACAATTCTATAGATGCTTGAAATTAACGCACCTGAATATATATACACACACTAGCATTTTACTTGTTTTCCTTGCGGACATAAAAAATTGATACGGGACAAAGTGAAATATTACTCCTATCTAGCTACCAGTGACCCTTCTATCCATTCCTCTCCACAAATCCAAATCGAAACCGCACCCTCCCCTTTTGAGAGATCACAAAAGCTTACGTGTAGGAGTGAGCGAAAGAGACGGCAATGATTGCCATCAGCCAAAGCGCCTCTCGTACATGACCACTAGATAGGGAAAGCATCTACGTATATGTTCAACTCTAGCTAGTTCTTAGTACTAGGACAAAATAAAATGGGAAAATACCAACAAAACCGTAGCCTATCAACGACACTCGTCTTGTGTGTAGCCAGAGGAGATGTACGTATTTGCCATAAGTTCTAAGATAATGTCGTTATTTAATCCATTATATATATAAATGTATATATCTACGCAGCCACGGATAATTAAAGATCGAGTACAAGCAGGTAGCTAGCTAGTTGCACTGGAAGCAATCCATGGCTCCACTGCATCACAGGTCAATCTCATGTAGGAGTTCCATCATATGAACAGGGACAAAACGGGGATTTATGAGATTACGCCACTATCCAGTATCAATCACTGTCATGTCACACTCAGGAAAGGAGCCTGTCTCTGAACCGAGCAATGCTCTCCATGTACTCAGATACTAGTAGCAAACCGTTATTAGTTGCTAATTAAATCCACATTAAGTTTGCAGAGAAAATTGCAATACAATTTGCCAGAGTGTCCCTGTAGAAGCTAGAAGGCCAGCATATTTGCTTTCATCCCTATAACCTGATGTGGCTGGCTGCTGGCTGTGGATGCCAGTGGCGTGATGACTGATGACCGCTTTGTAATTTGCATGGACGTCACAGTTCAGTTACTAGCACAAAGGATATGGAAGAGTCTTTAAAAAATATAAAAAGCTTGGTGTATAATGATGAGACTAATACAGTGATTAGAAGGATAACAGTGAGTTTTTAGCGCATCATGTCTTGCATTAAATCGTAATGGAGACAGGGCAGGGAGGAATGGGCCGGTGAGAATGACGGCGCGATCATGCCGCTCCTGCCGTTTAATTACTGCGCACCCTATCTACTACAGACTGCTCTAACCCGCTCAAATTGGCATGCTCTTATAGCGCCACGTGGCCCAAACTTTTCTTTTTCACATGTACTATATTTTTTTCTCTTGTTGAGAAATAAAAAATTCATGAGATTTTTGGATCATTGAAAAGCTTTGAGGTCGAGGGAGATCTCATAGACTTCATTGTAAGGCATAATAATATCTCTTCCAAGAGTAATATGTTTCCTGACTAAAAAAACACATATGCTTCGTTAGGTGTTGTATACTACATTTATAAATATATATCGCGGACATGTCAATATAGCTTGGTGGCCCATTCACTTGAGTTCAGTCCTCGATCGGGACCAAAGTAGTGTTCTTATCTTTTTCAGCAAGTGTCAATGCCTCAATGCCCTTCTTCAGTTTTTATTCTTCTGAAAGGAATATGTGTTTTCCACATTTACATATTGTTCTTAACATCAAAGACAAAATGTTTGTATCACCAAATTTACCGTAGTAGGTTATTAATTGAAAAGAACATGTGTTTGCCACAGTTACATAATGTTTTAACATGTTCAAAGGTTAAAATGTTTGCATCACCAAATTTACCGTAGTATTATGATGAGTACTTGTAGCTGTTTTGTGACAAATGGACTGGCGTTTCTTTTTGCAGTTTTTCATATGGCGGCTAGTAGTAGCTTGCTAGCTGCACTCTGCACCTCGCGAATTGAATTGCAGCCAGGCCAGCCATTGTGTTCCACATGCTGTACTTGTATAGGTACTTGTTCGCAAACGGAAAAAAAAAACTTTTACTCAGAATGGTCTCTGTGCGCAGAATTCGTGTCTTTTGGCACAACATTATTATGACAGTTTTTATTGACGAATGTGCATAACATACTTTTTTTTCACAAACACACAAAAGATTATACACCAATATATTAGAAGAAGCAGAGTTTTTGACAAATACACGATGAAACGACCGAAGGCCATTGCCATGAGGAACTGGGAGAGAAAAAAAAACAAACGCTAATCTCTCAACAAAACCCCTAGCTAGATGGCGCCAACGGTTGCCCACATGCGACCTTCAAGCTTGATTAAATCAAAGACAGCCGGGACTAGAGAAAGAGCATAATCGAAGACCCTGGAGTTTTGTTTCTTTCAAAGTTGCCACGAGACCAGCAACACCAGGGAGTCGAAACCCGCTCGAAAGTGGTCCCGAGTCGAGCCCTGGAGGACGGACACCAATCCACCATGAGAAGGGGTGAGATCGGGCCAACCAGCTAGGGACAACACCGAGTGCCAGACCTGATGAGCGAACACGCAATCAAGGAGGATATGACTCATCGTCTCAAGCACTTGAGCACAGAAGGGGCAAGACGAGTGACTGTCAATTTCGCGCTTGCACAGAAGATCAGCAGTCCAACAATGTTGCTGGAGTGCTAGCCAAAGGAAGAGTTTGCATTTTAGCATGACCTTTGCCCGGCCACAGCAGCTCAGCACAAGCAAAAGATTGAAGGCCCAAAAGGAGAGTCTGATAGACTGAGTGGGCCGAGTACTGCCTGTCACTCGTCCAACGCTAGACCAGCTTGTCAGTTGAGTTGGAAGTCAGATGGATGGGAAGCATAGCATCCCAGATTGCCAAGAATTGAGAGATGACGGAGACTGTGAGAGCGTCACGTATGTCGCGTACCTAGGAGTTATCTGCCAGGCCCAAAGCCACAGTGCGAGGTGTACGGATACGCGCAGGCATGGCGAGGAGCAAGTCTGGAGCCAAGGAGGCAACCGAATGATCGTCGATCCACCGGTCCATCCAGAACAACATCGACGTGCTGTCACCTGGAACAAAGAAGGTCGATGCGTCGAACATGTTGGTGATGCACCGCTCATGGGAGGCTTTGAGATCCGCCCAATAGGTGTGCCCCGTGCGCTACAGCTAGAGCTGGCGGAGGCGCAACGCGATGCCTGTCGCCAGTAGGTTGGCAATGCCCAACCTACCAACGACTTTGGATGACAGACATTGGTCCAAAAGACAAGGCACTTCTCTTTGGACCGAGTCCATACCCATCCATAGTCCGCAGGAAGGCACGACGCTTCTTGCTGATAGCCTTGACGACCCAACTCGGGAGGCCGATTGCCATAGACACATGGACGGGGATAGAAGAAAGAACGAACTGAACCAGCACCGAGCGACCTTCCAAGGTGGTGAGGCACCCCCCTTCTAGGGAGGCAGCCGGTTGCAGACCTTGTCAACGAGAGGTTGCAAGGCTACCTTCGAAATCTTACGGATCGACAGGGGGATGCCGAGATAGGTTCATGGAAAATCAAAAATAGAGCAAGGGAAGGAGTTCTGAACCAGCGTCAAATCCTTGGCAAAGGAACGGATTGGAGTAATCGAGCATTTGACAAAATTAGTATGCAAGCCTGAGGCCACGCCAAAAGTCGAGAGGATCCCTTGGATAAAATCCAAATCCAACTGGGTGAGGGAGAGAAAAAGAACCAGGTCATCGGCATAGAAAGAAGCCCGATGTCGTATTGCGCTATTGTTGAGAGGGAGGAAATCAAACATCGGAGGCTCTGCGTATCATCACATGGAGGACATCCATGACGAGAAGGAAAAGCATAGGGGAAAGAGGATCCCCCTACTGGAGTCCCTGTTGGTGAAAGCACTGGCAACCTGCCACTCCAATTATCAGAACCCAAGATGAGGAGCAGCAAATGATCGAGGAGATCCAGTCGCGCCTCTGACGGCTGAAGCCAAGGTGAGTGAGGACGTCCAGCAGAAAGGGCCAGTTCACCGTATGAAAGGCTTTCGCAATGTCCACTTTAAGGAGTAGGCGAGTCACGCGCTTGATATGGAGTGCCTTGGCTGCAAGTTGCACGTAGCGAAAGTTGTCATGGATCGAGTGACCCTTGACGAAGGCGCTCTGATTGACCGCCACCAACTCATCAAGGCGAGACGAAAGCCAAGATGCTAGAATCTTGGAGAACAACTTACCAAAACTGTGGATGAGGCTGATAGGGTGAAAATCTTTGACTTTCACAGCCTCGTCCTTCTTCGGAAGTAAGGAGATTAGGGCATCGTTGCGGAGGGAGAAGCCCTAGAAATTAAAAACACTTAATGCTTCCTCACAAAAAAAAGGGAGACTTAATGCTTCCTGTATGTCAACTAGCTAATCTTCCCTCTTTTATTTTTTTTGAGCTCTTTTTTTGATTGTTGAAATATCCGATCTCTGTTCCTATCTATTTGATCTAGTTTGAGTCAAGCGACAACGACATTATTGGGATAAGCAATGATTTTTCAGTATGTAGGGACAAAAAAAACATTCGAAGCAAGTGCATTTCGTCTTTGCCACAGTAGTCGAAATATCTACACAACAAAAAGGTTTGCCAAAAAACTGAAATGCCTCTACTGGACAAAGCCACAAAGTTATGGACGAGGGATGACAGGCTATGCATGTCTTTAAACAAAAAACTCCCAAAACGTCAGACCTACTTTGGAACCTGGAAAATTCTTATGAATCCTATAAAATCCCATTTGAGTAGCCCCTTAATTAACTATGTCTAGCAGTACAGATTCCAAAGTGAAATGTGAGATCAATTAAGAAAACCACCGGGCCCCTTTTCCATTTTGGGAACAAGGTTTTTGTCAAACTATTTATTGATATATTATGTCAGTTACTCAACAAGAAACTATATAATAATATACATAAACTCACGAGTGAAACAAATAATCTCTCCGTTTCATATTATAAGTTGTTTTGATTTTTTTAGTCAAATATTTTAAAGTTTGACTAAATTTATAGAAACATTTACAACATCTATAGCACTAAACTAGTTTCATTAAATCTACATTAAATATATTTTGATAATATGTTTGTTTTGTGTTGAAATTTATAAATATGGTCAAAATTAAAGAAGTTTGCCTAGAAAAAAAATCAAAGTGTCCTATAATATTAAACGGAGGGAGTATGTGTATATATCATACAGTTTGTACCGTGATTTTTTCTTAATTTGACACCAATGAAGTAGCATAGACATTGCATATATTATAAAATGTCTAGCTACGTCGTCATGTAATCATATAGTACCAAACATAGTTTGGGGTGTTTCAGCGAAATTAAAACAAAACCCATTATATCAGCTCACCTTCGCGGATAAAGATCCTCTCTAGAAAAACTGAAATCTTTTCCATCCTCAGAACAGATGAGCTCTCCCAAAACCAAAGTAAACTGGGAAAAAAAATAAGCAATCGTTTTCAAAGGGGGATAAAACGAAATGATGGACCAATCCAAAAGTCCATTTTTGATATCCCCTTTTTCATAAGAAAAATCGGTTAACAAAATGATTATGATCATCAACTAGTTCTACCAATATATTATGTAAGTCCTAACTAATATTAGGAGGTAGTAAAAGTATGTCGTATAATAATAAAATAGTAGTAGTAAATGATAGTTTGACTCCATTACATGTCACATAGAGATATTTGACATTTAATTCAACTCCTAGTTATTTGTCGCGTAGTGAACAGCATATGGCGGTTCGATGCCGTTGCTTGTCACAATAATATTTGGTTATTTGTCGCGTAGTGAATAATATATGACGGTTCAATTCCGTTACTTGTCGTACAATAATATTTGGCATCATTTTTACTTGGAGATATTTAAACCATCATACCAACATTTTAGCATCGTTATTTTTACGTAGAGATATTTGAACCACGATAGCAAAATTTTAACATCGTCATTTTTACGTGGAGATATTTGAACCACCATACTAACATTTTAGCATTCCTCTGGTTGAACGGACGCTTTCCCGTTGTCCTATAAACATTGTTCCACCGCGGAAACACCTGTGGTTTTGTGAGCACGGATCCACCATGAAAACAGACGAGGAACATTGTTCGTCAGAGCAACAAAACACAAGAAAGTCCCATGGCGCAACCGAAATCAGAAATGGGACCAGCAACTCTTTTCCTCTGTGGCCCCCCAGTGAAGGGTGAAAAAATTCAGGTATAAATAGCGCAGCAGCCACAGATAGCCCTCCCACACACAGCAGCTAGCTAGCTAGCCCCTCACTTTGTGGCAGATCATACTCGCTGGCTACATCACCACCCACATCCATCTGAGCAGCGGAATCATCATCTCCTATATTAGTTGTCATCACCCGGCCTGTAGTGTGCGCTCTGATCCTAGCTGCTGTTCTTCGTTTCGATCCTCGTTGCGAATTGAGCCAACGGATCAATCGCGCTCCGGCCGCCACAGCCTTTATTACCCAAGCTGTTTCTTTTCCAGAATTTAAAGAAGTAGCAGCTGTAGACAGTAGTTAGCCTCGTCGCGACCCCTTGTGCAGAGCAGGCGGCGGCGCTCGCTCGTCGAGCGCATATATGGCAGCTAGTAGTAGCACGTAGTTACTGCACTGAGGAATTCGTCCGGAATCGCGTTGGGAGCGGAGCGGACGGCTGAGCGAAGCTCTCGGTTTGATAAGGGTTCGCGTGTGTGTTCGGTGTGGGGAGAGTAATTGCACGATCACAAGAACACTCCTCGCCTCTACTTGGCCTCTCCTGCTCACGTGATTCATACTCTTCCCTCCACATCCGTCGCGCCTGGCATCTACTCGGTGCCAATCACCGGGCATATATACATGGTTGTGCCTGTGCCGTCGACGATTGAGGGAGTGAGAGAGATGGAGGCGGTGGAGGTGCGTGAGTACAGGGAGGAGCGGGACCGTGCCGCCGTGGAGGAGGTGGAGCGGGAGTGCGAGGTGGGCTCCTCCGGCGGCGGCGGAGAAGCCAAGATGTGCCTGTTCACGGATCTCCTCGGCGACCCGCTCTGCCGCATTCGCAACTCGCCGGCCTACCTCATGCTGGTACGCCCACCTGTCCACTTCTCTCTCTCTCTCTCTCTCTCTTTCTTTGTGCGGTCGTGATGAGGAGGAAGCCATTGCTTTTCTCTTTTTTTTTTCCCGGTCGTATAGTTTTCGTTTCGTTTCGATTCCGTTCCGTTTTGGCGTGGGTCCGGCAAGGCTTCCGGAACTGATAACTGTTTTTGTTTTGTGCGAAAAGGTAGCGGAGACAGAGACCGGCGGCGGCGGCGGCAATGGCATGGAGATCATCGGCCTCATCCGCGGTTGCGTCAAGACCGTCGTCTCCGGCAGCGTCCAGGCCGGCAAGGACCCCATCTACACCAAGGTCGCCTACATCCTCGGCCTTCGCGTCTCGCCTCATTACCGGTATGTACATACATACATACACTTGTTGTACAGTTGTCATATACTACAAAGCCCAATCAAGAAGCGTCCAACTGTCAAGTGGATGGCATTGCCAGTTTGCGTACTTTAGTTTCTTCTATTAGCGCTGTTACTGCTGCTTTAATGAGGACGACGAGAAATTGATCGTAAGATGGTCGCTTTGTGGTGTAATCTGCAGGAGGAAAGGGGTGGGGAAGAAGCTCGTGGGCAGGATGGAGGAGTGGTTCCGGCAGAGCGGGGCGGAGTACTCGTACATGGCGACAGAGCAGGACAACGAGGCGTCGGTGCGCCTCTTCACCGGCCGCTGCGGCTACTCCAAGTTCCGGACGCCGTCGGTGCTCGTGCACCCGGTGTTCGGCCACGCGCTCCAGCCCTCGCGCAACGCCACCATCAGGAAGCTCGAGCCTCGCGAGGCCGAGCTGCTGTACCGGTGGCACTTCGCCGCCGTCGAGTTCTTCCCCGCCGACATCGACGCCGTGCTGTCCAAGGAGCTCTCGCTCGGGACGTTCCTGGCCGTGCCGGCCGGGACGCGGTGGGAGAGCGTCGAGGCGTTCATGGACGCGCCACCGGCGTCGTGGGCGGTGATGAGCGTGTGGAACTGCATGGATGCCTTCCGCCTCGAGGTGCGCGGCGCCCCGCGCCTGATGCGCGCCGCGGCGGGCGCGACGCGGCTGGTGGACCGCGCGGCGCCGTGGCTCAAGATCCCGTCCATCCCAAACCTCTTCGCGCCCTTCGGCCTCTACTTCCTCTACGGCGTCGGCGGCGCCGGCCCCGCCTCCCCGCGGCTCGTCCGCGCGCTGTGCCGCCACGCCCACAACATGGCCCGCAAGGGCGGCTGCGGCGTGGTCGCCACCGAGGTCTCCGCCTGTGAGCCCGTCCGCGGCGGCGTGCCGCACTGGGAGCGCCTCGGCGCCGAGGACCTGTGGTGCATCAAGCGTCTCGCCGACGGCTACACCCACGGCCCGCTCGGCGACTGGACCAAGGCGCCGCCGGGCCGCTCCATCTTCGTCGACCCAAGAGAGTTTTAGGATGATTTTAGCTTTCCGTTTTTCCCTAGGCCTTAGGGTTTTTTCCCCGACCGTCCGATCTCCCGCACATCCGACGGCGGGCAGCCGCTCCCTAGAACCAGCAGAGTCCAAACACGTGTCACTCTACATCTCGTCGTATTTCCCGTTTCATCACCATCACTTTTTTTTAGAGCTTTTTAGGTGTGAATACAGTAATAGTAGTACCTTTTTCCCAGCTAAAAATTTCAGAAAAGGGAGCTGCTTAACTGTAATCCGTTTGCTGCTGTGTACTTTTGCCTCATTGCCGTTTACAACATCCTGTGCGCACAGTACTTCATGTGTATCGAAAGCCATTGACATGGAATAGACCTGAAGAGGATCCATGTCTGTTGGCTGTTGCAACCGGCTTACTGGAATCACGCCGTGGCCGAGTACTAGAAACTTCGGTTCCTGGATCCGCTAGCTTTTGCTTCCTTTTTGTGTGTGTGCTCTCTCTCTCTCTGCAATCTTCCATCTGTGACCGGTGGCGTGGATATGTGGTTGCTTGTCGCTGGGATGGTGTACGTGTAAACCCGTTGGTTGCCACGGCCCCATGACGAAATCTACGGGAAGTTCGATCGGGATCGGTCGAGCGATCGAGGCGGCAATGATTCGGTCCTTGGTGACAATTATGCTCTGCAAGTCTGCACAGGTTTTTCTCTTCCCACTCGGGAGTTGGTTCTTGTCGCGGAAATGATTGCTGCGCGGAATTGTTTGCTTCTGCAAACGAATGGTTTCAAAGCGACTCGTGATGAGTAGAGACGGCGCCGATCTCGCGCGTCGACGTCCGTGGATGATGCGCTGATCCAGTGAACCAGTGATCCTAACTGAGTAGCGGCAACCTGCAAAAGGACGAGGAAATTAAAGGAGGCTTAGGCAACGACACCGACCAGGTGAGCTTAGCCATGGCGAACGAGCGAGAATTTCGTCGATCCCATGCACGCGCGTCGCGTACGTGCCATGCCACAATCAAGGCATCAAGCCGCGGCATGCGGCGCATCGTGCGTGATAAAGAGTTTCACGGCACGGTATAACTGTATAAGGGGTAGGGGCGTCCGGCGTGAGGGGCAGTAACGATGTGCCGACACGGCCGCCTCTGAATTTACGGCGGCGTACGTCGTCGGCGCCGTTGTCATGCGGACGCCAGGACGCCGTATTTATGGTGGCCTAATCATTCGGATTCACCCATGGCGGGCCTGCAGCTCGATCGGGACACTGTGCTTTGGCTACTGGTTACTTCAGTTAGAAGTGGGGAGAAAGAAACATTTAAGCCTCCTTTGTCATGGAGAAATTTCAAAAGAAAAAAAGAAAGACGAAATAAATCAAATCCTGCAAACTATTTGTAAAATTCCTAATTTAGTTACAAGCTATGGTCAAAGACCAGTAGACCTCGACTTCTTTCAGGGCCTCTGAAAAAAGGAGGCCAATCCTACTACAAGTAGAGTGATATGTTACCTTTGATGTCCTCACCTAGTCACCTGCAAAGCTATTGTTGCAAGAATCTTGACCAGCCTAGTGGACCGACTAAAAAACAAACGAACAAGATTTGGTAATCTTATTGACCCCAAGCTAATGGTCGTAGCCTCGTACTGGAAATCTGGATCATGAACGGAAGGACACAGATTAATTAACAGAACTATATACAGGGCCTGAATTTCTGTAGACATGAGCAGGATTTCTGAATTCCAGCCTAACAGAGGAGTAACAGATAGAAGAACAAAGATGAACTGAGACTGTGAGACATGCGGGTGGCAGGCACACTCACTTGTCAGAATTACCACTCGATCTGCATGCATAGCATATCCTCCTGTTAATTGGACTGCTACTACTGCCTGCCACATCCTTTCTAACCAGCTGGTCTCTTTGGGACCAGTTTAGATCCTGATTTAAGCCATGTGGAACAGAAAGGATGAAAATTTGAAAGGATACCAGCACAGTGCCGACCATTTGACCTTTTATGCAACAGTTCTGTGATCAGTGGTGTTCTCATTGCTAACTTACTATTTGTTTCATAGGCCTATCTTAACTTTTCTACCTCAACAGCGTACGAGAAGAAGATGTTGCATTATTTGATACAGTGAGCCTGATTTTATCTTCAGATTACACTTCATCAGAACACTACGCTCGTTGATGTGAAAATGTCAAGGAGAACCGAATCTGATGTCGCAAGGTCCAAAGATAAAATTGTTCTGTAAACCCAAGAAGGTAATAATCACTAGCTTTAAAAATGAGTACGCCCGTTTTGCTCGTCAATGTGAAACTGTCAAAGTAGCATTGGATTTTTTTCAGGATACAAAATCAGGAACAAAATCTCTCCTAAGAAAAAGAGAGGACAAAAATCACTAACTAGTATCACATTCTGACATTACAAACCAAAGATCGAACATAATCTTCTAGATAAATTGCAACTGTTTTTCTCTGCCTTCCACTACTTATTTTCCACGTTTCTACTAGGTAGTGATAATTGGTGCCTTTTCTCGTTACCAACTACAGTACTCCGTATTACTCGAGCCATGTGAAACTGTGTTCTCTTGTCCACCTTCCTACCTGTCGACCTTTGATCAAAGAGTTGTCTGTCTGCCTGCGAATGATGGTATCTATGGAAGCATTTTGCACTGAACAACGAAATAACATTCACAGAAGGGCTTATCTTGGGCCAATAATTGGGACCACAATCCAGTTAAGAACTAGCACGAGCTCTCGGCCTTCTTGTGTCCCATGGTTGAAGCCTGTGGGCCTGACCTGTCTGCTATTTGAGCCCAACAAGTTGAAATAAGTCTATTATACCTCCCTCCACTCATGCCCCGGTTGAATCGCATCCCTTAACCGCAAAACCGGGTATAACCCGTCCTCCAACTCCCAAAACCGTTGCAAATCGACTCCCCGGACGGTTTTGGAGGCGGTTTTCGTTCGACGTGGCAGTTGACTCACTAAGTCATCCGGTGAGACCCATTTGTCAACGGCCTCCACCTAATCCTATCTTCTCCCTCACCTCTTCTCTCTCTCTTTCATCTCTTCCTCTTCTCACTTCCATCAGCACAGAGGTAGGGCGGCGGCGGCGGCGACGGCGCACGGGGGAGGAGCTTGCAAGCGGCCAGCCGCGCGCGAGGTGGAGCTCACCGGCCGGCGCGCGCGGGGAGGAGCTCGTTGGCCTGCCGCGCGGGGGAAGGAGGGAGCTCAGCGGCGGTGGATCCACTGGTTGTTGCGGCTGCCGGTGTGGTCTCTCCTCCTCGACGATCTCGGCCTACTCCGACCGCCACGTCCGGTACAGCTCGGCGTCATCGTAGAACCGCCACGCCACCTCCGACGACGGCGTCGTTGTCCAGTCGCAGCTCCGGGTACGAGCTACTGCTCTTCAACCGCCGGATCCCTGTGTTCCCGTAGTGGCTGTTGCCGTAGCTCGTCGCTACCGACGTGTTGAGGCTCGCCTAGACCTCCGCCGCCGACGGCTCCTCCCGTGCGCACCGGCCGACGAGCTCCTCCCCACGTGTGGCCGGGCGCGGCCTCTCGGTGAGCTCCTCCCCCGCACCTGCCACTGCTGCTCGGCCTATGCTACCAATGGAAGGTGTGAGAAAGGAGGACGAGATGAGAGAGAGATAGGAGAGGGGTGATATATGGGCCCCACTGTTGATGAGAAAACACGGTGCCCTGGGAGTTTTGCTTATCTCCAGTGCAGGTCCAAATCTTGCTTTTGGGTTCAAAACGTGCCAGTTGATTTGATCCTGCAACCAACAAAATATACAAGAAAAACGATGTTAATAAATGATAGCCGATCGGCTGATGGACGGATGACGTATCGTAGAAATCTAGCCGATGCAAACAAGCTGAATCGGCTGTTAGGAAAAAGATGTTATCCATAAACCAGATTTTAATCAAATATAATCATAAACAACTTTTCCTTAACAGAACCAATCCCATAGGTCGAACTCAATCGATGCAGCATAAGATTGATATCTTAAGTCAATTATCATATGATTATAAAACCTAAATAATAAGTCGATGGATAGATGTTATAGATTAGACCCAAAACAAATCACGATCAGCCGTAGAGATAAATAGCGTGTAATTACTCATTTGATTTTTCTTTTAGATGCAAACGAATACAATAGATCAGACCCAACTGAGACAGTATTAATCGCTTATAACCAAAATCAGATAAATCAATAATTACATGAACTTATATCATAGTCGATGAGACGTTTTAGGTTATTTTAGATTACATATCGGCTAGAACTCCGATACAGCCTTATACAAGAATATCAATTTTGATCAAACATGTTAAATAAGTTTTAACCTCGACAGTTAAGACCTAACCGATGGCGGCGTGAGATTTGAAACAAGCTTAACATATTTAAAGGTTTAATACACTTGCATAAGATGGCAGATATAACATGTAAAGTGAATTAATAAATTCAAAATAATTATACCAGGTAAGATCGACTGAAACTCCGATCCTACCCTTATTAGCAATTAAAAGGCACGTTTGTTTTTATGACTCTGAACACGACTTAGTAGATCAAACCCAATTGATGCAGCACTAAGTATGAAAAGAAGCATAAAGTCTAAATAATTAAGCCTTTAACTGATTTTTGGGTGGTGGATACCTTAGCTAATCTAATCCGATGAAACGATTTAGCCGATAGCGAAAAAAACTTTGAAAAGGCTTGGCCGATACAAGTAAATCGAGCCATCGAATTAGATTAACTAAGATATATGATAGCTAGAGATTGCACAAGATAGATTAGAATATCTAAAACGATGCGCTAATCCGCCGGTACAAACCGCTGTGACAAGTCATACCTCTTATTGGAGATTGAAGCCGATGCAGCTCAACTTGAAACAAGAACTTGTCGAATAAAAGTAAAGTGTGGCGACGCGTCGAGATTGTATTGAACTGTTGTTATTTTCTTACAAAACCCTAGGCACATATTTATACCCAAACATATAAACCTTGTCCATATCGGACATGACCCAAACTTGCCTAAACAAACAAGTCTTTAGGTGGACTCTTACCACGAATTCTTTAAAGGAAAACAACTAATTCTTATTCCTAATTAATAGATACAATTGTCTCTTCTGAACTCAATCCTTGTTTGACAATACCTTTAGTTTCCATCCCTAGTCTGACATGAACTCGTGTTGCCCGTATCGGCTAACCGATTCTGTACCGGCCGATAAGGCTTCCAGCCGATGCGCTACTCTATTTTTGGAAACAATCCTATTTCCTCGAATCCGCTTCGGACCTAGCTTCATCCTTGCGTATCTTTACCAAATTTTGTTGTGAACACCCACGTGGGTCCCACCTATTCTTTTATTGTGAGCACCATATAGATGCCATGGGATGAAGACCTAGTCAAGATGCCACGTGAATGCCACATAAGCTAAAACCGAATTCAATACTACCTTTGGGAGTCAATTTGCATCGGTTTTGGGGAGGTGTTATACCCGATTTTACGATTGAGGGATGCGATTTGACTAAGGGCAAGATGAGAGAAGTAAAATAGACTTATTCCCAGCAAGCTATTTGTTTCATTCCGTGCAAGATGCCCATCACTCCATTAGCCCATGCCAACAACTTGATTCTGAAATTTAGGTCCCTCAATTTGACGTCGAGTCTAAAATTCATCCCTAAACCGAAATACCATATATAAAGCGTCCTTTAACTTCTGAAACCGGTGCAAAATTGGTCCCAAGGCGGTTTAGATGGCGGTTTCGGTTGACGTGGTGTCTACATGGCTGGTTTAACTGGGTCCTCGTCCCACGTGGCATTGATGTGGCATTGCAATAAAAAAAAAGGTGGGACACACATGTCAATTAGTATTTTATTTAAAATAAAAAAAACTATAGGTCCCACCTTCCTTTTCTTTTTTTTTCTCTTTTTCTTCTCCTCTATGGCAATAGGAAGGGGTCGCCGGGGCTGATGCCAGCGCGGCGTGGTCGCCGGTCGCGGCGGCGGCAGGGAGCGATGGTACGGAAAAGGGTCGTCGAGGCACCGCCGCCCCGTCGTTGTCGATGACGCCGCCGGCACTGTGGTTGCTGCTGCAGCTCCCATTGACCCACCACCTCATCTCCGCCATCGTACATGACCCCTCCCGTGTATGACCATCGTACATGGATGTCATCACCTTGTCGCACCTAGGCTCCTCGATCTTCTCCCAATACGTGAACATGCCGACCAACCGCTCCACCACCGTGGGATCCAACTAGACCGACACGATGCCTGTCAGGGAGGACGACACAATTTCGTTGGCTCCGCTGCCGCCACTACCATAGCTTGGCGTGCTACGACTCATGGGTTCGACGGGGACGCTACAGATGACACTCGTCGTGTTCTGGCAGTTATGGAGGAACAAGCCGGTGCTCGACGAGATGCCATAGCTAGCGCCGGTGAGCCACCGATTGTTGTCAGAGACGATACAGTTGCAGTACGGTGAGATGGTGACGATGAAGGCAGAGGCGATCGAGTTGAACGAGATGACTGTGTAGGAGTGATCCATCGTGGTGGCGGTTGGTTGGGCGGAGCAACGTCGCCGTTGAGTTGTTGTCGTCGTCGTTGTGGGAAAGCAAGATGGGGTAGCTATCGGAGAAGCCGAAAGGGTAGGAGAGGACCAAGCCACCGCATTGGCGGCTACACCCCTGGGCGGCAGCGGAGACTTCACGAAGGAGCAGCGAGATGAGGAGCACATGGAAGAGAAGCTGTTGTTGCATCTCTAGCATGATGCAGACTTTGCTTTCCGGCTTGCTTGCTATTAGAAGAATCACCGAGTCGATCACTACTTTTCCTGATGAGCAAGATAACATATCCTGACAGTTAAGCTATAGCTCTTTTTTCTCCATATCTGAATTTTCTTTTGTTGACAAAACCATTGCTATCGGCCAGTTCATAGATCATCAGGCACACGCTCCATTCACAACAAGTACTTTTCTTTGCGTCCACAATCCGCCGTTGCGACCGGTCGCCTCGCCGCGCCAGCATCTACCCCGGCGACCCCTTCCCGTGCCGCCACTCCCCTTCTCTCTAAAGTTCGCCATTACGGAGATGAGGTGGTGGATCAACGGGAGCTGCAACAGCAACCACAGCACCGACGGTGTCATCAACGACAATGGGTGGCGGTGCGTGACGAACGCGACGTGCCATGACAGGCGGCGGTGCCCCGACGACCCCTTCCCGCGCCGTCGCTGTGACTGGCCTGTTAGCAGCAAAATTTGGTAAAGATACGCAAAGATAAAGATGGGTTCGAAGCGGATTCAAAGATATAAGATTGTTTCCAAAAACAGAGCAGTGTATCGGCTGGAAGCCGTATCGGCCGATACAGAATCGGACTCGGTCTGTCGATACAGGCAATACGAGTTCATATCAGACTCGGAAAGGGACATGAAGATATTGCCAAACAAGAATTAAGTTCAGAAGAGACATTGTATCTATTAATTAGGAATAAGAGTTAGTTGTTTTCTTTAAGGAATTTGTGGTAAGAGTCCGCCTAAGGATTTGTTTGTTTATTTTGTAATTAGGCAAGTTTGAGTCATGTCCGATATGGATAAGGTTTGTATGTTCGGGTATAAATATGTGCCCAGGGTATTGTAAGAAAAACAACAGTTCATTACACTCTCGGCGCATCGCCATATTTTTACTTTTTCTTTTCGACAAGTTTTTATTTCGAGTTGGGCTGCATTGACTTCGATCTCCAACAAGAGGTATGACTTGTCACAGTGGTTTGTATCGACGGATTAACGCATCGTTTTAGATGTTCTAATCTATCTTGTACAATCGTTGGTTATCATATATCTTAATTAATCTAACTCGATGGCTCGATTTATTTGTATCGGCAAGCCTTTTCAAAGGTTTTGTCGCTATCGACTAAATCGTTTCATCGGATTAGATTAGCTAAGGTATCCATCATCCGGAAAAACAGTCAATGGCTTGATTATTTAGACTTTATGCTTCTTTTCATATTTAGTGTTGCATCGATTGGGTTTGACCTACTAAGTTGTGTTCAGAGCCATAAAAGCTAACCTGCCTTTTGATTGCCAATAAGGGTAGAATAGGGGTTTCAGCAGATCTTATGTGGTATAATTGTTTTGCATTTAAGTTCATTCAATTTGCTTTACATGTTATATCAATCATCTTATATAAGTGCATTAATCCTTTAAATACATTAAGCTTGTTTCAAATCTCACGCTGCCATCGATTAGGTCTGACCCGTGAAGCATCTAGGCCCCGTAGTTAATTTTGGTAATTAATGACAAGCACTAATTGTGGACTAACCTTTGTCTTTGAGCTATATATTTAAGTTAGATTCACATCATGTGTGTGCATGGATGATTATCGATGGATTAAAATTGACGACGCAAAGCAAAAAGAAGAGAAGACGGTAAACTAGTGTTTTCATTTTAAATTGATCGAGGCGTTGGGCGATCAAAATTGTGCTAGTTTATTTATAGCTTTGCCGTACTATTAAGAGGGGTAATGACCTAGCAAAGAGATGATTTTAATTGCCACATTAGGTCATTATGCCTTTAGACTTGTGCTCACATTTCTTCACACTCTCGTGTATTCACTGTCTCAGCCTGACCAAGGGCGGTCAGACCGGCCATATAGTGGTGGTTTGACTGGAGTGCCCCGGCAGGTCTGACCGACACCAAGCGGGAGGTCTGACCGGTACATAAGACAGGTCTGACCGACTGACCGGAGGTACTTTCGACCGGCCCCCTGGAGGCCGGGATGGTGTTGCTCGGGGTGGCCGATCCAGAGTCGCCAGAGCCGTTTTCGGTCAGACCGAGCCGACGGCGGTCTGACCGAGCTGCAGGCGGTCTGACCAGCAATTTGGCCTCCGGTCTGACCGGCCATGTGGTCCCAGTGCATTTAATGTAGTCCAATGGCTAGTTTTCCAGCCGTTGCGAAGTAGTCCGGTCTGACCGGCCACACAATGGCGGTCTGACCGGCAGTACACAGAGTTGGTGGATTTCGTCCCCAACGGCTAGTTTTGGTGGGTGGGAGTATAAATACTCCCCCACCAGCAGCAAGGGGACTCTCTTGGCACCCAATTCAATTGCATACACCCCTTGCATCTCTCTCACACACATTTGAGCTTAGTGTTCATCTCTTGTAGTGTTTGAGGTTGTTCTAGCCAAGAGTCAAGTGCATTTGCTTCCATTGTAGAGCTAGTGTGGCACTTGATCATCTCCGAGCCGCGTCATTGCTTGTTACTCTTAGAGGTTGCCGCCTCCTAGACGGCTTGTGGAGGAGTTGCCCGGTGACCTCTCCGAGAAGATTGTGGAGGAGGCTCGGTGCCGGTTTGTGAGTGGTTTGGAGTTCACCACCTTCGGAGTGAAGGAAGAACTACCCCGAGTGATCGAGGCTTGGGTAGTCCTCTCCGTGGGCCGGCTCCCGCCTTGCCCACCCCTTGACGAAGGGGGCGTGCGGTGGCTTCGTGGTTGAGCGGTGGAGTTGGGCTCGCCTCAACGGGGAGTAGGAAACCGGCAAGTTTCCGAACCTCGGTGAAAAATCTCTTGTCTCCTTGTCTCATTTGATTGTCGCATTTACTTTTGTGCAATTTATATTCCTAAAGACATACTTGAAATCATATCATCCTAGGATTGCTAAACCTTGACATAGGAGTGTGATTTACTTTCCTAGAGATATAATTGAGCCATTATCACCCTAGGTTTGCAAAACATAACTTAGTTGCTTAGTTAGACTTGACCCTCACCAAGCCTAGCAACTTAGGTTAGTTTTGATTAGGTGTCATTTAGTTTTTTTTAAATCGCCTATTCACCCCCCTCTAGTCGACATCTCGATCTTACAAGTGGTATCAGAGCTTGGTCTCTCTTGATTGGGCTTCACCGCCTAGAGAGAAGATGTCGAACGAGGTGAACCATGTAGGGAAGGCTCCCATGTTTAATGGCACAAACTACTCCACTTGGAAAATTAAAATGTCTACTCACCTCAAAGCTATGAGCTTCCATATTTGGAGTATTGTGGATGTAGGCTTTGCTATCACCGGCACGCCCTTGACGGAGATTGATCACCGCAACCTCCAACTCAATGCCCAAGCCATGAATGCTTTGTTCAACTCTTTGAGCCAAGAGGAGTTCGATAGAGTGAGAAACCTTGAGACCGCATATGAGATTTGGAACAAGTTGGCAGAGATCCATGAGGGCACAAGCGAGTACAAGGATGCCAAGCTTCATTTCCTCAAGATCCAATATGAGACATTCTCCATGTTGCCTCATGAGAGTGTGAATGACATGTATGGGAGGCTCAATGTCATTGTGAATGATCTCAAGGGGCTTGGGGCAAACTACACCGATCTTGAGGTTGCCCAAAAGATGCTTAGGGCTCTACCGGAGAAGTATGAGACCCTTGTCACCATGTTCATCAACTCCGACATGTCAAGGATGACACCCGCAAGCCTCTTGGGGAAGATCAACACCAATGACATGTACAAGTTGAAGAAGAAGGAGATGGAGGAAGCCTCACCATCCAAGAAGTGCATTGCTCTCCAAGCTGAAGTTGAAGACAATGGCAAAGGCAAGGTGAATGAAGCAAATGAGAACTTGGAGGAAGAGATTGCCCTTCTTGTTAGAAGGTTCAATGATCTCTTGGGAAGGAGAAAGGAGAGAGGAAGGGGGTCCAACTCAAATAGGAGAAGAAATAGAAGACCCAACAAGACTCTCTCCAACTTGAGGTGCTTTGAGTGTGATGAGAAGGAACACTTTGCTTCCAAGTGCCATTTCAAGGATGATGATGGAGACAAGTCATCCAAGAAGAAGAGTGGAGGTCACAAGCTCATGAAGAAGCTCAAGAAAGAAGGAAAGAAAATTGAGGCCTTCATCGGGGAATGGGACTCAAATGAGGAGAGCTTCGCCTCATCCGGGTTCGAGGAAGGAAGTGGTGATGATGCAAGCTCCAAGAAGAAGAAGATGGCCGTTGTTGCCATCAAGGAGGCTCCATTACTCTTCGCTCCACTTTGTCTCATGGCAAATGGCTCTTCTAAGGTAATATCTCTTAGTGATAGTGAGAGTGATGATGATTGTGATGATGTTTCCTATGATGAGCTTGTGAGTATGTTTGAGGAGCTTCATGCTTATAGTGAGAAGGAGATTGCCAAGTTCAAAGCTCTAAAGAAGGATCATGCTTCTTTGAAAGTCTTGTATGAGGAGCTAAAGACCTCTCATGAGAGACTCACCATTTTTCATGAGAAGCTTAAGAAAGCTCATGACAACCTCCTTTCCAGTACTCAACATGGAGCTCACATTGATGTTAGCATATCTTGTGATTTGCTTGATGATAGTGCTACTTGCCATATTGCTCATGTTGCATCATCTAGCATTTCTACCTCTTGTGATGATCTTATGGATATGCCTAGCTTTAGCTCTAGCTCTTGTGATTCTATTTGTGATGCCTCACTTGTTGTTGAGAACAATGAGCTTAAGGAGTAAGTGGCCAAGCTCAACAAAAGTTTGGAGAGGTGTTTCAAAGGTAAGAACACTCTTGACAAGATTTTGAGTGAGCAACGGTGCATCCTTAACAAGGAGGGACTTGGATTCATTCCAAAGAAGGGTAAGAAACCTTCTCACCGTGCCACTCGTTTTGTCAAGAGCAATAGTAAGTATTTCTCCAAGTGTCGCGAGGTTGGGCATTTGGTGGATGATTGCCCCGGTGGTAAGCCTTCTAAGACATGCATGTTTGATTCTCATTATATGCTTAGGAAGGCTCATGATGGTAGTATTGTTGCTAGGTATGTGGGTTCCCCTATACTTGGTGGTAAAAAGAATGCTATTTGGGTGCCCAAAGCTTTGGTCTCTAACCTCCAAGGATCCAAACAAGTTTGGGTATCTAAAAGAGCTTGATCTTGTTTTGTAGGTGAACTACCGCACCGGTGGGAGCCATTGGGTGCTTGATAGTGGATGTACTCAACACATGACCGGTGATAGAGCTATGTTCACCACATTTGAAGTAGGAGGGAAAGAACAAGAGAAAGTGACATTTGGAGACAATAGCAAAGGAAAGGTAATTGGGTTAGGTAAAATTGCTATCTCAAATGTTTTGTCAATTGAGAATGTTTCTCTTGTTGAATCTCTAAATTTTAATTTGCTTTCGGTTGCTCAAATTTGTGATCTTGGCTTGTCATGTGTTTTCTTTCCGCAAGAGGTTATTGTTTCTAGCCTTCATGATAAGTCTTGTGTTTTCAAAGGTTTTAGACATGGAAATCTTTATTTGGTTGACTTCAATTCTAGTGAAGCAAATTTGAAAACATGTTTAGTTGCAAAAACTTCATTGGGTTGGCTTTGGCATAGGAGGCTAGCCCATGTTGGCATGAATCAATTGAGCAAACTTTCAAAACGTGATTTAGTTGTGGGCTTGAAAGATGTGAAGTTTGAGAAAGATAAACTTTGTAGTGCTTGTCAAGCCGTCAAGCAAGTTGCATGCTCTCATCCTACAAAGAGTGTCATGTCCACATCTAGACCATTGGAGCTCATGCATATGGATTTGTTTGGCCCAACAACCTATAAGAGCATTAGTGGCAATAGTAATTGTCTTGTGATTGTTGATGATTATTCTCGCTACACTTGGGTGTTCTTTTTGCATGATAAGTCTATTGTTGCCGAGCTTTTCAAAAAGTTTGCAAAAAGGGCCCAAAATGAATTTAGTTGCACTCTTGTGAAAATTAGAAGTGATAATGATTCTGAGTTTAAAAATACCAATATTGAGAACTATTGTGATGATCTTGGTATTAAGCACGAGCTTTCCGCTACCTACTCACCTCAACAAAATAGTGTAGTGGAGAGGAAAAATCGTACATTGATTGAGATGGCAAGGACTATGCTTGATGAATATGGTGTTTCTGATTCTTTTTGGACGGAAGCCATAAACACCGCTTGCCATGCAACTAATAGGCTTTATTTGCATCGTCTTTTGAAAAAGACTTCCTATGAGCTAATTGTTGGGAGGAAGCCAAATGTTGCCTACTTTCGTGTTTTTGGTTGCAAATGCTATATTTATCGAAAAGGTGTTAGACTAACCAAATTTAAAAGTCGGTGTGATGAAGGTTTTCTTCTAGATTATGCATCAAATAGCAAGGCATACCGGGTCTACAACAAGAACAAAGGTATCGTGGAAGAAACCGCCGATGTTCAATTTGATGAAACTAATGGCTCCCAAGAGGGGCACGAGAATTTGGATGATGTAGGTGATGAGGGCAATGAAGAACATGTATATTGGAGACATCAAGCCCGTTGAAGTGGGAGACAAGCCTTCTACCTCCACTCAAGTTGAGGAAACTACTTCCGCTACGCCAAGCCAAACTCAAGTTGACGTGGAGGAGGACAAGGCACAAGATGCACCTATGCCGCCAAGAATTCATAATTCTCTCTCCAAGGATCACCCAATTGATCAAGTTTTGGGTGACATTAGTAAGGGTGTTCAAACTCGATCTCGTGTCGCTTCGATTTGTGAGCATTACTCTTTTGTTTCTTGTCTTGAGCCAAAACATGTAGATGAAGCCCTTGGTGATCCGGATTGGATAAATGCTATGCATGAAGAGCTCAACAACTTTGCAAGAAACAAGGTGTGGACTTTGGTTAAAAGACCTAGAGACCACAATGTCATAGGGACAAAGTGGGTCTTTAGGAACAAACAAGATGAGAACGGGTTGGTGGTGAGAAACAAGGCAAGATTGGTGGCACAAGGTTTCACACAAGTTGAAGGTTTGGATTTCAGTGAAACTTTTGCCCCCGTGGCAAGACTTGAGGCTATTCGCATCCTTCTTGCATTTGCATCATGTTTTGATATGAAACTATTTCAAATGGATGTGAAAAGTGTTTTTCTAAATGGTGAAATTGCCGAACTTGTCTTTGTTAAACAACCTCCCGGTTTTGAAGATCCTAAAAATCCTAATCATGTTTATAAACTCTCAAAAACTCTTTATGGTTTAAAACAAGCGCCTAGAGCTTGGTATGAAAGATTGAGAGATTTTCTTTTGTCAAAGGATTTCAAAATTGGAAGAGTTGACACCATCCTTTTCACAAAAATCATTGGTGATGATTTCTTTGTGTGTCAAATTTATGTTGATGATATCATATTCCGTTCTACTAATGAGGTATTTTGCAAGGAATTTGGTGATATGATGTCTAGGGAATTTGAGATGTCCATGATTGGAGAGTTGAGCTTTTTCTTTGTACTTCAAATCAAGCAACTCAAGGATGGGACGTTCGTGAGCCAAACCAAGTACATCAAGGATCTACTCAAGAGGTTGGTTTGGAGGATGTGAAGCCCATCAAGACACCTATGGCAACCAACGGGCATCTCGACCTTGATGAGAGAGGTAAACCGGTAGATTTAAAGCTTTATCGCTCTATGATTGGTAGCTTGCTTTACCTTACCGCATCTAGACCGGATATCATGTTTAGTGTTTGCATGTGTGCACGGTTTCAAGCCGCTCCTAAGGAGTGTCACTTAGTGGCCGTGAAAAGGATTCTAAGATATTTAAAGCATTCCTTAACTATTGGCTTGTGGTACCCAAAAGGTGCTAAATTTATGCTTGTTGGCTATTCCGATTCGGACTATGCCAGTTGCAAAGTGGATAGAAAGAGTACATCCGGTAGTTGCCAAATGCTTGGTAGATCCCTTGTGTCATGGTCATCCAAGAAACAAAACTCCGTAGCCCTCTCTACCGCCGAGGCGGAATATGTTTCGGCGGGTAGTTGTTGTGCCCAATTGCTTTAGATGAAACAAACCTTTTTGGACTATGGCATCACCTTTACCAAAACCCCACTCCTATGTGACAATGATAGTGCCATAAAGATAGCCAATAACCCGGTCCAACATTCTAGAACAAAGCATATTGACATTCGCCATCACTTCCTAAGAGACCATGTTGCCAAGGGTGACATAGCCATTAGCCACATAAGAACCGAGGATCAACTAACCGACATCTTTACCAAGCCTCTTGATGAAACCCGCTTTTGCAAATTGAGGAATGAGTTAAATGTCATAGACTTCTCTAATGTGGCTTGACATTGTGCACCATGGTTGCTTCTTGTTCATATTGTATATTTACTCTCGTTTGCTCTTATGCTTTGGATTTATTGCCATTTGGTTCTTCGTTGCGAAAATGGAGCATGTCACATTAAGGGAGAGTTTTGCACTCTTGCATGTGCTCTACTTCCTTTTATGTGTGAGCAAATCAACTATAAGTGCTAGTAGTGCTTTCAAAATGCCCAAGTCAACATAAGTCAAAACTTTTACAAAATAAATGTAATTTGAAAATTATCTCTTGGAAATTGTTTGAAAATGTTCCCTATATGTTTTCCAAGCCTCTTATTACAAGAAAAATTATTTTTGAATGAAAATGCCCTTTTGGCCCTCTTTTGAAGACACTAGATTCTTAGTTTTGGCCAAAATGAAATTTATCCCCAAAATGAGTTTGAGAAGGAATTTGAGAAAAGTTTCAAAACAAAGTTGGTAGAGAGGAGGATTTGAAATGTTTTTGGTATGCAAACCTTTTTCAAAAACCAAATATTTCAAAAGTTGTTTGAAAATCAAATTCGCCCAAAAACCCCTATAGACCATAAAAGGTCACCTCCTAGCACTTAAGTGAGTTAAGTTGCAAATCATCATAATTCTCAATTATTATGCATGGTTAGCAATATTTCAACTCATACATTTCAAAATTGCTCCCAAAATTAAAATTTTATTGGATTTAATTGTGTGGGGGTTGCCGGCTTGTGCAAGGGCTGTGCACAGCCGGCAGGGGGCCTGGCGGTCTGACCGGTGCTATATGCGCGGTCTGACCGGCCAGGTGAGGCGGTCTGACCGGGTGCTAGTCGCCGGTCTGACCGGCCCGTCAGGTGGGCCCAGGGTTTTTACCCTTTCTTCTTCTACCCGACCCCTTCTCTCTCCTTCTCATCCCCTCACTTCTCCTACCCGAAAAACAACCCTCTCTCTCTCCCCTCAAGCCCTAGCCACCTCTCTCCACCAAATCCCTCCGGTTCAACCGTCAAAATCACTCCAGTTACACCGTAAGTGATTCTCCTTCGCTTCCTCTTTCTATTCCATGGATTATTTCGCGTTTTTGTTGACTTTGTGATCCATGGCATGGAACCCTAGGTGAAGGAAGAGGTGACTTCAATTTGCACCAATAGAGGGTAGTTTCTTGGTGCAAATACAACTCCTTTCAACCGGTAATCATTCTCTTTCCATCTTGTGCACATCAAATCGGTCTATTTCAATCTCTAGGGTTAAAGGTAGTTCCTCCCTCTATGTCAATTTTTGATGAAATAGACCTATCCTTTGTTGTTCTTGCTCATTGTCTTGTGCAAACATTGGTCCTAGCATGTTTTAGATTCACTTTGTGTTTGTGGAAAGTTGGGTGTTTGAGCTCCCTGCCATCGGCGGTCTGACTGGCCTGATGCTGTCGGTCTGACCGGTCTGATGCCGTCGGTCTGACCGGCCGTTGTCCAGCGGTCTGACCGCCCTTGACAAGCAGTGAAATCATCTTCTTTCACATATTCAAGTGCTCTCTAAATAGTTGTTAATATCCTATCATCCTTTGCTCTATGACAGTAATGCCTCCCCGCACTCGCCATGGTCGTCGTGCGCCCACTCCGGATCCCGTGAGTGAGCCTGAGGAGTCGAGCAGAGAGGATTATGCTCAAAGTGATGAAGAGGTTGAGGAAAATGTTGAGGGGGCCAGTGAGGAGGAAAGTAGAGATGATGACAGTGGTAGTGGGGAGGATGAGGATGCAGAAAGTGATGAGATGCAAATTGATCCCTCCATCCAGTTTGTGGTGAACATGAGGAATCCTGCTCAGTATACCATATTGAGACATCATGATCAGTTCTTGAGGCCTAGAGACACCACAGATCCCCGGTTCCACACCGCCTTTCAAAAGACAGTGTATGAGTAGGTTTATGAGGGGAAAGCTTTTGCGGATCACAAGTGGATTTCTTGGAGAGATATCAATGAGACCCCAGAATTTGAGAGCTTGCATGATCTTTTCAAGACAGTTGGCATTGACCGAATTGTGACCCTCAAGCAAGATTACAACGAGGACTTGATCCGCTAGTTTTATGCTACAGTGTGGGTGGCTGGAGATTATAGTGAGATGAAGTGGATGTCTGACACCCTCCAGTGTTCTATCTCTCGGAGGCAGTTCCGGAGGCTCCTCACCATTCGCTTGGATTTTGGAGATGATTTGCATGAGGAGCACACTCACAATCCGCTCTCCATAGACTATCTCTCTCAGTTCTATGAAGATGGAGTGCGGTACACACATGGAAAGGTTGCAGGCTTGAGGACTATCCCCAGTGTGGTAAACAGAATTGTAAGAGCCACTATCCTCCCTCGCCTTGGTAACAATGATGACATCAGTGGGGTGGCTTGGCACGTCATCGATGCTATCATTCAAGGTCGTCAGTTTGACGTTGTGTCTCTCATAATGCAAGAAATTGCTATCTCCAAGGGCACTTTCACTCAGGGGATCTATTATGCGCCATATATCATGAGATTGATACAAGACAAGCTTGGGGTTGTCGGGCAAAATTTGAAGAAGCACAAGCAGTACAAGCCCCGCCTTCAGCTTGGAACTCCCCGTGCTCCTAGGACGGTACCCTCTTCTCACCCTGGAGCTACCTCAAGCTCGGCACCTCCTCCTCCTCATGGGTATGATCCAAATGCTTTCTTCAATCCTCAATATGCTTACTTTGGGATGCCTCCACAAGACTACTTCGACCCGGTGCTTGGGGCCATCAATGCCCTAAGTGATGGCATTCAGAGATTATCTACCGGGCATGAGGCAATGTATGAGGATGTGAGGGGCATAAGATCTGAGGTTGGTAGGATATCCCAGCACATGTCTACTTTGGACCGGCGTATGACTACCTTGGAGAACTCTCATGCCTATGTTTTCTCTCGACGCCGTGGTCCCTCCGGTCCATCTCACTACCCTATCTCCCGTCCTCCTTCGCCTCCTCAGGAGTGAAGATTTTTGGTCCTTGATGCCAAAAGGGAGAGAAGAACGTCTCCTAGGCTGTTTTTTATCTTCGGGATGGGACTAGTAGTAGTGAGGTTAGTTACCTCCTTTCTAGTAGGCTAAGGTGGTTGGGCTATTTTATGTATGGGTATGGGCTATTACTCTATCTTGCGTGTTTTTATCGTTTTGTTTAACTCTTGTGAGATTTAGGCCCTTCGTGGTCTTGTAATAGCCTATGTTTATTTGTGAGCCCTCTATGGATGAACTATTGTTAAGTGGATGCTTATAATTTATGGATGAACTTGTGCTATAATGGATGGTGGATGTGAGTTTGATATTTTTGTGACCATTTTATGCAAATTGGTTGATCCATATGTGAAGTTCACATTGTATGTTCCATATGTGTTTGTGCTTGGTTGAAATGTGAATGAGAGTGCATTTGTTCCATAATTGTTATTTGTGATTGATATGCACATGTTTAGAGGGAGCATTTTCATTTCATTGTAAGATGTCCTTGTGTTCTATGTTTGATTATATATATTTATGGTGTTTGTCATCAATTACCAAAAAGGGGGAGATTGAAGCATCTAGGCCCCAGTAGTTAATTTTGGTAATTAATGATAAGCACTAATTGTGGACTAACCTTTGTCTTTGAGCTATATATTTAAGTTAGATTCACATCATGTGTGCGCATGGATGATTATCGATGGATTAAAATTGACGGCGCAAAGCAAAAAGAAGAGAAGACGGTAAACTAGTGTTTTCATTTTAAATTGATCGAGGTGTTGGGTGATCAAAATTATGCTAGTTTATTTATAGCTTTGCCGTACTATTAAGAGGGGTAATGACCAAGCAAAGAGATGATTTTAATTGCCACATTAGGTCATTATGCATTTAGACTTGTGCTCACATTTCTTCACACTCTCGTGTATTCACTGTCTCAGCCTGACCAAGGGCGGTCAGACCGGCCATATAGTGGCGGTTTGACTGGAGTGCCCCGGCAGGTCTGACCGACACCAAGCGGGAGGTCTGACCGGTACATAAGACCGGTCTGACCGGAGGTACTTTCGCGGTCAGACCGGCCCCCTGGAGGCCGGGATGGTGTTGCTCGGGGTGGCCGATCTAGAGCCGCCAGAGCCGTTTTCGGTCAGACCGAGCCGACGGCGGTCTGACCGAGCTGCAGGCGGTCTGACCGGCAGTTTGGCCTCCGGTCTGACTGGCCATGTGGTCCCAGTGCATTTAATGCAGTCCAATGGCTAGTTTTCCAGCCGTTGCGAAGTAGTCCGGTCTGACCGGCCACACAATGGCGGTCTGACCGGCAGTACACAGAGTTGGTGGATTTCGTCCCCAACGGCTAGTTTTGGTGGGTGGGAGTATAAATACTCCCCCATCAGCAGCAAGGGGACTCTCTTGGCACCCAATTCAATTGCATACACCCCTTGCATCTCTCTCACACACATTTGAGCTTAGTGTTCATCTCTTGTAGTATTTGAGGTTGTTCTAGCCAAGAGTCAAGTGCATTTGCTTCCATTGTAGAGCTAGTGTGGCACTTGATCATCTCCGAGCCGCGTCATTGCTTGTTACTCTTAGAGGTTGCCGCCTCCTAGACGGCTTGTGGAGGAGTTGCCCGGTGACCTCTCCGAGAATATTTTGGAGGAGGCCCGGTGCCGGTTTGTGAGTGGTTTGGAGTTCACCACCTTCGGAGTGAAGGAAGAACTACCCCGAGTGATCGAGGCTTGGGTAGTCCTCTCCGTGGGCTGGCTCCCGCCTTGCCCACCCCTTGACGAAGGGGGCGTGCGATGGCTTCGTGGTTGAGCGGTGGAGTTGGGCTCGCCTCAACGGAGAGTAGAAATCCGGCAAGTTTCCGAACCTCGGTGAAAAATCTCTTGTCTACTTGTCTCATTTGATTGTCGCATTTACTTTTGTGCAATTTATATTCCTAGAGACATACTTGAAATCATATCACCCTAGGATTGCTAAACCTTGACATAGGAGTGTGATTTACTTTTCTAGAGATATAATTGAGCCATTATCACCCTAGGTTTGCAAAACATAACTTAGTTGCTTAGTTAGACTTGACCCTCACCAAGCTTAGCAACTTAGGTTAGTTTTGATTAGGTGTCATTTAGTTTTTTTAAATCGCCTATTCACCCCCCCTCTAGTCGACATCTCAATCTTACAACCCGTCGAGATCAAAACTTGTTTAATGTATTTGATCAAGATTAATATTCTTATATAAGGTTGTATTGGAGTCTTAGCCAATACGTTATCTAAAATACCCTAAAACATCTTATCTGTTATAAAACAGGTTCATGTAATTACTGATTTATCTCATCTTGGTTATAAGTAGTTAATACTGTCTCAGTTGGGTCCGATCTATAACTGCGTATATCTAAGAGAAGGATTAAATGAGTGATTACATGTTATTTATTTTTACAGCCGATCATGATTGTTGTGGGTTTAATATACAACATCTATCCATCGGCTAGTTATTTAGGTTAGATAATCATATAACGATTGACTTTAAAAGACATCAATCTTATGCTGTATCGATTGGGTTCAACCTATGAGATTGGTTCTGTTAAGGAAAAGTTGTTTATGATTATACTTGATCTAAATCTAGTATATGCATAGCATCTTTCACCTAATAGCCGATTCAGCTTATGCATCGGCTAGGTTTCAACGATACGTAATCGGTCCATAGCCGATCGGCTATTGTTTATTAACATTGTTTTCTTCTATAAATTGTTAGTTGCAGGATCAAACCAACTGGCACGCCCAAAACCCAAAAACAAGATTTGGACCTATACTGGAGCTAAGCAGAAGTCTCAGGGCGCTGTATTTTCTCATCAACACAGCTGCCATGCCGCTCTGGCATCTGCCCTCGAGGACCCCTTTCCACTGCCACAGAGGAGAACAGAACAAGGAGAAGAAAAAGAGAACAGAAAAAAAAGGTGGGACCCATTGTTTTTTTTATTTTTAACCCGATACCATTGACATGTGGGTCCTACCATTTTTTTATGATCGCAAGTCCCACGTCAATGTCACGTGGAACGAGAATATAGTCAAACCAGTCACGTAGACGCCACGTCAGCCAAAACCATCATCTAAATCGCCTGGGGACTAATTTTACATCGGTTTCAGGAATTGAAGGACGTGTTACATCTGGTATTTTGGTTCAAGGATGAATTTCAGACTCAGTGTCAAATTGAGGGACGTAAAGTGAACTTATTCCCTTTGTGTTAGCTTTTGGTGGCAACAAGAGTACATGTTTCTTTGAAGAAAGACCCTCTGGCCTACTTTCTCTCTCTCCCTTTTATTATTTTTTTTAAAAAAAGAAGAGGCTGGAGCTCTGCCAATTAATCCTCTCGTCTACACGAACAGTAAGTCAACAAATGATGATAAAAGAAGTGCTACTTCTGGTGAGTTCTTCATCCTACTTTCCCAACTCACATCTCAATTTTTTCACACGCACGCTTTTCAAACTGCTAAACGGTGTGTTTTTCGTAAAAAGTTTTTATACGAAAGTTGCTTTAAAAAATCATATTAATCCATTTTTGAAAAAAAATAGTAAATATTTAATTAATCATGTGCTAATGAGTCGTTCCGTTTTCCGTGTGAAAATTTTTTTTTCCCAACACACCCAAAAGACCACCAAATTAATCTTAATCTCCGGAAAATATAATAACCACCATTGGCCCATTTCGTGTATCCTGCCTCCTTGTCAAAGCCCTACGGAACATGTGCCTGACTTCCGAGAAGATTGGGAAATTAAGCGGCAGTTTGGCAATCCAACAAAGTGAGTCAATCGACTCGACGCCTGAATGGAATTTTGTCACGCAACATGCAATTTCCGAAGGAATGCACCTCGGCTTGGAGTCTGGAGTCCAGGCCGAGGCGGTAGCCGCGTGGGTGAGAGAAACTGTGGAAGTGAAAGTGTGAAACGCTGGGCAGGCAAAGAAATCGCAGGGTCGCCTCCGCGCCGGCCGTGAGATGGCAGCAGCCGCCCGAGGAGATCTCGCGCGGCGCACCTGAGGAGGAAGCGGAGCAAGGCCAGGATTTGCAAAGAGCCGTCGCAAAAATGCAACGTCCAGGAAGGCAGGCGTTGCAGCCGTTGGAGTGTTGGACTTGGCCCAGCCGAGAAAGGAACGGATAAGTCGGCCCTTGAATGGGTAAGAGTAAAATGAAACATCCGAACATGCTTCTAGTATCGCACCAATTCCGTCCCGTCGTGGCAGCAGCAATTTCCTTTGTTAAAAGAAAAAGAAAAGGTAGCATGCCGTCACCGTGTCGTCAGCCCAAGATCACGTCTAGAACGAGCACGCCGAATCCCCCGGAAGACGTGTGCACCGCCGCGGACCGGTGGTGGCACCGCCGGGTCTCGCACGAAACCCGCCCACGCCATGTGAAACATGCCCCGCGTAGACGTACATCGTGTCTGCCCAACCCAACCCAACCCAACCCCGTCGACGCTTCAACGCGCGCCTCGTGCGCGGGCAAGCAAAGCCCAGCCAGCAAGCACCAAGCGGAAGAAGCATCGCGGCAGCACGACTGCACGAGGGCGGACGCCGAACTCAACCCTCCCAGACCATTCCGTTCCATTCCAACCATGCGGACGGCCGCGGTGCGCCCGGGCGGCTGTTCGTCGAAAGCGATCGGTTCCATCCATCCATCCACCGCGCGCGCGGGCAGGTCGGCAAGCGTGAAGTTATCAACGCATGTACAGCCGCCCGCCCGCCGTCGCTGTCCCGGCCTTTCCGCCACCTCCCACCACTACTACTACCCCAGTGGGCGCCGTCGATCGGCGTTCCCGAAGCTGCAAAACCAGCCGGGGTTTGTCCGTTCCCAACCCCGGAGGGTACGTAGCTGTTACAGGTCACTCCCCGGCCGACCCCAACTAAATCAGACGGTGGAATAACAGTTAATTAATCCGGATTCACGTCACCGAATACGTGATCAAGAACGGTCTAGATTGGCAGCTCTTGGCGGTTGGCACAAGGGGGTTAGGTTGAGTGCAGTTCTCTGCTTCTGTTCTGCGCTAGTCGTGAGTTGATCAACTAGAGGCTTCTGTTTCTTACCGTGTCTGTAAGCAAGGGAGACTGAGATGGCAAAACAAGGGTTTCCGTTTTGTACAAATATGATCTTGAAATCAATCTGTGTTTATGTTACAGCGTACTGTACACAAATCAATCTCCCTGTATGACTGAATATGATCTACAATATATGACTGACAAAGAACAGTGTGTAAAAGATACAGGTTCAGTTCCAGTGTTACATAGAACCAAGGAAGAGCTAAGGCCTATATCTGTATGACTGTATGCATGGCTATGTATCACTCACTTTCTCTGTACAAAAGCAGGAACAAATTAAACAATAGCGGCACAAAACGAATCAACGAATAGTGCGTCTCGACTGAATTTCACTCCCTACACCAAAAACTCTGACGGATCAGATCCGTGCAGCTGCTGAATTACGCGGTGAGAAGGCGCGGCTTCTTGAAGGCGAGGGGGCTCTGGACCTCCTCGTCGTCGTCCCACATCTTCTTGCCCTTGGAGCACGGCCGCCACACGAACTCCGGCACGGCCGGGAGGTTGAGGTCGAACGCCCGGGCAGCGGAGTGGCCGTTGCCGGAGCTGCCCACCTCGGACTCGGCGGCCACCGTGGCCAGGAGCTCGGTTGAAGAGGCCCCGGCGCCGGCGCCTACGCCTCCGTCGTAGTGCTTCCTCTTGTGCCCGCCGAGCGCCTGCCCGGTGGGGAACTCCTTGTGGCAGATGGAGCACCTGTGGACTCTGTTGGTCGCGCCGTCGGAGGAGGCGGCGGTGGATGACGTGGCTGGCTCGCGGTCCTCGGCGGAAGGCAGCAAGGCGGCGACGGGGGCGGGAGCCAAGACGGGAGGTGCGGGCGGAGTCGGCAGCTTGACCCGGTGGCTCGTCTTGTGGCCGCCGAGCGCCTGGTAGGAGCTGAAGGACTTGCCGCAGACGGAGCACTTGAACTCCGCCCCTGCCGGCGGCGGCGCCGAGAGCGGAGGCGGCGCCTGGACGCGGTGGTGGCCGCCGCGGGCGAGCATGAGGAGGCAGAGCGCGAGGTTCTCCTCCTCCGATCGCTGGCGGCGCGACCTCTTCCGTTTCGCCCACCCCTGCGGCAGGTGCCCGCCCTCCTCCCCGCTCGTGGCGCTGCTGCTCGTCACGACCGCCGCCTCCTCCACCTCGTGCTGCTCCTCCTCCTTGAGCACCGCGGCGTGGAGCGCTTCCATGGACGACGCGCTCGACATGCCTCCACCGCAATTCACAAAAGCAGGAAGCAGATCGACGACTTGTTCTCTCCGCTAGCTAAGCTTCGCTCGCTCGCTCTCTAGTGTGGCAGCTGGCTGGTTGCTGTGTGGTGTGGTGTGCGGAGTGGAGGCAGTGAGATGTGAGGTAGTTTTAAAGCAGTGGAGGGGTGAGGCGCGAGCGAGAGTGTGCGGAGGAGGAGAAGAGAAGACGTGGGAAGTTGCGTCGTGGGCGCGCACGCGGCGGGGCGCGAGAGGGTGACGGGTGGGGGCGTGGCGTCGTGGGGACGGGGTGGCAGCGACCGTGAGACCGGTGGAGTGGCGGCGAAGGAGTGAGGCGGTTGGGTGTGATTGGGTGAGCTTGGCTGGCTGGCTGGCTCGGCCGGCCGGGTGGGTGGTGGAGTGGAGGAGGAGGCGAGGCCGCAACGAAAAAGTCGTGGTCAACGTGGTTGGGAAGACACGGGGATGGGAGGGCAAGCCGAAGCGCAAGTTGAGTGGAGCTAGTGTGGTAGTAGGAGAGAGTGGCTGCGTGGGGGGAGAGGAGAGTGAGGACTGAGTAGGCTGCGCGCCGTGGCCTGTGGACTGTGGCGAAGCGGTCGTCGTCGTCGTCGGTTGTTGCGGGTGGGTTTGGGGCAAAGCGTACCCGCCCCGGTAACGACACTTCCGCTCGCACACTGGAGTGGCCAAGTTGGAGCTGGGTTAAAAGATTAATTACGCAACCGTTCAGAATTCGACACCTAATATCTGAATCGAGACACTGACCAAACAGTCACAGTCAGTTGTTTTGCATGGATTGGATGAGCTGATGAGCAAGCCCATATATTTGTGTTATCCTACTATATTAGGTTACTTCCTGCGAGTAGATGATCTGTTTGCAGATTAGGAGTGGCAAAATTTATCAACGCGTGAAGAAAGGTTCTATAGGAGTAGTTGCTTCAAAGTTTACCACACTTTCTGAGAATAAAAGAGGAAAAAACCGTTAGTGATAGTGTGAAAAGACAGCGGGTCAATGGATAATAGTGGTTCAACCCCGGGGGCTATTAATTAGCACATGCCTAATGAACATCGCCAAAATGGTCATCGCCCTCGTGCTCTCTCACTAGACGGTTCCGGCTTCGATCCACGATTGCTCCGACCCGATAACAAGTCAGACCCAAACCAGGCAAAATGGCAAATGGAGTTGTGCCGGAAGTGGTGTGTTCATGGAAGATTCCAACAGGCTGGTCTCCTTTTGGGGTCAAATAAAAATAACTGATCGACTGTGAGTTTCCGTCGGCTCAGCCGCTGAGGTTTCCATCCGCAGCCGGGATCTTCTGCACCCAGCCGCTATACATAGTTTGATTAGGTAGGTCGCTGTCGCATCCGGGGTGCCCAAACCCGGTCAAAAAAAATTAGCTACATGTGCATCTCCTTCGATACAAATTTAGACACCCGCATCAGTTTAAATTCGATTCAAAGTAGAATAAATCAAGCAAGTGACACTCTCTATTTTATTCAGCTTTGCCCCAGTTATATTCTTTAACGTTTATGCACTCAGTTATAAGTTAGAGCGCCACTAGCATGATGGCACCGCTCTATCCGTCGCTAACTGTGCGTGGACATTTTCTTTTCTTTTCTTTCGGGACAGTCTGTGGACACACTGTTGATGCCACAACAGTTATGTGGTTCTGATTCCATTTTGATGCATGGGCCTTGTGTCAGTAAAGAGACAACATGGCTGTGTTGGAGTGGCACCAGTTGGTCTATAGTTGCCACTAGCCCACCGTGCGGCAATCATCGTATTGTTGGGCATTGCATACATAATAAGCTAACAGACTGCCATATCATACAATTGTTGTTATGCATGGCGGCACACATCCCCCGCTACACTACACTACTACCGGGCCATATCCTATTACACACTTGTTATGCATGATGCAACGTACGCAAGCTCTCATCCCACCGGATACGTCACGCACGTTGAGACCGGCCGCACCTAACACGTCGCTTCTCTAGATAAAACACTCACACTTGCAGGATAACTACTGGGCGTTTTTTTGTCACGGGCCGTGACACCCCAAAAACCGCGGCAGACGCCACCCCCCACGTCGGATCACACGAAGCAACGCGACCACCTCCTGGGTCGATCGGTCGCGGGGTCGCCTCCCCTCTCGTCGGCTCCGTCCGTGCAGGCGGCCGTGGAGTCATGGACTTTTCCACAGAGGCGAGCAATATTTCAGCGCGAGATGTATACGTATCAACCGGGCGCATGCCGTGCGTCGCGTCGCGTCGCGCGCGTCCCCCGCGGGAGGCGGGCAAGCGAGACGTCCCCGTCTCTCGCTTGCCCGCGGGATTGATACGATACGCGCGCGGCGTGGGTGGGCGCACCGCGCGCTCACCTCTCGCCGTTCATTCCTCCCTCCATCCCTCCCACCACGTGTTTCTTGTGCTAGCTAGCTTTCGCCGACGCAGTCGCGCGCTTACGTACGTACACGTACGTAATTAAGTACGTACGCGATTGGGGCAGGCAGGCTCGCCTAACCACATGGCGATCGATTGGATCTGAGGGAGGGAATCATCAGTGCGCCGTTCGATCAATGGCCAGCCAGCCTAACCAGTAACCAACCTGCAACCACCCCTCGCCCATGCCCTGCCGTGCCGTGGCAGTACAGGCTCATCCCGGTTGGGCGCGATCGATGCGTGAGCGACGTAGCGTTGCGAGCGGCGACGACGACGGCGCGAATCTGAGCCAGCGGTGGTTGCCCGGTTGGCATGAGGCTGGTGAGTGTGGTGAGCTATATAGCAGGGGGTAGCAATTGATAAAGCACCTGCACCGAACTGCCTATAACAGAAACAGGGAAAGGTTAATAATGATTTTTGGGGGTTGGTTGGCTCCAGGCTCTGCTACCAGCTGCTAGCTGCACCCCAATGTACCGCTATAATCTTTGCATTTTGGTTAGGCTTTGTTGGAGAGTAACTTCATCTTCCCGCACGAAAAACAGTGTTATATATTAGCGCGTGATTAATTAAGTATTAGTCTAAAAAACTTTAAAAATAAATAAATATGATTTTTTAAAGTAATTTTTTATAAAAATTTTTTTATAAAAAACACATTAGTAGTTTTAAAAACGTGCGTGCGAAAAATGAGAGTGATGAGTTGAAAAAAAAAAACACTGTTTTAGTAGTCTGAAACCTTCTCATCCATCGATCGATCCCCGGCTCTTCTTTAATTTGAAGCTACTGTCATGGGAGCCAGAATCTGGTTCGTTACTCGTCGGTGCCGCGCTGTCGCTTCCCTGAAAAGACGCATTGTACCCTTTCCCTTGTTTTTTAGGACAAACTGAAAAGATTATTGCGAAAGCAAGCTTAGCTGAGTTAGCTCTGCTTAGCAGTCAGCACAAGTTACATCTTCATCAGCTAGCTCAGCAGGCATGTCAAGGCTTCTTCGAGCACCATCAAAACATCAACTTTATTTCATGGCCATGCAGTAGATCGAGAACTCGCTTACAGTGCTCTTCTTAAGCAACCTTTACTTGATTGCCTGAAAGCATACACGTGTCGCCAGCTAGTTGCATTGATTAAACTTGCTGGTCTGGCTGGTTAGGCATACAGTTGTCTGGCCGGTGTAGTAACATTTTCTAGCTAGTTACATGTGACTGATGTTGCTTGCCGTATCGGTGCCATTGAAAACTGCGGGGAGAACAAAAGAGTATTGTGACAGCTACAGTCTCCAGCTCTAGCTGCAGCTTGCAAGACTGTCAACATGTGGACGTGCTGCCAACGCTCACAGCTATTTATGTACTACTAGCACAAACCTACAGGTACAGCTAGTCGAATGAATTTAGCCATGATGTCTGAAAAACACTTGCTAGCTACTATGTCCAGAAGGAAAAACAAGTGGCGAGAAAAAAAATGCGATACAGCACCAACATTGCAGTGTAGTTAATTGCAATACATACATCCTAGCTAGTTTTTCTTTCTTATGGCTCCAGTTTGTATCTAATGAATAATCATGTATTAAAACCATGCAACTGTCCCAATTCCCTTCTTGCAGTTTAGTACTTAACCAGCATAGTGGCCCATATAAATTGCTTGCTAGTATCGTTATATTTTTTCTTACATAAATAACATATATATTTTTATATTTTAGTATTAAAATATATTAAAATGACAACATAATTCTAAATTCTGTATTAACTTGACCAAAATAACCAATATATAATTTTTATATTGTATTGTATAAAGGTGATAGTTATTAACTATTTTTTAATTTTTAATTTTAATTATTTCTAAATTATATTTTTTATATGGACTCTAGACTCCTCTTATAATATTCCTTATTTTTTTAATTTCGAAATTTCGTTATTTATTAATTTTATTACTATATGAATTCTAAACCCTTCTTTCAATATTTTTTATTTTTAAATCCTGAATTTCAGTTATTTCTAAATTGTATTTTTAATGGACTCTAGAATCTAGACTCCTTTTCCAATATTCTTTTTTTAAAAAAAATCCCTAATTTCTGTTATTTGTAAATTATATTTCTAAATGGACTCTACACTCTTCTTTCAATATCCCTTATTTTTAAATTCTGAATTAAAGTTATTTTTAAATTGTAATCCTATATGGATTTTAGACTCTTCTTCTAATATTTTTAAATTTAGAATTTTGGTTATTTCTAAATTGTATTTTTAAATGGACTCTAGACTCTTCTACCAATCTTTCTTATTGTTTAATTTTTGAATTTTATTTCTTTCTAAATTGTATTTTTATATGAACTCTAAAGTCTACTTTTAATTTTTTTAATTCTGAATTTCAGTTAGTTCTCCATATAAAATCTTGACCCTTCTTCCAATATATTTTTAAATTTTTAAATTTTGTTATTTCTAATTGTGTTTCTATATGGACTTTAAACTCATATTTCAATATTTCTTATTTTTAAATTCCTAATTTTATTTATTTTCTAAATTTTATTCCTATATGGACTCTTGACTCTTCTTCCAATATTTCTTTTTTAAAATTTTGAATTTTAGTTATTTTTAAATTGTATTCCTATATGGACTTTAACCTCTACTTTTAGTTTTCTTTTTTTTTAATTCTGAATTTCAATTAGCTCTAAATTGTATATCTCTATGGACTCTAGTCTCCTCTTTAAATATTTTTTTAATTTCGAATTTCAGCTATTTTAAATTGTATTTTTATATAGACTCGATTTTTTTCTTCGATTAATATGAGAATTTTTAGGTCGTGAGAACGAATATGGATGCTTATTTTTCTATTACTTTAATAAGTTAATAGGTAGATTGAAAGGCGATTACTTCCCTCCACGATCTGATCGTTCGTTAATTACTCCGACCAAATTTTGTTTGCACAGCTAGCTTGGTGATCAACACTTGTAGGGAATACTTGTTCTTCAGGCTGGCAGAATTGGATGATCAGGCACACACGAATTCGTTGCTCTCACACTGTCTGAACCATTCCTGAACCAGAGACAATTTGCATTTCCGCGTATCTTTCTCATCATGTACAAATCTATCATTTTTCTTTCAGATGTAACTGGAAGCTAGATTTTTATAACTTTCAGAGAGCATTCAGACGTGCTACTTCCAAGGTCGCACACGTAGCTACCTGAGCTGTATCAGAAAATGCTAATTTGATCATAGCAACCATACAAATACTAAAGCATATCCACTGTTCATTTGCTTCATGTTTCCAAGATCAAACAAAGCTTCATTGTTCTCTCCGCATTGCATAATGTCGCAAGACGGACTACTGCAGCGACCATATCAGGTGCAGTGGACGCCCTGCCGCGCGGCGCCGGCGCCGGCGTTGGAGGAGGAGTCGGAGTCGGAGATTGCCGCGCAGTTCTTCACGGCGCCGTACCCTTGCCAGAATGACCAGCTTGATCATGGCAAGCAACATGAACTAGGTGGCATTGGAGCGTGCAGCTCCGTGCATTGTCAACCTGACCGTGGCACGTGCTACTGGCCGCCGCCTCTCAGTGGGGACGACGGTGGCGGCAGCTCCGGCACCGGCGAAGGCGGCTACATCAGCGGGTGCTGCTACTACGTCGGTGAGCATGACGTGCCCATCGGCCTCAACCTCCTCGTCGGCGACAATGACGGCGCCGGAGTAGTACTCCGTAACGCGGGGCCACAGCCGAAGCGGAGGACTCAGGCCGGCCATGGGGGAGATGTTGGATGGCAGAAGAAATCTCGCGTTTCAGATAAGGTACGAAACAACGCAAGAATTCATAGTGAACTGGAAAGATTTGCGTTGTAATTTGCGCGCGATTATGCAGCGGAATCAGGAGAGTATGCAGAGCAGCAGCTGCTCCGACAACGAGTCAAATTGCTCCCAAGTGAACCGTGACACGGCGGATCGTGTCGCCGCCGGCGGAAATGGGAAGGCTCCGGCTCGCCGGGGATCGGCGACCATTGCCCAGAGCCTCTATGCAAGGGTAAGCCCAGTATTTCTGCCGCCTTGCAGGTGAATCAATCTTGCATGTTTAGACTTCAGAATTTTGTTCTGTGCAATGCAGAGAAGAAGGGAAAGGATCAACGGGAGGCTCCGGATTTTGCAGAAGTTGGTACCCAATGGAACCAAAGTAAAGAATCGACATATGACATATTACCATTTGTAAAAACAAAATGAGCAAAATTTGATTTACAGCTAGTTAGTTTCTAGCAGCATTTGACTACTTGTTACTTATTGACTGTTCTAATATATGTTTGCAGGTGGATATCAGCACAATGCTTGAGGAAGCTGTCCACTACGTAAAGTTCTTGCAGCTACAGATCAAGGTAGAAATCCAAATGTAACATCTCTGCTCTAGCTATGCGTTGTGAATTGTGATCTTTGTCTTATCACAGTTTGTCATGATCAGATGCTTAGCTCTGATGAGCTGTGGATGTACGCACCGATTGCTTACAATGGCATGGACTTAGGAATTGATCTGAATATCTCCCCTCCCCGGTGATGGACTCAATTCAACTTACTACCATCTCAACGAGTTGAAAAGAGAATAAGTGAAGGCTAAGAGAGCAATGTGGATGGCTAAGTATATGCAACCTTTAACACTAACGAAATTACAGACGTAAGTGTTGCCATCTGCCATTGTCTCATCTTCAAACAGGAAGGATCAGATCCTACAAAAAAATGCAACCGGAATTCTGGTGTGACATGTTCTCTAAAGCTGAGGCCCTTGCTTCCTTGCTATAGCAACTAACTAATGCTGTAGCCAATTTATTTCGAGACAAAGAAGCAAAACTCACACTAATACAGGAAGTCAATGCGCATGGCCTTTGTGATAATTCAGTTGATGGTTACACGAAACTGATTCTTGTACGTATTTCCAATGCAACTGATCACTAGCAGCATAGTTGCATCCATGTAATGATGTACCCAAGGATGCAAAATTAAATGGAGCTGTACACGCCTAGCAAAAGTAGAAATTAAGATCCTACCAGATATTGTAACCATGATGTTGCTTGGCACAGTTCGTGTTCCATTGCAGTCTAGTCCCTGTAGTTTCATTGCAAAGTTGCAACTTCAAACTCTGCATCACCTTCGCCTCTAATGTAAGGAAAAAAGATAATTTTGCACCATGATTGCGGATTTTTCCCGTTTGCTAGAAGGTGAAGCCTAGAATAGAGCTTTGATAATGTATTGACGCTGAATTGACACTCCTCGACCACCACCCAACATCATATCTCTTCCAACAACACTGTCAACTTTAGCGGAGGCGGCATATCAGCATATGTCAATGTCACTATATCAGCAGTTAACCTGTAGCTTTCAGATGCTCAGATTATGCTGTGTACTGCACGGATCAGCATGGAGCACGTGAGGCTGAGATCAAACGTGCAAAAATCTAATGCCAAAAAGAACTTCAAAAATACAAAAGAGAACGTGCACATGTCGATCCCCTTTTGCCAACTCTTTATCATTATTACTTGGGCCTCAAAAAATCAACAATGATTACATCGTGGTGTGGTTACAAAACAGCAAAAACAACACAAGCTACAACTACAACCCTAATGTCCTATCTGTTGGCAACAATCAGGGCCATTAGTTTAACCTACAGCTAACCCTAAATAATATGTTACAAAGGAAACGCCATCATTTCCTTGAAAACAAACATTACAGGTTTCAGAAGCTATATTGCGATCATACCGTGGTGATGTCCTTCACATGCCCAGTACTTTACGAGACCCAGCGAATTCAATTATGATGACTGGCAGTACAGGGATCAGAAGTTAGAGATGGGCTCGCATCCAACAGATCGGGTGGATGGACAGATGATGTGTTTCTGCACCTTAGGTAGGCAGCTCGCCGTGTTTCAAGGTGAAAAAATTTATTGCTTCCTTTCCATTTGGCCTTGGCAATGGACTAGGCTGATGGTATGCGATAGAAAAGTGCATATTAGGTGTATGGGCCGCAGAGCCAGGACTGGACCTCAAACTCATTGGCGTAGGGGATAAGCTACGAGTTTCCAAATTTGGCAAGGCTGTCAAGCCTACTGCCACCCGATTAGATAATGAACCAGGAGATCTAGCACTGCTTGTTTCACTAGCAGGAAAAAGGAAAGAGATGGCAGGGTTAAGACTTGAGGGTCTCACATAATGCAACTTTCATAGACAAATTAGCAATAACTTGCTAACAGAGAAAGGTCAACAAGTACTCACCCAGTTGTAATCGTATTTTTCCCCCTCATGCATGAAACAATCTTACAGGACTTTTTGTCTCTTGCGTTGTGACCGGCATCCTGCCATAACCAGCAAAGTTATACACATGCATGAAACTTGGTACTCAGTACAGCATTCCTGTGAGTGTGTGTGAGAAGCATTCTTACAGTGGATTTAAGTCCGACTGGAGAATGTAAAGCACTGTGCTGGTTGTAGTGATTTGAATTGTGGACGAATGGATGCTCCAGCAACTTGCTTGCTGTTGGTCTCTCAGCTGGATTTCTCTTGAAGCAGCATCTCAGAAAATCCTTGCCCTCTGGGGACAAACTATCTGGAATTGATGGATCTTTATGCAATACCTTAAACATTGCAGCAGGCTGTTGCATAAGGAAAATCAGATTTCATCCTTTAGAGTGTGAATAAAATACCCTGATATTGAAATGTATTACTTTTTTTAACACTCGTAATATTGATCGAGGCAAGGTAACAGATTTGACAGGTTATCGTTATTCATTAGATAAACCCAAGTAATGAAAGATGAGCTATACTAACTATACAAATCCACCTCATGAAACACATTAATTTGCTAGCAAAAAGAAGTGAAGGTTCCAAACTGTTTTACCCCTTCAAGACCACTCCAAGGAGGCTTTCCTGTGAACATCTCAATAATTGTGCAACCTAGGCTCCAGATATCTACAGCAAGATCATACCCTACATCTTTGACAAGTGTAGCCTGAACAACCTGCCATGTAAGTTGTGCAAGTATGAGTACACCATACACTGATGCGATACAATTCTATCTGGAATAGCAAAAAAGATAAAAGAAACTGCAGATCTAAATACCAATTTGCTGAAAACAGAATTGTACTTAGTATGACTGATGCTGAGGGTGATTCTAAAGCATGAGATATTTTATACAACCATAAACATCAAGGTCCTTTAGGGACACAGGAATTTCATAGGAAATAATAGAGAACAGTTCAATTCGCACAGAAATTGGGGAAGATTCCCATGTTCCAAACAGAGTAAGATTTCGGAACCATTGGGAACATTACAAATCATAGTTACTCCCTCCGGTTTTTAATGAATGACACAGTTGACTTTTGGGCATACATTTTACCATTTGTCTTATTCAAAAAAAATTACGTAATTATCATTTATTTTGTTGTGATTTGTTTTATCATTAAAAGCACTTTAAACATGACTTCTAATTTTGCATATTTGCACAAAATTTTTGAATAAGACGAATGGTTAAACACCTGTCCAAAAGTTAACGGCACCATACATAAAAACTAGAGGGAGTATTAAATTAGCATATACACGGTTACAAGAGACCATCCTAAGTTCCTAACATCAAATCTGTTTAAAAGAAAGGGAGATAAGTACCCACTAAACATATCATCACATTGTATGGAATAATGGAAACTGGATTAACCTTACCCAGATCAAATATTAATGTTTGAAAAAAAAGCTCTTAGTAGCAACATATCATAAAATGAGAAGTTCCATTATATGCATGAATTCCAGTCAAGGATTTATAACTTTCAGTTTTAAATTTATTCTTTGTTTGACCATGAATCATGATGCATTCTTATTTGGCTGGCAAATACAAACCAACAGATGTGAGCATTTTCTGTACAGCAATAATTCTGCTACACACTATACTTGCTATTCTGAATAATGAGTATAAAAAATGAAGCTCTTGAAAACATAGAACAAAATCAACATTATTGCAATCAGAACAAGGAAAGAAACATAAAGCGTAAATTTCACAAAATTGCAACTATCTTGTCAGAACTATCACTTTGCTGCAACTTTAGGTAGACATTTCACAAAACTGCAACAATAATGAATTTATTTATCACAAAAGTGCAACTTTATCTCTGGTGTGTGTTTGACATGTGGGCCCAACTTGTAACAGTGCAGGTATAAAATGTGTTTCTCATGGGTGGGTCCAACCCACCAGAAATAGTGCCATACAAAGTTTGCAGTTCTCTGATAAAATCATTAGCTATTGTTGCAGTTTTGTGCAATGAGCAGCTAAAGTTGCAGCAAACTGATAGTTTTGACATAATAGTTGTAGTTTATGAAATCTACTCAAAAATACACAATGAAATTTATATGAAGAATAAGCAGTCTCACCTCAGGAGCCATCCAGTATGGAGTTCCCTTCAGTGAAAGATTAGGTGCTGCAGTACTCAACTGAAAAGAAGAAAAAAGGGAAAAATAATTAGAAACGCAGCAAGGTTAAACCTAAAAACTATAAAGTCCACTCACAGAATAAACCATATACTGATCAACGGTTGCATCTGGAAAAGCACTCAAAAAATAGTAGGGAATACCAATACTGTTTTGTTTCAAATTATATTAGACCCCGTTTGGATCCCTATGCATTGTGCTGAATTGGAATCTAATTTCTAGCGTTTGAGGTGTTTGACTCCCTCTAGACTCTAGAGTTTGAATCCATGATTTCTCTTGAAAGTCCAGAGGCCTAAGGAGTATAAGACTCAATTTTTTGGTTAAACACACAACTCAAATGGAATCCAAGCCAGCCGTGTTCCCGTCGCCTTCCCCAGGTGTAAACTTGTAAGGCCTCCAAGTCTGCTGTCTCTCCTCACCTCCTCAGCTGGCTGGCCCCTTCTCCACCACTACAACCTTCCCTTCCTCCTCTGCTACTTGTCCCTCTGCCTGGCTTCCAAGCTCTCACATGCTTTCATTCATCGTTGCCACCACCAGCACCATAGCCACAGAAAAGCCTGGGTCACTGTCAGCCTTTCCTCTCCTTATTTGACTCTCCCTCCGTCCTCAGCACTCTACCCTCTTGCCCCTGGCCACGCTGCCAAGCACCATAAAGAGTATGAAGCACTCTATCAGATCGCCCCCAGCCACATCACGGCTTGAGATGAAGGGGATTGTGTCATGGTATCTGATGTTCTTTTTTCTTGATTACTTTGATTTTTGCATCCAATGCAACACCTAGGTAGGATCCTGGCTATGATCCCAATCTCAACATCCAAACACTTTTTTCTGAGTTGATTAATTGTTATAATTCCACACATCCAAACATAAATATTCGAATTTGAATCATATTCTAGGCAATTCAAAGATCTACGGGAATCCGAAATGGAGTCCAAATTTTTAAATTTGCGGGATCCAAACAGGGCCTTAGTGTCACACCAAACTGTTTCTCTACAGACTAAAGCAGCTGAAAAAAAAAAGATAGTTTGTTTTACCAAGTATAGGTTTACATTTATGCATAATAGCTTATGGCCATATATAGTAATGGCATGGTTGCCATTGTGCTGGTTATAATTATATGGGGCATTTGCAAATTTGCCACTGGTTTTTTTCAATTTTGCAAGGATGCCACTCGAATGACAGTTCTAGTGGCATTTTTGCAATTTTCTAGTGGCAGTCTTGCAATAACGATTCAAACCAGTGGCAAATTTGCAATTGCATAGGCAAATATGTTGCTTGTTTTAGAGCTTAATCATTTTTTAGCTGCACCACAAAATGGATGGACATATTATTATTGTCTAGAAGGCAGCAATGACAAGATTAATTCAAACAAATCAAACTGGATTACCGATTACTGGATAATTGTATGTACTAGTGCCAGCATAACACGATGCATCAAGACACCATGAGAAACTCACATGCTTAGCCATTCCAAAGTCAGCCAATTTGACTACACCATTCACATCAACAAGCAAATTTGCTCCTTTGATATCTCTGCAAGAGTATAATGATTTCATTTACATGTGTACTCTTTCAGCATCATGCAATCCAAAGTTCAAACTAAATAACAAAAGGAACTTGAGAAAACACAACAATAGAAACAAACAATAGAAACCAAAATGGCGCAGAAATAGGATGAAGAAATCTCTACATGTAAAAAAAGAAAAGGAGACCATCTAAAAGAGCTCAACAAAAGGTAAGTTCAAGAAAACTTTCACATAGTGAGAGTTATGCCATTATTAGTTAAACAAATGAAACAGAAAAAAAAAGAGAAAAAGTTACCTATGCATAATTTTCTGACTATGTAAAAAGGCAAGGCCTTTAAGTATATGGCGGGTGAAGCTGCGGATTACTGATTCTGTCATTGCTCCACAATGTTGATTAACATATTTATTAATTGAACCAGGATGAACATATTCCAGGTATATGTAGAATCTATCTTCAATCTGCAAAGTATCCAGATGATCATTGGATATCATTAATAACTAGCGCAGAATATCAACTCAATTTGGCACACGAGAACTTACAGTTTCACTGCCGTAATACTGCACTATGTTCTCATGCTTGAATTGACTAAGAAATTTTATTTCCTGAAACAAAGTGAGATCCAGTCAAAAAGAGCAAGGGCAAAACTTACATAATCTTTAGATATAATTATAGAAGAGGAGAGTACTCAAGCAGAGTTACAATAACATTATACAACCAAGTTCCATAAAAATGATATGCATGCTAGAAACTAATATGTACTTGAGGATTGTAATAATAATATTTAATCCTCAAAGTACGAGAAAAGGTATTCTGTTGTGGGAAACAGACACATAAGAGAAGAGTATTTGATAATACCATTACTGCAGAATAAACATCATCTATCATCTATGTTCGTACAAAGTGATACTATTAACACAAGGCCAAACCTGCTCCAATTGCTTGAGAGACTCAGCTGATTTAGCATCATCGGGAATTATGTTGACCTCTTTCATGGCACACAGAGCTCCAGTGTGTCTGTATGTTAGATGCCAGATGAAATGTTCAAACTTTAAGATGATCCAGGAAACATAATGTTATATAAAATGCATTTGCATACCTATTGGCGGCCTCATATACACATCCAAATGTTCCACTGCCAATGAGCTTTCCTTTTTGCCACTGACCAGCCATTGAGGGTGTATCAGTTTTTGGAACTGGCTGGTGACTAAAATTCGTCTGCTTTGGGCTTACAGAGGCGGGTGGGAGGGGTAATGGATGGAAATTTACACTCCCATTGCCCTCGGGACGAGAAACATGGTTCTCCGGGAACAACTTTGGATGCATTGGTGAAGGAGGTGCACTTGGGTTTTTTGATCTCAGAACAGGGCTTCTCAATGGACTGGAGCGAGGAGATCGCTCCTGACCACCCATAAGTTTTTCAGGTGACGCACAACGAGGTGAAGATCCATATAGATCAGGAGACCAGACTGACTGCGCTGGCGATAAATTGGCACCTTGGATGGAGGTTGCAGTGGACAAGAAGTCTACACTACTCAGTCTTCGAGGACTCTGTACAGGGCTTGAAAATCCACTGCTTGGAGCACTTTTAGCGGGTATGTTCAATCTGAATGTCAATGTTTCAGCTGAGCTCTTATCCTGTAATTTCTCATTAAATGCCTTCCTCCGTTGTCCACAGGTAATCCCATTTGTGCCATTTGATCGCAAGTCACCATGCTCAGGGTTCTTTTGCACAGTTTTAGCCATCACTCTATATTCAGAAACATAAAAACATCAGAATCACTAGTAATACAGAACTGCACTGCATTTCAAGGGAACATGAAACGTTTTCTGAACATGGAATAATCTAATCAGTGTGTAATGGAGCTCACAGATAGTTCAAAAGGAAGCATAGGGAAAGCTGAAAAGCATAGAGATGCACTATTGGAATGTTTTTTCATTATCTCCAGTATCAATGTAACATTGCTATTGGTCTGAGATATGTGCAAAGTGTTTTTGTAACAATTCACAGGCTTGTTGAATCTTTATTTTTGCTTTAGCTTAGCAACTTCATGTAAATCTAGTTCAACCAAATCAAATTACACTGACTTTATTATTGTCAAAATCCTAGTATCCTCCTACTAGCTATTAAGTTCATAGAAAAGCAAAATTAACTTGGTAAAGTGTTATGCAGCTGGACCCTATGAAGTACAGCAGAAGTCCTAAACCCTTTTAACTCTATTTAGTCAAAACCCTGTAACAGTGGCAAAGGATATCCTCCTTGGTCTCTGAATCCCTAGGCATTTGCATTTCACAATTTGCTTAAATTGTTTTTATCCACAACAAAACGTTCTGCCATCTTAAGTGTTCAAAAAACCAGCGCTACCACGGCATGAATGAACAGTGCTATGCCTTCTTGGATGGCTGGCAAAGTAGCAATCGCAATCTGGCTCAGAAATGCTAAATCAGTGCGAGCGGACATCATAGCTAACTGGCTAACAACCTAACACACTATCCTTTTGATGATTTAATAGCAAAAACTAATTAACTTGGCAGAGTTCGAACTTGGTCAGCAACGCAAGGAAGATTCTAAAGTAATAACACTTGAAAAACTCTAAAGTAATAACACTTGAAAATCATCACCTCGGCAAGAACGACGCTCTGTCGCTCCCGATCTCGGAAACCCCGAGCAAGTGCGACTCCACGGCCGACCCGTTGCAGTCCCCTTCGAATAGCCTCGGCGACGGGAGGGGTCTCCCGGAGCCGCGGCAGGGCGAGTCCCCCTCATCGGGCAGGGGCAGCGGGTGCGGCAGCAGCACGGGAGACGACGACGACCTCGGCGGCGCCACCTCCATGTTACTCGCGGTCCTCGAGATCGGCGTGGAGCTCGCGGTCAGGAGGCCGAACCCCACAGAATCCCTACTGGAGGGGCACGACGAGGGCGCGGCGGGCGAGGGGGAGGAATCCAGCGCGAGCGCCGAGACCCCGACCTCGATGACGTCGACGTGCCGCAGCCGCCTCTGCCTGGTCAACCGCGGCTGCGGATCACTCCCCCCACCCCAACCAAACCCCCCATCGCGGCGGCGGCTGGGGACACCGCCGCCGCCGCCAACACGGGAGGTCGAGGCCCGCGCGGGGGACGCGGGCGTGGACGCGGACGAAGAGGACGGCGACGGGGAAGGGGAGACCGAGCGCTTCCACCACCGCATCGGCGAAGGTGAGGGAATCCTTTACCTGGAGCAGCGCGAAACCCTAGTGATCACAGTGGCAATGGCGATGTGAGGGGTGGAGGTGGAGGAGGAGAGGGGGATCGGAGACGACGACGACGACGACCCCCGCCATTTGGGCGAATATTTTTTTTCCCTCTCCGCTTCTCGGGAGTCCGTTTTGCTGTTGTTTTTTCTTCCTCTCTTTTCTGTCCCGGGGTTTGGTCTATCGGGGGGGCACGCGGCTTTGGATCGAAATCCTCTGCAGTCGGACGGAGCGACTGCGCCATGCAGTCACAAAATCTGAGCCGGTTGTTGCGGATCCAACGACAGGTTTACCAAAGTCGCTTAGCAGGCCAGTTTGAGCGGCCCATTCCAGCCCACAGCACCCATAAACACCAATGACCATCTCATCTTCTTGTTCGCTTGCCGTCGTCCCCGTCGCCGCAGTCTGGCAGATGCGCTCCGCCTCCGCCCTCGCCGCCATGGCAGTCCGACCCGCACCATCCGCCTCTCTCCCCTTGTCGCGACACAAAGACGTTGCCCTCCCGGTGGCTACAGCTCGTAGCGGCGCATCAGGTGCGCTCTCGTCGTCGACCGTGACATACGCGGCTGCTGCTCGTCACCGGGAAGCGCTGTCCTCGGTTGTGCTTGTTGGTGTGATCTCAACACTCCCTCTCCCTCGCAGATAAGGTGGAGGTCTGGAGCTCTTTGGCGCACGAGCTCCGGCTATGGAGATCGACTTGAAGGGCACGACCCCATGGTTGTTTAGTGAATCTGCATTTTGTGTTTGTAATCCATACTGTGTAATCTTTTGGTCTGTATTGAAAGCATGGAGGAAAAATAACAATTTTTGCAGGAACTAGCAATTTTGTGCAAATATATTGTGTATAGAAACCAGGAAATACTAGGCAAGCTGCCTGTACAGACTGCAGCTGTGGAATACATTGTACTCCTTCTGTAATTTCAGAGACATGTTCAGAACTAAGAAATACTACTGACTTTTACAAGTTCAGAGGCTGGCAAAATACAGTACTGTTTTCTGGCATATGTTAAACAGGCTCAACTTTACACTTCAAGCAAAATACCAAAAGCTATTCTCTACTTTGCACTTCAAACAAAATACCAAAAGCTATTCTCCAGAACTAGCTCTATTACTAGAATTCAACATTAAGATCATCAGTTATTGCTCCCTGCAAAATAAAAGAACAATAATTAAATCTTGTCCACATCCTCATTCGAGAGATGGAAGAGATAGAATATAATAGTTTAAAAATCTTACTGCCAATAACTGAGAGTAGCTATGAATGGCCATGTAAGGTTGAGACATCCCAGGTTCAGATATCCCTTCCTGGGGACAAGAGGTACTAGGCCAAACATTTTCTGCTGCTACACCATCATCAGACGCCACTTTAACAGTCTGTTGTTCCTTCTAATAATAGAAAAAGAGAATCAAATAACAATTTTCCATTGATACAAAGAGACTAACATATTTTGTAGTAGTACATACCAATGAACCTTTCTCCTTTTTCTTGGTTCCCTTCTTTTTAAACTTGCGTTTCTTATCAAGCCAAGTTCTTTTGCGCTTTGAAGTTTTTGTTTCCACCTCTTTTTTCTTTAAGCGTGCTGTACTCACCAAATTACTTACAGGAGTACCATTTGTGACAAGTGTGACTTGATCCACGGTTGGGGTAGCACAACCATTGATTTTTTCTTCAATTTTCTTGCTAAGGATATCAAGTGTGTCATGTACTATCAAGGAACACCCAGGGTAGCTGACAGCTCGCTGGGCCAAGCTGAGAAATTTGCGAGCCATAGATCTGTACTGAAGCATCTCATCTAACCTTGGGTTCTCTATTATATTTCGACCTTGGTTGTCTTGTATTGCTCCACTGCGTGCTTCTTTTGTCCATCGCTTCAATACATATTGAGTAGGGAGGGATTTGATATTCATCAAATCGAGGACTTTTATAGCATGGGCACACAATATTCCAATTCTGTTGAATTGCCCACAGCTGCATGTACTAGTTTGGTGTAGAGGATCACCAATGACTTTGTACTCCTTCTCATATATAACATTTTCATCAAGACTACCAATTGAGACAAGATATTCATTGTTGCCTTCCAATGCTGTGGTACACGCTGCCATGGACCTTTCATATTCACCTTGAAATGCTTCAAATATAACAGGTGTGTACAGCTTGCTAACTTGCAATAACATAGGTGTCCTCATTTTGATTCTAGGCAATTTTTTTCTTGATTCAAATTCAGAATTTAACTCCTTATTTCGTTTACTCTCCACCACCCTTTCAAAATGTTTAAGAAATCGGATGATATCAAAATCAGATTTGAAATGCCTCTTCAGTTCACTATTTAGACTCTCACTTAATTGTGTACTTCTCATCCCTAACGTGAACACATCTTTCATATAACATTCAGCCCATTTTTCTTTCACCTTATATATACTATCCAACCATGTTTGCTTCTTCACCTTTGTCCTCATGATGTCAAATGCATTTTTGAATGTTTCCTCATCTTCATATTCATACATACATGCACTGAAATCTGCAAGGATACTTGATTCTTGCTCAGTGCCCTCAACCGCACTTGATTCTTCCTCGGTGCCCTCAATTGCACTTGATTCTTCCTCGGTGCCCTCAACTGCATCTTCAGAAGACGTACTTGATTCATCCTTTTCAGGTTTAGGTAGATGCTTCACAGCATTCTGCATGATGTGAAAAGTACACAAACCATGCCATGTCTCTAAAAACACTTCATGAACAGCTTTTCCCATCGCAGCATCCTGATCTGTATAAATTGTTTTAGGGTGCTTACCATTATGTGCTTTCAGAAAGGTCTCAAATAGCCACTTGAAGGACTCAAATGTCTCGTCATACAAGAGAACGGCACTAAAAACCACAGTTTCCCTAAAATGATTGAGCCCAACAAAAACACCAAAAGGTCTACTTTCCTTGTTTGTTCCAAAAGTAGTGTCGAAACTAACAACATCACCAAAATAAGCATAATCAGTGAGCATTTTAGCATCAACCCAAAATATATTTGCTATTTGCTCTTCCCGGTCCATATGTAGTGCATACTGAAATGATGGGTTCTCAGCAATTTTATCTTGAAAATACATAAGCATGCTTCCTGCTTGACCATATGCCATCTCTCGTTGACGCTTGCCCCTTAAATAGTTCTTGTGATCACGGAGTGTGTAACTTAGATTAAGTGAGCCACCAACTTGGAGACTAGCCAATTCATGTGCAGCTTTAGGACCAATTCCAGCATCATCAGCTGTCTCAATTTCAAAACCTTGTAACTCTGAAATCTTCCTTTGAGACACCATCAAGTGCGAGGTTTGTGGTAAATGAAGGCTATGATTGTGTTCTAGAATCAGATCAGACACCATATAGTTTTCCTTCTCTCTATCCAATACAAGACCCATGCGAACTTTACAATCAGTTCTAGTCTCAGCCCTTGGACACTTTGTTACATGATCCCTTTTATCCTGTTTCCTATGACCCTCATTTGCACAAACATATCTGCAGGACCGAATCTTTCCATCTGTCATTCTTTTGTTTGCATACCTTTTTCTAACCTCAAAACCAACTTGACCTCCATAGCTAATCCAATACATCCAAGCCTCATCCACAGTGCTGAACTCCATTCCAACTTGAGGTAAAAAAGTAGGAAGTAAATCCTCCTTACTGCAAGAAAAAAATTACGACATGGGTATTTAATTTGGTGGTAAAGGAATTGAAGTCTATCTAATTTATGGAGAACAAGGAACATCCATGGCATTACAAACCTTTTTTCTTCCATGTCAAATATGCAGATTTGATTTCAATGTGGGCAAATCGATGTCTCCTTCAATCCTACATCTAAAATGTGTATGTAGATTTTGTTTTGGTACAGGACAAAAGCAACCAAATTAGTACCCAACCCTTGTAATCTGGATAAGATTGATGAGAGGAGAAAAGAGCACACATAAGAACAAATTAGAATGAAGAGCGACACACCTGCCATCAATGAAGATCTAGCTTCAGCTCCAGAAGATCGCCCCTCGAGGCTCTTCGTTTCGCCAAAGTACGGAAAGCGCGCGTACTGCCGCAGCCTCGCGCCAATAACACTTGCTGCAGTGCCAAAAAACCGAGCAGGGTGATGCTCTTGTTGGGCCGAGGCCCAGCTGAGCTGACGAAACGTACCATGGAAGCTAGGTTGAAGCCGTAGCTGTTGGATTCGGAATGAGTGGCTGATATTTGATGACTGCACTGCGCCGTCGGTGGTAGTGACTGCAGAGGATTTCGATCCGCGGCTTTGGGGAAGAAGTCCAGCAAAGTCAATGTCTCCGATGCACATCAAGTACACTGCACACGGCTCCCTTTCCGTTTCGTTTCGTTTCGTTTTTTTGTTTTGGGGATTTTGCTTCGCTCTTTCCTTCCGCTTGTGTCAAGGTCTTTTTTCAAGAGTAATAATAACAGTTTACACGTGTCTACTTCTGATGTAATCACATGGATGTAGCGATAAATACTTTGGGATGTTAATGAAACACTGATTGTTTCAGGGTAGTACTTAGTACCACTTTGTGTCCGAAACACACTAATGAAAACTTAAACCTAGTTACTGTATTCTTTACATTGATTTTTGTGCTGAAAGCACGTGATTCAACTATGTCTTGCTAACTTCTTTATCTACTAACACATCATCGCTCATATACTGCTACTAGTTGACAACTTACATGTAAAAATAAAATGATGTCACCAGAATCATTGACCATGACTCATTGAGAGTGCCATTAAGATCCCAACAATCTCTATAATCCTAGGTTATATTTTGCATTTTTATTTTTTATTTTTGGGAGAACATTCATATATGTTGCTCTACAATATTTTCATAAGAGAGAGAGTTTCTACGCAACATGTATATTTTTTTTATTGATAAACTCCGACATGTATACATATAGCACAAAATACACTTATCATCCATTTTATCACACCAATTGTGAGTGCGAGCGCAAGAAAACTTCCAGTGGGCTTTGACTATGGCGAGTCATTTGTTGGTATAGTAGTAGCTATTTGCATATTTATGCTTAGATCCTCGGAAATATAACACTGTAACTTGGAGTCTGTCCTAAAATATAAAAAATTTTGGATGAATATGATATATCCTAATACTTGTCATTCGTAATACTAGAATGTGTCACATTCACCCAAAATCTTTTATATTTTGGGATGAAGGAAGTAAATGTGTAAATTAAATTCTACTATTTGAGATGTTCCTTTGGAACATGTGAATTAAAAAATATAAGAACAGAGAAAGGCATAAAAAAATCATGACATATACAATTGTTGTAGCAGGAGGCAAACACCATTTTCTATTCAACTGAAACACTCTCCCTATACTAACCAACCGAGGATGTTTTTAATACTTTTCAACCCTTTGTGACACGGGGAAATACTTTTCGACCCTTTGTGATAGGCAAATAGAAGACGACCAGGCAACACGGCGCAAAGGCTAGCTTGGAAAGTAGTATTCGAATTCATCACGAGAGGAAATACTATTTGACAAGGGAGAAAGGAGCTTGACAGTCTCGCCATCGAGTAGGGAATATTCTTTTAGAAGATGATGTGGGGATCATTTCAATCCCTCCTGCAAGCTGGCGCCAGTAGCTCTTGGGGACCACTCGAATGCACAATTACACCCTTAAGATTTTCAACTTTATGGGGGTATTATAGTAAATTCTGGTGCATCCTTAGGGTTAAGATTCTAATTTCATATGTACCTTCGGGGACTATATAAGCCGGTCCAATCCCGTAGCAACACAAAGAACATTATTCATAGCATTATACCACACCATTTATTGGTGAATACAATTCGAGTTTATCTCATCCTCAAGATAGGTGGAGAAAATAGTATTTCCCTACCTATCTCCGATTTGTCTGTGACTCAGTGTCTCGACAATAAACTTATAGGAATTGGAAACACATGAATTAACCTAACAAAACTTGCAAGAATTCAAGAGGGGAAATATTATTTATATTATCTATATAGTTGATGCTCACTAACTCCCAAAGCTCAATATGCAAGTGTATCACATCATTACCCACTAGCAATTATTATCTAGAGTATTTTAAATCACATGCAAGTGTACCACATCATCATCTACTAGTAATTATTATCTAGAGTATTTTAAATATCATGCAAACATTACATATCATTAACAATTTTGTTGTATTTTTAGAACTTAATATGCAAGTAATGTCGAATCATTATCTCCACATCATTTTTACATTATTTAAATATATACATCTATCATTTCTATAATGTACAACATGCATTCATCCGCATATTCTGCAGCAAAACGCGGGGTATCAACTAGTTCTAATAGAGTTGAGAGGAGAGATGAAGATAGAAAGTGTTTTGGACTTTCTCAAAGTAAGATGTTTGTTTCTACCAAAAACAAGGATGAAGTTAGGGTATGAAAAACAAGAAAGTTATTAGCGCATGATTAATTGAGATTTAGTTATTACAAACTTGAAAAATGAATTATTTATTATTTAAAACAACTTTTATATAGAAAGTTTTCGTACGAAATACACCATTTAGCAGCTTGAAAAGCGTGCTAACGAAAATAAAAGTAAAATTTGTACCTTAATCAAAGGCAAAACATGAGATTCGAGATCTTATTTGAAATCCTAAAAAATGAAGGAAAGCAATGATTTCAGAGAAAATTTGCCAGCACAATCCTATAATACAAATGAAAGATACTTTTATTCTAAAGGAGCCCAGATAGAGTGGAATAGAAACATAAGAATTAAATGAGAGACTGTCACAAATAATTTTTTATATGTTGGATCTCACGTTGAAAACCCTCCAAAATCCTATGATTTTAGACGATCCTATAGAATTTTAAAGAAATTTAGAAATACTATTTTTTTTTCTAAAAAATCATATATAAACTTTTCATATATAATAATCAAATCCTCCGAAATTCTCCCAGATTTCTTTTTTTTTCATAGGAGTCCTTTCAAACCATCCCAGCAAGGAGGCAAAAGTGGGGAAAAGAACTAAAGAAGGCAAAAACCCTCGCCGAACATGTGACGGCGTGGTTGGGCCAGGCGCCCCCAGAAAACCCAAATTTCAGCCCACGCAAACCAAAACCAGGCGAGCGAAGTGCGAACCCCTCCACCCACCCGTGCGCCACGGCCGCAGTGACAGAGGCGAGAGGAAGAGGCGAGCGAGACCCAGACCGAGCGAGCGGGCGGGCGGCGCGGCGATGGTGTCGGACTCGGAGCTGGTGGAGCGGCTGCGGGAGGTGCTGCGGTCGTCGGACCTCAACACCACCACCACCGCCATCCTGCGCCGCCGCCTCGAGGAGGACTTCGGCGTCGACCTCTCCGACAAGAAGCTCTTCATCCGCGAGCAGGTCGACCTCCTCCTCTCCGAGGTCGCCGGCAAGGCCGAGCAGGAGGAGGCGGAGGTGCCCAAGGAGGAGGAGCCCGGGACGGAGGAGACCGTGGCGGAGGCCGCGGGTGGGGAGCCAGAGGGCACTGAAGGCGAGGGGGAAGAGGAGGAGGAAGAGGAAGAGGAGGAAGAGGAGGAGGACGACGAGGAAGACAGTAGCGGCAGCCGGAAGAAGCGGCGGTGAGGGGTTTTCGCTCTCCATCTCTCTCTCGCTGCATTCGATGCGTTCTGTAGGGTTCTCTGGGTGCGCCTGCCTCGTCGATTTGTCAGAAAATGTGGCTGCTCTGTGCGTTCCGTGGCTGATGTTCGATGCGAGCAGTGCTTGAGATTTGGGGCTTTCGTGCGTGATGATTTGATGCGAACATCGTTCGTCTTGCTTGGAGGGTTCTGGGGTTGCATTGCATCCTGAGTGTTTTTGTTACTACAAAAGCGAAGCTGTTCTCTAGTTGGGGAAATGCTTGATTGGTCTGCTTGGTGGTGTGATTTTGTCCAAATTAGTAGGCTATCGCATAGATTTCCTGCATTTGGTATTGCTAGTTACATCTGTGCGAAGTCGATTCGCTCAAGCTGTTCATTGCTGTAACTCGCCAGGCATTTTTTGGATGCTGATTTCTCAGGATGTTCTGATTGATTTGCTGGTTTTTTTTCTCTCTTCTCGCCATGGTTAATGGCTACAGATTTTCTGGGTCTGGCTGTTACCCTTTGAGAAGGGCGTTAGTTTTGTGCTTTAGATGACCTACTTTTGTTCAGTTGTTCTGTGTATGCAGTATTATGCGGTTGTGCCTGGTGTTTCATTGGTGTGTTTTAGGTTGCATAATGTTAGTTAGGATGGTCTAATGCTTAGGTTCGTGGTAGGTTGATGTGTATGCTGAGTTTTGAAGGGCCGCGACTGGATGCAACTTTTGTTTATGGTTAATACAACATCCTGCTGCAGTTATTACTTATTTCTGCATTTCCAACTTTCCGAGTTATTCTCGAAGGAAGACAGGCACATACCACACCACGCAAGCATACCACATGCACACACTGAACTGCGCGCCATAGCATTTGCCTAAACTGATGATGAATAATACGTAAACCTAACAAAATTCATACCAGGCTCCAACTTGTGTGTACATTGATTTGGTTCACCTGGTAGGTTCTGATATTTAATGGAGTGGAGGCTATGATCTTTACTTATGCGAAAATTTAGGAATATTCTATTCTTGATAATTGCTGCAAAATATTCACAATCAATGGAGATGATGCAGTGATTTTACTCAGTCCTCACCATTTCACCCCCTTACTAGCTCAGGGACATCCCCATAGAACTGAACTCATTCTTTGTGCACTTGGTAGTAATAATATGTTACACCCGAACTCCTGATAATTCAGGCCTTTTATTTGCATTCAAATGTTTTATCTGTTTTTTGGTTGCATGTCCTTGGTGGCTCCAGTTAGGATCTACCATCTAAACCTGTGGAAAAGTGGCAAACTGTTAGTGATTTATGTGTTGCCACGTGCTTTCATGTTACTTGGCGCTCGTTTGATCGAATGTGGTGGTGTATAGGCTGATTAATATTTGTGTAGGTAGAGGAAACTTACTGGCTGGATTGGACTAAACAGGGTTTATTGAATTACGTCTGCTCAACTTCTGAGTTAGTAGGTTGGGTATTTTCTGCTCCTACTTCGGTGCTCTGATAATATTTCTAAGATGTTGAAATTATTTACTTTGATTTTGTTGTTGCTCAGATGTCTTGAAATATTTTTAGTGGTATGGAGCAGTCAATTTTAGTTCCTCTCTGTCAGGATATGGTTTTGCTATGATGAATTGAAGGGTAGATTTATGTTTCGTTGCTTCTGTTACAAGCTATGGTTTCAGATTATAATGAAATATCTTGGACAATCCGAGACAATAAAGGAAAATCTGAGCTGATATATGTGAGAAGATGCTAGCTATAATCAATTGGTACTTGGTACTGTTAATCCCTGACAGATTTGTTGAGTTCTTAACACTATTAGGTTTATTATAGAGGGACTTTCATAGGCCTTTTTTCCTTGAACTGTTGCTGACAACTAAGGCATGCTGTTATTCTTATGTTGTGCTTTGGAGCTGTACTCCTGCCTGACTCATGAGATTGAGCGGCAAAGTGACTTATCATCATTTTAGATATATTTATGCAATGTTCTTTGAGCATGTCTTAGCTATTAAGGCTGAGTTCGGTACGTGTGCTGGGAACTCCGCACAGTGTTTTTCCCCCAGGGCACGCTTTTCAAACTACTACACGGTGTATTTTTTTGCAAAAAGTTTCTATACAAAAGTTGCTTAAAAAAATCAAATTAATCCATTTTCGAAAAAAAAAGCTAATACTTAATTAATCACGCGCTAATGGACGCTCCGTTTTCCGTGCGTACTGTTTGGAGTTGGGAAAGCTAACTAACGAACTCAGCCTAAAGAGGTTTAAGTAATATATTTTCCTTTCTGAATGGTCACACTATACTCAAAAAGTTTATTTATTTTTATCAATGATAATAGATCAGATGGAGCCAATACTGATGGCAAGAGAAAGGGTGGTGGCTTCACCAAATTATGTAGCATTTCCCCAACGCTTCAAGAGTTTGTTGGTGCCTCTGAGTTAGCTAGGACAGAGGTAACACCACTTGCTAATTATGGACATTTCTTAATACTTCATCAGATGAATGGTAGAGTAGTTGATCGTGAAAAGGATGTAGGGTGGCGTTTTTCTTTATTTCTTTCATCTTGTGCTTATTTACCTTCAGGTAGTCAAGAAGCTTTGGGCATATATCCGAGAAAATAACTTGCAAGACCCAAGCAATAAGAGGAAGATTCTGTGTGATGAGAGATTGAAGAAGATCTTCAATGTCAACTCCATCGATATGTTCCAAATGAATAAAGCGTTGACGAAACACATATGGCCATTGAATTCNCCCCCCCCCCCCCCCCCCCCCCCCCCCAACACACACACACACAAACACAGGAAGAAAATGGGCACACACTGTGGTCCAACTTATTACTGTGCAATTTTCAGTATACTTTCCTCAACACGTTACCATCATCTGGCCCTTGCCTGTTACGTAAGGATATGTGTGCTAGGTTACTGATGTTTCATGTCAAGTTACCCAAACAGGCAGTACACAGAACCTGCTGTTTCATGTCAAGTTTACTCCTGACTAGGTTACTGATGTTGTAATATTCTTTTATTTTTTTACTAGGATAAAATTTCTGATCACTGATGAATACACTACAACACAAAATTGTGTGCGGGCACTGTAGTCATAATAAGGTTTTTGAAATCTGAGCATGGAGCTAGTAGAATTTTTTTGCAGTGAAGTGGTGAGAGAAAGTAAACAAGAAAATGCAGAAATAAAAAATGACCAGTAAGTAAAGGAATGGTAACGCCAAATACAAAAGCTCATGTTAAAAAAGGTGTAATGATATCAGGATTTCATTTGTTGAAGTAACCTGGATTGACCTAGGTTGTGGCTGGATAAGTCACTCAGTGAGACTTCTTGCCAGGAGTCCAATGGGCACCTAAGTGACTTAGATGTCAACCAGGAAGGTGTCTTTGGGTTCTTATGTTTTGTGCCAATAGGTCCATTTTATTTCTTGCTTATGGCTTTAATTTTTTTGTTTTACTTAGTTTTGTTTGAAATATTACACTAGCGCCTAAATTATTTGAGTAAGAAGCTGGACCATAAATTTTTTTCATCTTTCTTACGAGTCCAGTTCCTATTGTTTCTATTATTTGTAACAGCACTACGGCTGTTGGCATGCCTTCGCATGATTGCATCCCAGTTCAGAGCAGCATAAGGAAAATCATATACCCTAAGTTCCAATCCGTGTAACCTCCGAGTGGGCAGGTGCTCACAAAATGCTGTTTTACATACTCAGCAATAAACAATCATATTTACTGTAAATCTCACTGCGATCTTAGTGTTTCTTATAGACTTGGCTGGACATCTTTTATTACCTGAATTGTGTTAACATTATGTGATGAAACCACAAGGGAGAATCTATACAGCTTGTTTAGCATGTGATCTTTCTTTTTTACCCGTGCTAGTGGCACACCCATTTCTTTTGCTGCTAGCTTAGCCAAACAAGATAATTTAAAGAAGGCTGAATATCTTGTCCATTTTCGCTCTTTGGTTTGTGTGGTCAAGATCAGTATAGGCCTTCATCAATACAAGAATGTATTTGTTGATAAGTCATGTACTCATGTACCTAATCATAAATAATTGATGTCTTGGTATGGGGCCTTCAATGCTTGCTAATTTCCTGGCCAGCTTGTGCTCATTGCCTAGGGTAGCCCTCTGCCATTTAACATTCTTAAAAGGAGTAAATGGTGTAGGTGGTTCCATGCCGCATAATTAGCTTCTTTGCTGATTGAACTAACTCTAGTGTACTACTCTGCCAGATCTAGCTCTGAGTACGTATTCTGATACCTTATGTTTTTTCAGGTCCCGTGACCTCTGTCTCACCTGAGAGATCAACACCCAAAGAGAAGCCTCAAAAGAGAGAAAGAAATGAAGGTTAGAAAATGTTTAATTCATTCTCCTACAACCATGACTTTCTGTTCTCATAATGTTGTCATTGGAATTTCCTATCAGGGAAGAAGCAAAAAGGCGGATCTTCTGGGTCTGGATCTGGTTTTCTTGTGCCCCTTCAACTTTCGGATGATTTAGTGAAATTCATTGGCACTGGTGAGAGTATGCTTTCACGATCTGATGTTGTGAAGAGAATGTGGGACTATATAAAAGAGAATAAATTGCAGGTAAATATTTTCCTCCTTGATATTGATGTACTTGTTTGTTAATCTGTTCAAGGCTTTATGATACTTTGGACATCCTTATGGCGCAACATGCAATTTTTACTGTCACTTTTTACATGAAAATGTTAAAGCATGCTTTCTTATGAAGTCATTTTTCATGAGAGATCTATTTGTTATCATTTTTGTATTACCAATCTAATAGTTCTTTTTTACATATTACGACTCGAGTTAGAGAAGGTTTTGTTATTATTATTTTTGCAGGGAGAGTTAGCAAAGTTTGATCGCACGCTTTTTTGAAACATCAGACTTCCTCCGTTTCAAAATGTTGTTATTTCTGAAGTTCAAATTTGTCCCATAATGTAGCTATTACTCCACCTACCCCCTTATCTCAACCAATCACAACCATCTTTGCTCCACCTACTTTCTCTTCTCAACCAATCACAACCCTCAACCATTCAATTTTACCTACTTCCTTAATTCCCGTGAAAACCCTCTAGAAATGCTTACATTTTGGACGGAGGGAGTATATATTTGAATAAAATACAATATCGGTTTCAGTATACTTAGTGGCTTAAGCTACTGATTGATTTAACGGCACATGGGGAGGGTTGCCTTGACCCTTGATCAATGCAAAATTTAATGAAGAAAAACTCACTGGACGATTCAATCCTGTGGATGTATGAAAATTTATTCTTATTTCAAATGTTTGAATGTTTCTTATTGTTTAGTCTACTGGGCTTGTATTATATTGGATGACTCAGTGCATAGTTGGTGGGGCTTTTATTTGGAGTAAGTAATATATAAGATTGTGGTATATATGTTTGAACCTGTCACAGCCATACAATGGTCACCATATGAGCTGAACCGCTGAAGAAATTCTGTCGTGTTATGAAAAATGTTGCCTCTTAAGGCTAACAATTAGTTGGTACTACACAGCATATAGTGCCTTTACTACCCTGGACTGGACCACATGCAAGCACTATATAGATTCTAACTATATTTTGTTTGCATGACAACATGTACAAACTACCTCAGTAGATGATCAAGATCAAGTATATTGTCAAACTGAGATATATAGCATTGGCAACGGCAGTGAGATTCTACAGCCTTGGAACAGCGTAAACACAGATAACTCTAGTTTATGCTGGTCTGGTATACTTGTCTACTTGTTTCTCAGCCTCAGGAATGACAGTTCCGATCGATAGTTTCGTTTTGAGATATATCACTATTACATTGATTTTTCAGTGTCATACATTTTGGTAAGCATCGAGAAAATTAACACTTTCTTGGGGGACTGTTGGGAGAAAAAAGAACGCACAGCCCAATCCAGACCTGAACTTTTCTTTGTCTTAATTGTTGTAACAAAACTCCTGCATTTGTTTGTTGCATGCACCTGTTAAAACTTGGGAGATTGCAAGTATTGGAATTAATCCTAGTACTGAAACTTTCCTGTATTGTGCTGATCCCTTTTAGCTATAGCAAATCTGACACATCAAACTTAATTGTCTTCTTCCTTTATTGTTTTTGTGGAAGGATCCTTCTGACCGGAGGAAAATAATATGTGACGAGAAGCTGAAGGATCTATTGCAAGTTGAATCATTCAATGGCTTCACTGTTTCGAAGCTGCTTGCTCCCCATTTCACCAAGACAAAGTAGTGACTTGCACCATCCAGATCTGCCAAACCCAGAGGATGGGTAATTTTGTTTTGCAGAATGTGTAACATGAAACTGTTAGGAAACTATGTGAGAAATGTGGAATTTTAACTTGTGGGTGGGATCTCCTTCCGAAATCAATAGTAGGTTCCTAAAAATCTAATGAAGTTTGCATCTGTTGACTAACCATTTCGCTCCCAAAAAGATTGTAGGGACATAAAATTACGCTTTAGATCTTCTGTGCATTCTTGCTGAGCTATTGGTCTGCCATATTATGCTGTGGGGTGAGGATAAGATTGCTTGTCTCCACAATGGCTTTAGTGCTTATGGCGCCAGAAAGGCAAACGGATGCCTCTGAAGATTGCAGATTGCAGGGGTTGTGAATTGGGGCTTGGACGTTGCAGCGAGTCTTTCACTTTTGTGGCCGCTTTCTGTGTTTGCACTGTTCTTGCACTATACTAGGTGGTTCCTCCATTTCTGTGGGAAAGGCTACAGCCCGCACGTGTGTAGTTCAGTCACCTTGATATTAATATTGCTCGTTATTAGACACATTTCATGAGAGATGCAGCATCAAATGCTTCGTTTATAACTCTCTGGCTGTGCATCGTTGCTTCATCCATGAAAGGGTGATCAAAATCTGGTTATTTCTGGTCAAATGATGGTTGTGTGAATCTGATCAGCTCGAGACGATTCTGGTTTCGTCCAGGATTGTGGCATCGTTCGCTGTCTCCTTCGGCACTTGTCGCCGTCAGGCGGTGGTTGCAGGCTTGCAGCGCTACGTCCGTCCATGTGAAGTGGGCTCCCTCGGTGGAACCGTGGGATCCTCGTGCCCTTTCTCTGCAATCCTATACTCCTAACGCCATATTTAGCGACGATTATTGCTAGATTTATGTATCAATCAGTGCTACAATTTCTTCCAAAATAAAATGTTTTGTCCATCCTCACCAAGTTGGAACACCACAAAAATTTGATAAAAAAATGATTCAGTAATCACCTGTAAAAATCGCAGCAGCCCCAGCACAGTTTGCTACTAGTGAGCCGTGACAAGATTCTTGACAGGAAGTAGTAGTGGTACCACTTGAGAAATGCGAGGAAGAGACGCAGTAAAGCCTCTCGGCCAACGCCCGGTGGCGTCGCTGTTACGAGCACGCGGATTCTAGTTGGCGTCCAAATCGCCAAAGATTGGGAGCAGATTCCGTCCAACCCAGCCGGTTCAGAGCCTTAGCGTGAATCATATTTTCGCTGGGGGAAACTAAAGAAAGATCGGGTGAAAGATTGGTTCCGGGTGCCGTGTGGCCCGTGCTCCGGTCCCTGTCGCGCAGATGGCCCCCGATTCGTTCCATTTGCATGATGATGCCTTTTTTTTCATGGAAAATTAAGTTAGCCACGGCCGCAAATATTTCAGTTTCTCATAAGCTTCTGTGCTCCACAGGTCATTTTATTTCCGGGCTGTGTTGACTGTGTCTCGTCTGAAAGGAAAAAATGTCAAATTTTCTCTGGTTGTACGGTAATTCATACTATCCTCTGTTTTTAATGTTTTGAGGGTGCTAGCTTATGGTCAAACGCTATGATGTCAGTGTTGTGAGCCGTGGGATTAACCTAACATCCCGTGATAGCGAGAAAGATACGCATGTGATATTTTTCCCCCTTTTGCCTCCGCTTTGGTGGTTACTCTTCCTATCACTGATCCTCCCCCAAAAATGAAGGGGAAAAAAAAAGAAACAGTCATCACCACAACATACACAAAATACACAAGCTATTGGGATACCACTTCACAGAAACTGTCTAGTGGGACTGTGCAAGCTCCAAAGGAGGCAGATGCGCGCCTGGCCAGGTAGTATTTATTGTCCATTTCTTTACTTTTCCATGTTTTATATGTGAAGATTTTATCATATGTGATATTTTTCATTATTTATCTATATGTAGCCGACTTTGTACCATACTGCCTAGTATAGGCAGTATGAGGTAGTTTGTGTGTATATGCGCGGAGTGGTGTTGTGCTATATGGCCTCTCAAAATTTCAATAATCATACCAGTTCCTTTCTCTTTAACTGGTGAATTTGCACCAAAAGCCACCAACTAGGCAACTGCTGCAAAAGAGGGAAGATATCAAGAAAAAAAAATCTGGGACCAGACTGACAGGAAGGAGGCGAGGTCAAAGCAAACATCTTTAGCAGCAGATAGGTAGAGATAAGGATAAAGCTAGCGCAGCTCGACGTGTTGGTGTGCGCCGTGGAGAATTGATATCGTTTGCCGGCTTGCTCATCTCCTGCAAAAGTCAAAGCCTTTTATAAAAAAGAAAAAGGAGAAAAAAGTTTTAAAACTAGCAATTGGCAAGCAAGACTTTTATCCCACTTGTGGTGGCCCTCATTTGCATGAAACGAGTTCTAGTGCAGTACATGTGTACTTGCTTGGTGCCTGTTCTGATGTTCTCCACGTGATTGAAGAAAAAAGAATTTCGAAGGTCAAACATTTCTTAATTGTTTGAGTAATTAATTTGGTTGATCTGATGGAGAGAATTGGAACAAACAAAATACAATGCCTTTTGCATTTGGAAAACTAGGTGAAAAAATTCACACTGATGTTTACGGTGGTGTTTGAAAATTCTGAAGATAAAGATAAAGATGAAGATAAAGTGTTTCACGTAAAACGAGGTGATATTAACGTGTAATTAATTAAGTTTTAATTATTACAAACTTGAAAAAATTAATTTATCTGATATTTTAGAACAACTTTCACATAGAAAATTTTTGCACGAAACGCACCGTTTAGCAGTTTGAAAAGCGTGCCATGATAATCTTTATCTTTTATCCTATTTTGTTGAAATCCGAATGCAGTAGTAGAGAAAAAAGAAATGCACTCTGTCATGTGAACACAATGTACTCTTATTCTTATCCATGAAACTATTTCTAAGGTTGTGTTCGGCGGCTGTTTTCCCCACACGCACAGTAACTTTTCGTTCGCGCACGCTTTTCAAACTACTACACGGTGTATTTTTTTTGCAAAAAATTTCTATACAAAAGTTGCTTAAAAAATCAAATTAATCCATTTTTGAAAAAAAATTTAGCTAATACTTAATTAATCACACGCTAATGACCGCTTCGTTTTTCGTGTTTACTGTGCGCGCGGGGAACGCTCTCTCTCTGCCGGACACAACCTAAGTATTCAACTACTATTTTTTTCATTCCGACCAGCTTTTTTTTTATAACTTCGTCAATGGACTTGACTTTTACTACTCTATGTTATCAAGTTTATATTATCTTCCATCTAATATCTCTTGCTAGAGAATATTTGTGGATCTAATCTCAAGATTCTGGATGGTTGAGATAATATAATGTCATTGAGAGGAAGATCATGCTGAAACTAGCTACTAGCTCCATTGACAATCCTGGTCGGACGTTAATTTTCTGAGCAAATCACTCAACTCAAGCAAATTAATACTAATAAAAATTGGTTAGAGTATTGCATTGCTCTCCCTTGGATACCGGGATATTTGTGTGGTCGTTAGAACAGGCTGTCATCGAACACGCAGAGAAGAAGAATAGAAAAATGACATGTTGTTCTAGAAGATTCCTTCGCCTTGTCCAGGCAAGGATGAGCCATTCCTACGTAAGCCCTGAGATAGTAGTGTCGAAACTTGGTTTCGGCAATATTAATCTAGGGGTAGCAGTCAAGTGCCAAACACAATGGGTTAGTCGGGACAAAGGTTTTAGACAGGTTCAGGCCTTCTCTAACGAGAGGTAATACCCTACTCCTGTTTCGGGGATTCGATCCGCCGAGTGTTTATTGATCTCCTGATCTCTTTCAATAGGGGCTCTCGCAAGTTTTCTGTTTGTCCGTGTATTTTTCTTCTGCTCTATCCCTCAAGGGACGCCCCTACCCTCCTTATATAGTCCCGGAGGGTGGGTTTACAAGTCGGAGACCTATTTTATTCTAAGTCGGACTCCTCAATCTTACCAACTATAGACTATGGGCCGTTACCTTATTTCAATAGTAACGTAATACCCAAGTCATAGCCAGTTTACATAATCATAGAGCGCAACCTATCCCCTATGGTAAGTCGGATAAGCTAGCCGTGAGGGTATCCGGTACCCATAATCTCCACAGTAGCCCCCGAGACCTTCGCAGTCGATGAGATAACTTTGCCTCGAACTTGAATAACACGCGGCCGATTGACTTTTTAGCCAAGTGCTTCCACTGCCGAGTGCCTCCATCATCTCTGCCTGATTCTCCCGAGTGCTTCAGCATCCAAGAAAGACTGTGAGGGGCTGAAATCAATTCAAAAAATTTCAAACATAAAAATTTAGGTGCATCGACTGATGCACCTAATTAGGTGTAGCCCCCGACTATGTGTTTAGTTAAATAAACTAAGCATATAGTCAAGAACTATATTAATCATACTCTCCTGAGTTAAATAAATGCCTAGCCTAAGCCAAAAGCAATCATAAAAGATCATATAACACATAACCTTATAATCAAGGCATAGTGTATAATAAATCCAAGCATTCGGCAAGCTCATGCTTATCCGAGTCGTTATGTCCGAGTCGTCCCGGAACATACAACTCAATCCATTTTCATGAATATAAAATATGAATTAATAAATTTATCAGTCATCTGAAAAAAATAACCAAAATATTAAATAGCTCTTGCCATAATATTGGTCTTGATAAAAAGAGCACACCAAGGTGGCAAATCAGCATTGATAGATAAAAAATCAAAACGCTTTATAAACAACCAAACAGCTCCCGCAACCTATAAAAAAGTTACCAGGACAGTTATAAAAAACTTTACTGTTTGTCACATTTCAAGTTGCATCATACCAACCTTCAACAAGTTGTGTAACTGCCGTATGAAAGGATTTTAAAATCATCGGGCAATCAGACATACGCATATTGCCAGAGCAAATTTGCTTAAGTCCTCATGGACATATGTCAAGCCGTACTCATAAGATGGGTCGCAAGTTTCTCATGGGCTTGGCCCAAATACGAGAAAACCTAGCAAAAAAACCCTAAAATCTTTCTCAAAGCGCTAGCGTCGTCCCTGCCGCTTCATCTTCCCGAAATTTTTCCCCTTTTCGCGCTCCTGTTCATTAGCCGCGCTGAGAAATTCGAGAACTCGTGCTCACGCAAAATCATCCATCAAAGAACTCAAGTTCCACCACAATCCATCATCCGCATCCAATTGCCAACATCCCCTCAAAAAATCCCCATTTCCTGTGCTAGATCTAACTCCACTCAACTCGCATCCATGGCGGAAGAGAGAGAAATTCCTTTCGACCAATGGGCTACCTCAGATGTGAAAGAGTCGACCTTGCGGGAAATGGTGAAGAATGGAGTTCTTCCGCCCAAAGAAATCATCGGCTGGCGTCCGGCGACCGGCGAGGAGTTCCCCACTCCAAACACCGGTGAGATTGTGGTCTTTACCTCTTTCTTCTATTGCCGATTTGGTCTTCCTATTTCCGACTTCTTCCGTGGTATCCTCGAATACTACGGCCTTCAAATTTATCACCTGAATCTCAATTTTGTCCTCCACATTGCAATATTTATCCATGTGTGCGAAGCATTTTTAGGCATTCTCCCCCATTTCAATCTTTTTCGCCGCATGTTTTATGTCAAGCCACACCCAAACAAGGATGACCCCTGCGTCGTCGGCGGTGCTGGCTTTCAACTCCGCGGGACTCTCCGCAGAGACTACTTCTCTCTCCCCTTGAAATCCTCCAACAAGGGCTGGCACGCAAACTGGTTCTATATCTTGAACCCCCATCTGTTAACGACAAAATTTGGTAAATCATGCATTGGATTTAGAGTTAAAGACGAAGCCGATTGGAGGAGATAAGCGATTACAGAAAACGGAGTATGAATCGGCTGCAAGCCAAATCGGCTAAGGTGTGCATCGGCTGAAACAGAATCGGACAAGGATAGCCGATGTAGCCGATTCCGATAAGGAGATGACAGGATCATTGTCGGGTTCGGTTGGTGTGCTTCATGAGGATTGCCACGTGCGGATTGAGTCCGAAGAAGGCAATTGTATCTATTAATTAGAATATTTGTTAGTTTCCTTTTATCTTTAGGAAAGTGTGTTTAGTGTCCCTTAAGGACTTTATGTTTTTCTTTTATCTTTAGGAAAGTTTCTTTCTTGTCCTACAAGGACTAGTATCTCCCCATGGGTATAAATATGTACACCCGGGGTTATTGTAATCAATCAACTCTCGATCAATACAATTCGGCGCATCGCCACCTTTTACTCTGTTACGGTTTCTTTATCAACCGGCGGAATTTGGCACCTAACGCGGGGCTGCATCGGCTGTCGATCTCCGGCGAAGGGGTAAGTCCAATGTTCCGTCGGTTCAGGCAATTGTATCATCTACGTCAGCGTCGTTCAAGGCTGCATCAGTACATTCGACCTCTTGGATTGCTCTGGTTTGGATAATATATTTGCCTGGCTATTTATCATATGTCTTCTGTTAATCTAGTATTAGCATCTCGATTTAGCTTTATCGGCTGCTTCTCGTTTTAGGGTTTCTGCTGGTATCGGCTAAATCGTCTTGCTAGATTAGATTAGCTTAGGCATCTACCTCCCTGAAAATCAGTCAATGGCTTGATCATCTAGATACCGTGTTTCTTTACATACTTAGTGCTGCATCAGTTGAGTTTGACCTACTAAGTCGTGCTTAGAACCATGAATCTCTAGCCTGCTTTTTGATTTCCGATAAGGGTTTCATCGGGGTTTCAGCCGATGAGTTATCTGGATGTTGCATCGGCTTATAAGGATTGCATATAAGTTGAATTTAGCCGATGACAACAAAGGTTTCACTGTTTAATCTAATCTTGTGGATTTTATGGCATTGGATCTATGTTAGATTCACTTCATCGGCTATGCTATGAATATATATAATCTCTCTCTTGAGGTGTTTTTAGACATAAGTGATTTATACTGTCTCGGCGCCCTGTCCGATCTATCCCAATCACTTGGTTTAAATATATTTTGAGATTTAGATTATGTATCATTGATATCTACAGCCGATCGAGTACATCTAACTTTCGTTTCACATTATCAAGTCATTGCCGATCTAATGCATATTATCATCAGCCGATTGTCTCTTTGTCATTATTTACATCAAATGTCAGAATCTACATTGAACACATAGCCGATAGCTCAAAACCCTATCGCTATCGGCTGTTATCAGGATCGGCTGGAATTACTACATCGGCTATGTTGGCCGATCGGTTCTTTGATCTGTCGTTCGTATATCTTGTCAGTTGCAGGATCAAACTGACTGGCACGCCCGCATCTCGCCAAGATTTGGACCTGCATTGGAGCTAAGCAGATCTCCCAGGCCAGTGTGTGTTTTTTGCATCAACACCATCCCAGTTTGCCCGACTTCGTCGGTCTTCCACCGATCCAAAGAGCTAACTGGAGCGCAATGCCGGAGAACCAAGATTGGGTAGATGCAAATAACCTCCTAGCTAATATTCTTGAAATGAAGAAGAAAGGCCTCCAAGGAGAACAAATCACCCGGCACTTTATCAAGAACCGACTGGCTCCCATCAAGGAAAGATCTAAGCCAACGTTCGAGTATGAGGGTGAAAGCGACCCTAATCGGGAGGACCGCGATGCTCTGAGTTATCAGGCCTTGTGCACTCGCATGTACAAGATTTTCTTCTCTGGAATCACAGTAGATCGCAGCCACAAGATGCCGTTTCCTCCGTTCAACCTGTTCCGACCTCCTCCTCCGGTAAGTCGACTCGGGTCTTCAAAACTCTTTCAATCTTGCACACATCCTTCAATATATCTCAAAAACTCTACTTGCAGGCAAACGCTCTTATTATTTCCAAGCCATACAAGGTGTACCATGACGATATACCAACTCGGCCTGCTGCCAAAAAACCAACCGGCGGCCCCAAAATCAAGGTTGAGCCTCAAGAAAAAAGGGCTGCCACCGACGAAGATATCAACAGGCGGGCGAGTAAAAGGAGACTGGTCGTTGATGACTCGGACGATGAAGAAGTCCAGATTCCACAATCTAACATAAGTCCTCCGAAACCAACAGCCAGGTCCACTCCTAAAATCAGGAGGTCCAATAGGTATCTCACATAACCAGAGTCAGCTTCTTGCTAAAAATCTTTTTCACCTCCAACTCAATTGTCTTTATCTTCTTTCTTGCAGGAAACCTCAAGATATAGATCCCACCGGGCAGGCTGAAACCACAAATCCATCTACAGCGTCAGAAAAGCCAAGGCCTGCAGAACCAAAAACGCAAGACCCTGTCCCGAGTGAGGATGCTCCTGGGGCAGAATCCTTAGGCAAAGACGCTCCTGAGGATGAGCCCCCGACTGCCAGCCAAGTCTTCCCAGCTGGAAACCAGTCGGCCGAAGAAGAACAGCTCCCGACTGCCAGTCAAGATGCCCCAACTGGAAACCAGCCGGACGAAAATCCACAGGGCTCGCGCGGTCAAGAGGCTCCACCCGAGGATCCGGCTCCTAAAATAGGTAAATCTCTTAATAATCGTCAGACTCTTGTCTTCATCATGCTCTTCGCTCTTTATCCTCATTTTGCTCCTCTAAATCAATCAGCCGAAGAGGAGGAAATTTCCCGACTGAAGTCTTCAACTGACTCGGTCCCTCCTATCAAGATCGAGTGGCACGATGCCCAAGGCATAAAGCAAGGCATCGTGTTGAATAAGCAAAAGAAAAATGAAGAACGCGACATGCTCGTGGCCAGCCTCAACGAAGCGACCCGGCTAATGAATGTAAGTGTATCTCCTCTTTTTCTTGTCATCGTCGTCTAATGTGATTGACTATCTTCATCCCCTTATGCAGAGAATATATTGTCGCTCAATGGCCAAATCAGACACTCTCGAGAAGCTGGTTCCCCATGTAAATTCTCTGGAAAATGTTCATCGAGACCTCAAGGCCGCCAGAGGAGAAGCTGCAGCTCGAGAGGTCGTCTTGCAGGCAGAAATCGTGAAGCTCCGAGATGAGAACTAGGAACTCCGTGGCTCAATCGGGGGTAAGCCAAACTACCTTTGTACTTACTCTGTCTTCGCATATAATCTGTTTTGGTCCTGATGCTTGCACAAACCTTCATGTTGTAGCAAATTTATCTGAAATTGACTCCCTCAAGGCCCAGCTGAAGAAAACAAGCATCGATAAAGCCAAGCTGGAGTCTGATAATGAGAAAATCCTGGAAGAGTTTGAAGGTAAGCCTTTTGAGATAGCACTCCGTGACTCAATTGGTCTTGAATATTTACGTAATCATATCCCTCTTGCAACTTATAAGGTCAAATCCCAAGCACAATTTGATGTCTTCGCCGAAAGAGTCCGAAGGGCTGAAAGTGTAAGGGATGACATCGCCAATGCTGCCACGCCGATTCTGTCAGCACTATATAAACATGGACTCGGGACGAGCTCATTGGACGCCGTAGAAATCTTCGATAAACTCAGGACGGTCCCAGCTAAATATATGGAGAATATCTCTGACGCAGCCGTCATGGGTGCAAGCTTCGCTCTTGCGCAGACGAAATCACTCTATCCCCGGATAGACGTGGACTCTGTCGGAGATGGCTTTGCAGCTGACACCTCAGATGAGCGAGCCCTTGAGCTCATAAGTGAAGCACAGGAGTCGGCGAAAAAGGTAGCTGGTGATGTAGCCACAAACTTCCAGGAGTAGCTGACTTATCTTGATGTATATGACTCGCTGTAATGTTGACTTGTAAATATATAGCATATTTATGTTAATGTCCTGATCCGAGTCTTCATATATAATTTCTTAAGAATTTTCGTCCGACTGTCACCAAGCCTAAGCTTGATTAAGCCATCAAAAAATTCTCAGTCCTTATCTATTGGACTCGAACCAAAACACTAAACAATGATAAACTAGATATAAACAAGTTATCAAAAAAAATAATGCTTTATTGATATATGTATAGCCCCCGACTGACAACCCAAGAGGTCATCCTGCATGAAGTTGGCAGTCGAGAGGAACATAGAGACAAAAAAAACTTAAGTATAATATCGACGAAGATGCTCAATGTTCCAGGAATTCTTCACTATGGTCCCATCTTCACGCTTTAGACGATATGCTCCTGGCCGAGTCGCCTCAGCGATTATGTAGGGCCCTTCCCATAGTGGAGATAGCTTGTGGCGATCTTTTGTAGTTTGAATCTTGCGTAGAACCATATCTCCAACAATGAAGACTCGTGACCGAACATTGCGGTTATGGTAGCGCCGAAGTCCTTGAAGATACCGTGCCGACTGAATCAATGCGGCTTTGCGGGCTTCCTCCAGTCGGGTGAGGTCATCAACTCTGTCTTGGTCGTAACGCTCGTCATCGAAGCTACGAACACGAAGAGACTCGTACTCCATCTCACTCGGCAACATTGCTTCTGCTCCGTAAACCAAGAAGAAAGGAGATTGGCCGGTAGCCCGACTGGGCGTGGTCCGCAATGACCATAATACCGAAGGCAACTCTTGAACCCATCTTCCGGCGTACGGTTGTAGTCTATCAAACACTCGAGCTTTGATACCTTGAAGAACCATACCATTAGCTCGTTCAACTTGTCCGTTGCTCTTGGGGTGCGCCACCGATGCGTAGCAAATCTTAATACCGAAGTCTTCGCAGAACTCCTTAAAAACGCCTCCAATGAATTGAGTCTCATTGTCAGTTATAATTCTGTTCGGGACACCAAACCGATGCACGATGTTTAGAATAAAGTCTCGCGCCTTGTCCGCAGTTATCGTAGCAACCGGCTTAGCCTCGATCCACTTGGAAAACTTATCAACCGCGACGAACAAATGCGTGAATCCACCTGGCGCCTTCTTGAACGGACCCACCATGTCCAAGCCCCACACGGCGAAAGGCCATGATAAGGGAATTGTTTGGAGATCTTGAGCTGGAACGTGGCTCTGCCGAGCGAAGAATTGACAACCTTCACACGTGCGAACTACCTTATCTGCATCGGTGACCGCCGTGAGCCAAAAGAATCCTTGTTTGTAAGCCTTGCCCACCAGAGTGCGCGCCGCGACATGACTGCCGCAGATGCCCGAGTGAATATCTTGCAATAATTGTCGTCCTTCCTCTGGGGTGACGCATCTCATCAAAACTCCAGAGGGGCTTCTCTTGTATAGCTCTAAATCAACCATGACATAGCCTTGACTGCGACGTCGGACTCGTTCCGCATCATCCCGGTCACCCGGCAGCTCTTGCTGAGTTAAAAACTTGATGAACGGTGTCCTCCAATCGGCGTCGAGCATGGCGACTTCGCTGGTAATTCCTTCATCGGAGGTTAGTGCTTTGGCAACAGTCGGCTCATAGAGATGTTCCACGAAAACGTCAGTCGGGGCTGCTTCGCGCTTGGACCCAAACTGTGCCAACTGATCTGCCGCTTCGTTATTATGTCTCAAGACATGGGATAACTCCAATCCGTCAAACTTATCTTCAAGCTTGCGAACTTCCTGTCGGTAGGCCTCCATGGTCTCATTCAAACAGGACCAGTCCTTCATCACCTGGTTAACCACCAACTGGGAATCTCCTCGCACAATCATCCGTCGTATCCCAAGTGAAACAGCAAGTCGTAGGCCGTGAAGGAGGGCTTCATACTCGGCGACGTTGTGTGAGGCGGGAAAGTGGATGTGAAGGACATACCGTAACCTCTCCCCAGTCGGGGAAATCAGCACGACTCCCGCTCCCAAGCCGGTGACTCTTTTGGATCCGTCGAAGTGCATGGTCCAGTACTGCAGATCTTCTCTAAGTACATCTTCTTGTTGTTCGGTCCACTCGGCTACGAAATCTGCCAGGACTTGAGACTTTATAGACGTCCTTACCTTGAAAGCTATGTCCAGCGGCATCAACTCCAGTGCCCACTTCGCGATGCATCCAGTAACCTCCCGGTTGTGGATGACATCGCCGAGTGGAAAGGACGTGACGACGGTGACCGAGTGGCTCTGAAAATAATGGGCTAGCTTCCTAGCAGTGATTAAGACTCCATATAACAATTTTTGCACCTGTGGATAGCGGGTTTTGGCTCCTGCCAGCACCTCGCTGACGAAGTAGATTGGCCGTTGAACCTTTTGTGTGCGGCCTTCTTCCTCACGCTCGACGACCAATATTGTGCTGACCACCTGGTGAGTTGCGGAGACGTAGAGCAACAGGGGTTCTTGAGGGTGCGGTGACGCCAACACGGGTGGTGTCGTGAGGAACTCCTTGAAGTCTTCGAAAGCTTTCTGGGCCTCGGTGGTCCATTGGAAATCATCGGTCTTCCTCAGTAGCCTGAAAAAAGGCATACCTCGTTCGCCGAGTCTGGAGATAAAATGGCTCAATGCCGCCATACAACCGGTGAGCTTCTGGACGTCCTTCTGGGTACTCGGGGGCTTCATGCTCCGGATAACGTTGATCTTCTCTGGATTTGCCTCAATGCCGTGATGTGATATCATGAAACCGAGCAGCTTACCTGATGGCACACCGAAGGTACACTTCTCCGGGTTCAACTTCATTCTGAAGGCCCGAATGTTCGCAAAGGTTTCTTCTAAGTCGGCGATCAGGTCTTCCTTCTGCTTGGTCTTGATGACGACATCGTCGATGTAGGCTTCCACGTTTTTCCTGATCTGGGTCTGAAGACACCTCTGAATCATGCGCTGATAAGTGGCCCCGGCGTTCTTCAGGCCAAAGGGCATCATGATGTAGCAATAGGCTCCAAACGGGGTGATGAAAGATGTCTTTAGGCAGTTGGATTCCTTCAAACTGATCTGGTGAAACCCGAGTAACAGTCCAAAAAGCTCAGAAGCTCACAGTCGGCTGTTGAGTCAACGACTTGGTCTATCCGAGGTAGTCCAAAAGGATCTTTGGGGCAGGCTTTGTTGAGATCGGTGTAGTCCACGCACATGCGCCATTGCCCTGCCTTCTTCCGGACAAGAACTGGGTTGGCTAGCCAGTCGGGATGGTAAACCTCTTTGATGAACCCGGCAGCTAAGAGCTTGGCGAGTTCCTCCTTGATGGCATCCTTTCGGTCTTGAGCGAAACGACGCAATCGTTGTTTTATAGGTTTAGCGTCATCTTTGACGTTTATAGAGTGCTCGATCACCTCCCTAGGGATATCCGACATGTCAGACGGTTTCCAAGCAAAAATATCTTTATTGTTCTGAAGGAAGGTGACGAGCGCACTTTCCTATTTAGGATCTAGCTCTGCGCCTATTATAGCAGTTTTAGAGGGATCAGATGGATCAAGGGGGATTTTCTTAGTCTTGGCGTCGCCGTCTCCCGACTTGGCTATCTTCTTGGTGGGGACTTCTCCTTCTCCAGATGTCGATGCAGCTAGTCGGACCTCTAATTGGCCGTGTAGTCTCTCGTGAGACTGGGCCATGTCGCAGCTTTCTTTGTCGCAAGTGAAGGCTTGTTTGACGTCACTGCGCAGGGTGATGACTCCATTGGGCCCGGGCATCTTCATGATGAGGTAGGTATAATGTGGTACCGCCATGAACTTAGCGAGCGCCGGTCTTCCGATGATCGCGTGGTAAGCCGCTTCGAAGTCGGCAACCTCAAAAGTGATGTTCTCCGTCCGGAAGTTCTCCCGAACCCCGAAGGTAACTGGAAGAGTAATGCGCCCGAGTGGCGTGGATGACAGCCCTGGGATGACTCCATGAAAGGGAGCTGAACTCGGCTTCAACTCGGATCTTGGAATCTGCATCTCGTCCAGCGTCTTGGCAAATAGGATGTTGAGAGCACTACCGCCATCGATGAGGACGCGCTTGAGTTTGATGTTGCGAACCACCGGGTCAAGTACCAGGGGGTACCGCCCCGGGTGAACCACTCGGTCAGGGTGATCCGAGCGGTTAAACGTGATAGCCACCTCCGACCATCGTAGATAATGCGGGACTTCAGGTTGCACGGTGTTGACTTCGCGATCAGTCAGCTTTTGCTTTCTCTTGGACTCGTACGCCTGCGGTCCCCCGAAGATGTGGTTCAGCTCGCCCACGGGGTCTTGGAAGGGCTCTGTGTTGCCAACCGGGTCGTTCCTCTTGGTGCCCGATGGGCCGGCTTCGTCAGCCGGCTTTTGTCGTAGTTGTGCCACGTATTGCTTAGCGAACTGTTTGTAGATGAAGCAATCCTTTGCCGCATGCTTGTGGTTTGGATGGTGCGTGCACTGAGCGTTCATGATTTTGTCGTAGGCGGCGACTCGGGGACGCTATTGCTGGTAGTTTGATGTCGTGGCGACCAGATCCTCGGGCTTGCGCTTGCGATCCTTTTGGCCCCCGTTGTTGTTGCCGTTGTCCTTCTTAGGACGCCAGCTGCTTCCGGATGGCTTGTCGTCCCTCTTGTCGTGCCGGTCTTGTCGCGAGGCCTTGATTGCGTCATCAGATTTGGCGTAGGAGTTTGCCGTCTCGAACATTTGCTTGACCGTCTTCGGTGGCTTGCGCCCAAACTTGTCGATAAGCAACTCGTCACGAACGCCTTTCTGGAATGCAGCAATAATGACGTCATCGGTGATGTTGGGAATCTTGTTCCGTTTCTCCGAAAAGCGTGGAATGTAGTCCTTCAGCGATTCGTCCGGCTTCTGAATGACGTTGTAGAGGTCAAAGTGGGTCCCAGGTCTTTCGAAAGTACCCTGGAAGTTGGCGATGAAGTGGTCCCGAAGCTCACTCCACGAGTCGATCGAGCCTCTTGGCAAACTCGTGAGCCAGTTCCTGGCTGAGTCGGCGAGAGCGACGGGTAGGTAGTTGGCCATAGCCTTGCTGTCTCCTCCTGCTGCGCGGATGGCAAGGGTGTACACAGTTAGCCAGGACTCGGGGTCGGTCTTACCGTCGTACTTATCAATCCCGGTAGGTTTAAAACCACTCGGCCAGTCCACTCGACGCAGGTTCCTGGTGAAAGCGGGCACTCCATCATCGTAGTCGCCGGGTGATTTCCTTCTGTCTTTAGAAGAGCGCCGTTCACGTTCCCGGTAGCGTCGGTCGAGTACCTCCCGCAGATCACTCGGCGGGGGCCTTCGCGGGCTGCTTTGGTGGTTGGAGTTGTTGTAGCGACGATTTCGGTCGTGGACGGGTTGTCGGCTGTGTTCTCTCTCGTGAGAGTCAGCCGTATGAACTCGTGGCCTCCATACTGCCTCGTGGCGAGGGTCTTTAGATCTGACTGGTGTCTTGCTTTGCTCGGGTCTCTTGTAGTCCTTGGACCACAGCGGCGGCAGTCGGCTTCTGTCCGGTGTTTCAGCAACGGACTCGGTCGGCCTTCGTGCGGAGCTGGAAGGATGGCCGTTGGCCGTAGCCGCGACGATGGTTTTGATCTTGTCCAGGAGTGGCGTCACCGCAGCCGGCGCCGCTTCGATGACGGTGTCGATGAGGGTGAGGGTAGTGACGGCATTTTGTTGAGGCGTCTGGAAGATATTGGCGTTGTCGACTCGCGTCTGCATTATGGCCTCGCGGGCTGAGCGCCCAGTCGCCCTCAGGTCTCGTTTCTTTTTGTCGGCTTCTTGCTTCTTCCTGAGCTCCTCCTCCTTGCGCTTATTCTCCTCCTCCGCACGCTTGCGCTCTTGCTCTAGCTTGGCTCGTTCCTCCTCCACGCGCTTGCGCTCTTGCTCAAGCTTAGCCCGTTCCTCCTCCGCGATCCTCCGGGCCACGGCCGAGTCGGTCTCAGCTACTTCGGCCATGAGAACGTTGAGAAGGTCCGGATCGTAGTAGTCTTTATTTGCGTCGTAGCTGTTGATTTCATCCATGGAGATGTCGTAGAGGTCATCGAAGTCGGTGGAGCTCATATGTTCGTCAATATCCGTGGATGAGTACGACCCGAGTCGTTCGAGTATGACCGCGACCTCTCGTGAGGCTGGGGGACAGCATGAAGGCAATGATGACTTAGAAGATTCAGAAGGTTCTCCCGAGTGGATCAGATCCAACTCAGAAGACAGGAGATTATGATAGATTTTAGCGTCGTCCGGTAATCCGAGCGGCGCCAAGGAACTTTCCCTCCCCGACTGGTTCAAACCCGAGTCGAGAAGAGAGAGCTTACCGAACTTGTCGGTGACGAAGTCGAGTCCGCCGATGCGAAGAGCCTGCCCAGGGGCGAAGACGAAGTCGGCGAACCTTGATGGAGATCCCATTGCGCTCGTCGGCGAGATATTGAAGAAGAACTCGACGCGGAGCCCCTACCTGGCGCGCCAACTGTCGAAACTTGGTTTCGGCAATATCAATCTGGGGGTAGCAGTCAAGTGCCAAACACAATGGGTTAGTCGGGACAAAGGTTTTAGACAGGTTCAGGCCCTCTCTAACGAGAGGTAATACCCTACTCCTGTTTCGGGGATTCGATCCGCCGAGTGTTTATTGATCTCCTGATCTCTTTCAATAGGGGCTCTCGCAAGTTTTCTGTTTGTCCGTGTATTTTTCTTCTGCTCTATCCCTCAAGGGACGCCCCTACCCTCCTTATATAGTCCCGGAGGGTGGGTTTACAAGTCGGAGACCTATTCTATTCTAAGTCGGACTCCCCAATCTTAACAATTATAGACTATGGGCCGTTACCTTATTTCAATAGTAACGTAATACCCAAGTCATAGCCAGTTTACATAATCATAGAGCGCAACCTATCCCCTATGGTAAGTCGGATAAGCTAGCCGCGAGGGTATCCGGTACCCATAATCTCCACAAGTAGTATTAGGTACAATTACGAATGCAAACTTCTCTTTCGCAACCTTGTTAGGACCCTTTAAATCTAAATCGTAGGAACGAAAAAACTAAGAAATAAAACAAACATATTATTCTAATAAAAATACAAGTATAAAAGAAAGAATTGCAAAACACAAAAATGAAAGAAAAAAGTTACAAAACACAAAAATGATCGTTTGATTGGACCGCAGAAAAAACACAGGAATCAGATGAGAGAGATAGACTCAAAGAAATTTTCCCAAAAAGTTAAAACTTTTGCTAAATTTTCTCAAAAACTTACATACAATGAGTCATTTCATAGGAATTTTATAGGATTTGAAAACCCTAATCCTTTGAATCAAAGTGCTACATAAGAAATTTTTTTATAGTATTTTAATCTTATAAAATTTTTTTATAAATCCTATGATTCAAAGAGACTCTTAGGGTTTGTCACGGTCTTCTTCTTTTTGCTACTCACAGGAATGGTATAGTAAAACACAAAGAATTGCATGCACCTGCTTACAGATTTGGTCGTTTGTTTGTGGCTAAGATTCGTCTGGTATTGTACTACCAAGTACTACTAACACTGGAAGTTGATAATATCTCAAGAAGAAAAAGGCTATAGATTAAAAAAACTTTTCTTATTAAATTCTTATAAACAATAATGTGTTGTAAGTAAATCTAGATTTTTTATAACTCGTACATCTAGTAAAATCGAACGGTTAACTTCTTTTTTTTTTATGTATACCAGGGATCTCCCAAAAACTATAAAAAACTATAAACAAACGTTACACTAGGCAAAATTACTACAGGACGCTCAAAAAATGTGTAATTAGCTGTGAGACATCTCAAAGACGTGAATTTGCTCAAAGACATTTCAAAAATATGATAATTTGCTGCAGGATACTGGACACATTAAAATATAATATCCACCCAATTGATGAGAGAGAAACCATACAAAATGATAGTTTTGCCATTTTTCTTCTCCTCAATCCTCCATCGATTCCCCAATCCATTCTCGACCGGCTGACCCCAATCCACATCACCCATTGTCGTCGCTCATGTGGGCTGAGACGCTGGAGCTTCTCCTTGCCAGGTTGGCGCCCAGGGTGGACTACGCCCGCATCACCGTCGTCTTCGGGAGCACGCAACAGCACGGCAACGTCTATTGGAAGCGCGGTGCAGTGGCGGCGACGCTCCTTGCGTCCCTCGACCCGGCCAGGAGCCTGACGCCGTAGCTCGTCGTGACGCTTGCCACGACGGAGTCGCCGGTGTGGATGGATAGCAGCACGGCGGTGCAGTGCTGGGAGGTGGAGGTGGCGCTCGGCGGCGCGCTGGAGTTGGCAAGGATCACCGGGGTGGCAGTGGCAGCAAGAAGGCTATCTCGTCGTCGTCGAGGAGGAGAAGGAAGGTTGGGTGGAGCTGAGCTTCCGCATGGAGGACAGCCGCTGGACTTCTCCGATATGATCTACTACGACGCCGAGGGAAGGCGCCTGGAGCAGCCGCGACCGTCGTGCTCGCTGCTACGCAGCCCGCTGCCATCGTCCGTCAAGCTCGCGGCCAACGCCGGTCAGTGGGGGGCTTGGGGGTGGGGACGAGGCCGGTGCCAGCGGCATGTCGCGCGACTGCGCTGTCGACTATGCCGAGCGCATGTCCGCCATGGACAAGCCAATGGAGCTTGCTACAAGTGAGCGTTGGAAGAAGACCGAAATAAGGGAGAAGAAGATAAGGGCAAAACTGTCATTTTGTATGGTTTCTCTCTTATCAATTGGGTGGATATTATATTTTAATATGTTCAGTGTCCTACAGCAAATTACCACATTTTTGAAATGTCCTCGAGCAAATTCACGCTTTGCGGTATCCCACAGCTAATTACATATTTTTGCCGCTACACTAATACATGATAACCCAACCTCTCAATAATTCGGAAGCACAACAATATTCTAGTAATTCATTTCAAACATTGGTTTAAAAAAGTCTTCGGAGATACACATAGAGTAGGATATACGTGTGTGTTTTTATAGTGTGAGTATGCGCACACACATAAACGTGTGTGTTGTTCATAAAAAGAAAAGGTTAAAATGAAAAAAAAAATCAGATATGTGACCCCTGTTGCTGATTTGAGGCCACTCTGTGGGGCTGAGACGCCTCTGAAGTCTGAACAAATAGCAAGCGGATGGGACCAAGCTACCCCGGCCAGGTAGCCATCACCCAAAAGGCATCAAATTCCGTTGATGCAATTGGAGGGGAGGAGTAAGGAACACTTAGCCAAGCAGGGAATCCAATTCAGCACTACTAAATAATGCTCTCTTTTGGACGGAGAAGTCCATGCATGATTCATCTTGTGCCTTTGCTTCTGGGGCCTCTCCTTGTCCTATCACCTGGCTTCCTTCTTTTTGGTGTGGTGCATGCTTGAAAGTTGAAAGACGAGATTCCTCAGCTCGCACATCCAAAGTGCTATCCTTTTGTTCGCTTCAGAATCCAACGTTGTCAAGATGGGGGAATTACATGTGCTAGCTTTTGGATTCCCTCTACTGCGTACTTTTGTTCTCGTCAAGCATCAATCCTAGGGTTAACAGTATCTCTAGAAAATCAGGGACCAAAACTCCAAACGGAAATTTTGGAATTTAAAAAGATTTTTTTTCTAAACTTGAGGATATGTTTACCAAATTTGTTTGAATTCATTTTTTGCCAGATTTGTTTGAATTTATGACTCGTTTTTACCAACTTTATTTGAATTCAGACTTGATCGGCTTGAACTCGTAGTTATAATTAGTCGAGCCGAGCTAGGCTTTTAGCTCGTAAGCTTGACAATTCAACTTGCTAGCTGCTCACTTTTCTCAATAGCACAAAAAAATCACCACATCTTTATATACTTAGTGCTCTTCTTAACTAGTGTTTAGTCTTTTATTTACATCCAAATTATTTATATTTAGTTGTTTTGTTTATTGTTATTGTTGTTGTTATTGTTGTTGTTGTTGTTGTTGTTGTTATTATTATTATTATTATGTTAATATACAATAAGATGATGAATTTAAAATTATAAAGGTTGATATAAGTGAGATATAACTCGTTAACAAGCCGGCTCGCAAGCCAAACATAACTAGGCTTTTATTAAGTTTAACGAGCCCAACCGAGCTGGCTCGTTGAAACAACGAACACAAACAAACCGAGATGGCTCGTTATCCGTCCTTAGACAACCAATAAAAATTTTGATCCGAAATTGTGAACCATAGTTGATCCTTAACCAACCTCCTGTGAATTTACTAGCTCCAAAACTTACTGACAGTAGCTAGACACCCTGCAGCTGTCATGCACATTTACCCTGTGGAAAATGCCGATTTAATTTTTCTGCAAACTGTAGTACTGATAATATCTTCGTATTATTTCATCGAATTTGCACTAGCAAATAGCAATCATGCAGGTTTTCGACTGGACAAAGTCTGAGGCGTGACATATCTTCCATCCGATTGGAGAATCCACATTCTAGGGTTTGGATAAGGGGGGCAGGTACGGAGGATTCTCGTGTCTGTCTCCATCTTCTTCTTAGGCCTCATAGAGTGACATCGACATTTATCCTCATCCAGCCAATGACGATGGTCTTCTTTCTTCTTGCTGATCACTACTAGAGATTATTAGCACAGTGCTTTTTTTCCTCTCCCTCTTTGGGATGAGAAGAGAAGAGAAGAGTGGAGATGGGATTTGATCCATTGATTGCTCGGTCATGTAGTAGAGATGCGCCAATCGATCGTGCCGAACCGAACTTATCCTCCACATAAAGTGTACTGCGTAGGATGATTCTCTATCTCAAACAGTGAAACTGATTAGTGCAAAAGGAGAATTGAATCAGCATGTGTTTACTTGGTTAAAAAGGTCAGCTTGAGCCAGCCGTAACAAGGGAAATTGTGGTGAAGATACCATGGGAAGAGGTGGAAAGTTAACCAAAAGAAGAGGCTGGTTTGCACGCTTTTCCAGCTATCTACGAGGTGATTAATTTGATAATTTCCCTTTCCTTTTGGGAAGGGAGATAAGATGCAGATGAACACAAGGATACCCTCCTAAAATGGAAACCATGCGTAAGGATGATTTACATCTAGGGCCTTTTGTTGTCTCTCAATTACACAGCACACACATCACATCTTGTACTAGTAGAAATCTAGTACTAGTAGAAACCTGGTATCAGAGCCAGTAACAAATTTAACAGCCAAACGTTAAACCTGCATCACACGCACGCATGGGCACTTGGAAACTAGTCAGAGTAAATACAGTCGTAAAGATTCGCGAGAATCGAAGACAGCAAGAACAGCGTTCGCGGGGGAGGAGGACACGCGGACACGCGGACCGTAACGTCAACGGGATGCGGCGAACCGATTCCGTGTCGGGCGTGTAGAGATTGCAGGATGTGCGCGGTGAGTGTTGGCCGCGTCACCCCGCATCGGCAGCGTACGCGTGTCCGGTCCCCGCGTGGGCCACCGGAGCGGACGGCCTCCGTCTCTCCTCCTCTCGCCCACTCCCAAAAAAAGTATCTTATCTCCAATCTAGCCCGCCAAGTAGCCAACCAGCCAGCCAGCCACTTTGGACTCCACCCAACAAGCCGCGGAAACCAGTAGTAGTGGCACGTATCGGCGCAACACCGCGCGAGTACGGTTCTGTTCTCTCTTCGCCCCCCTCCCCCTATTTTTCAACTCAACTTTCTCGTTTTTCACACGTTATTTTTCAACCCGCTAAACAATATTTTCTTCATTCCAATTTGATAATCATTTAAGATTTTTCAGTTTTTTTCAAAATAATTATCATCTAACAAAATGTCTCTTTATTTATTTGTACAAAAAGTAAATATGTATCATGAAATGCCCTACATGCATGCATGCAACTAAACAAGATTAATTTCTATTAATTTAACCTATGCAGTATTTAAAGTGTGAATTAATTTTTGTTAGACATGAAACAATGGAGCACCTTGATCGATGAAGATTAATTTTACAATGATGTATGTTTTAGTGTTTTTGATCTTGGTGCTTTTTGTTTAGAGGATGATCAAATTGGGATGGAGGGAGTATATTTTTTTGCAAATTCTATAGAAAAAACATTAAAAAAAATAAATTAGTACTTAATTGATCATGTGCTAATGAATCGTTTCGTTTTACGTGTCGGAGGGATTAATTCCTAACATCTCATGCCAAACAAAGCCGTACGTGTGCCTCGTGGCGCAGCGCGGGCTGGCTGGCTGGAGTGGCTGGGCGTTAGGATCGCGTCGTCTACGGTTATCACGGTAATCGCGCTTACCGCCAGGTACGATAAAAGTAAAACTACAGTAACCCATTAAATTTAAATAAATTTAAAAAATAATTTAAATTTTTGATAAATTTTATACGGTTTTTTAGAGTTTTGTTATGGTTACCACGTGATAACCGTATTTACTGTTAGGGTACGGTAATCGTATCCCCGACGATAAAGTAGACCCTGACGGGTAGGAGATTTGCAACTAGCGAAACAACATTTTTGTCCACATACCGAACGGAAAGGGGGAGGGGGCGGAGGGGCAGTAGGGGATCGGGAGAGTTAGAATAACAACAGAGTGGGGCTCGATCGGGGGAATGCAGCCGAACTTGGATAGGCAGCAACCAGATTGACGAGACAGAAAGCACTATGATAGTTACAAAGAAGATATTGAGCACTAACGTCTCGATCGATCGCTTCCATCTTCCCAGCTGTTTTTGACGAAGAAAATACATAGTAATTATTAAGGAGCAAATTTATAGGTCTTTTTTTATAGTATAAGAGAAATCATATACGTTCACCATACTGATTTAGTGATTCTTACTCACGTCCTACTTCCGCCTCAAAATATTGCTACCCTAGTACAGAATGAGACATCACCTAATACTATGAGGGCCCCTTTGAATCGTAAGAATGAAAAAAATGAAGAAATAAGAAAAACACATGATTTTGACAGGAATGTAAGTGTAAAACAGACGATTGCAAAACATAGAAAAAACACAGGAATGATTGTTTGATTGAATCGCAGGAAAAACAGAGAAATCAGATGAGAAACATAGACTCAAAAAAAATTTTCAAGAGGTCGAACCTTTTGTTAAATTTTCTCCAAAACCTACATACAATATGTCATTTCATAGGATTTGAAAATTTTCAATTCTTTAAATCAAACTGCTAAATAGGAAAAATTCTTATATGATTTCAATCCTATAAAATTCCTTCATAAATCTTTTGATTCAAAGGGGCCTGAATCTGGATAGTTTGTGCGTGCGCACATGTTGTGAGTGACCGCATTTGTACCTTGTTTCTTTAAAGAATATCATATATTGATTGTACTTTTATCCTAAAACATTTATCGGGTGCATAGGTAAAAAAAAATACAGAACAGAAAAAAATCAAATTATAGAGATTAATCCGTACAATTTATTTTTAGAATTAATTTTTTAAGAAGAGTAAATGTCAAAAGAGACGCTCTTTTAGGATGGATGGAATAGAGATAAGTATACTTTCAACCCAACCTCAGGCAATTATCTTATCCTTACAATTAATGCATCATAATATGCAGGTCAATCAAGGAAATATCTCTTGGATAGAGTGTAATAAGAAAATATTTATAGTGAGATAGAGTGTAATAAGGAAATATTTATAGCGGACATTGCAATAGCATCAACCAAATCACATCTTCATCTGTAAACTTGATTTTTTTAAACACGGTTCAATAGATACTAATATACACGCATCTTATTCCTATAAACACATTTGAAAGACTAAAACCGATATATTTTGATACTAACAAAATCATGACAGGCATTGAGAAACTGGGTCGACATATTTTAATACTGATGAAGTCACCATAGGTGCCAAGAGGTTGGCACTGCATATTTTGTTATTGATAAGTTGTCACAGGCATTTCACTGTCACCTTATACATAATACTGAAAAAATAATTAGCCATAAATACGAGTACTAATGTCAAATCTGTAGCTTAAACCTAAGTGAGCAAGTTTCACCCTAAGAAATCTAGCTAGCTAAACTACAGTCAATCCGCTTACAAACTTGAGATTCTAATGGCACTATTTATTACTTCTGTATTAGTCTCATCTTTTTTTATTTCATAAATGTATTTACCAGGGTAAAATCCTAATGTCCATGCACGCAAGTACGAACGTATCGTAGTTGAAATTTTGTGAGATTCATAGAAGCTTGTGCTAAGGAGACAAACTCGTGGATATGCACGCGTACGTGGTGATTTGTCATGTATGCCTCCTGGCTCCTGTGCTTGACCGATAAGCAAAACGTATTTTGTACAGCTGAGATTTTGGATCCTTCGCGGATGCACGGAATCATTTTCCACCGTGCCGGACAAGTGGAACACTGACAGGTCCTTGGACCGTTGCATGCAGACACGCACCCCCCACAAAAACCCAAAATCTACTGCACCATCCGGCTTTGGAGCGTTGCATGCAGCCGTCAAAAATTCCCCTCTCAAAACCAATCGCCCAACCGATGGGCAGGCTGCGCCTGCGCTTCGCCGCGAGACCAGGGAATCGAAGCCGCAGGGGGGAGAATCCACCAAGGATTATTCCAACACACACGCAAGGTCGCAAGCTTGCCATTATCTAAAAACGCAAGCCACCAAATACTAGTACAAAAACGAAGCTAAGACACGCAAGGACCAAATGGTAAAACTCTTCCACCTCCCAGGGTCCTTATGGCAAAAAAAAATATATGCGTGATATGGACTGGAGTGTGAAATCGGGAAAGATTAGGGGGTGTTTTGCATGGGTGTGAGAAGCGGTAGATCGACATCGCTTGCCCGCTCCCAGGTCCGCGAGTTTCTCGCGGTGGACGGACGAGACGCACGCGACGTGAGGAATCGGCAACGCATCGCGCCCACCCACCCCACGCGCCGCGCGGTCTCGCTTCGCCTCCGCCTCCGCACCGCACCCCGAGAGAGAGAGAGAGAGAGAGAGAGGGACGAACAAATCCTGCGGTCCAGCTCGCAGATTCCCACCTCCCCCTCTATATATCGCGCAGCTTCCAGATCCCCCTCACCCACCACCACCGCCTTTCTCCTTCCTCCATTCCAATCCGCGACCTTCCTCCAGTTCTTCTTCTTCTTCTTCTTGTTGAAAGATTCGAGAGAGAGGGAGAGAGAGTTTGTTGTTGTGTGGGAGTGGTTGTGTATGGGGCTGGACGTGGGGGAGATCGGGATGGGGCTGGATTTGAGCCTGGACCTGAAGATGTTCGCGGCGAGGAGCGCCGTGAAGATGGCGGCGGCGGCGGCCAAGGAGGCGGCGGGGGTGGACGCGTGCATCCGGAGCCTCGAGGAGGAGCACCGCAAGATCGAGATGTTCAGGCGCGAGCTCCCGCTCTGCGCCCGCCTCCTCGCCGACGGTGAGAACAGAGCTTGCTTAATTGCTTCCGGTTTTCTTTCGGATTCCATCGCTGGTTTTGCTGACGTTTGGTGGTGTCGGTTGCAGTGATCGAGCTGATGAAGGAGGAGGCAGGGAAGAGGAGGAAGGACGGGGACGCCGACGCCGCCGCCGCGGAGGCGAAGGCGGAGGACGGCGACAAGACGAAATGGATGAGCACCGCGCAGCTCTGGGTGGACAGCCGCGGCAGCGACGCCGATTCTGAGGTAGACGAATCATTCATTTCCATGTTTAATATATTCTGTTTTTGATTCCTATCCCTGTTTGATTTACACTATTTTTTTTACCCGAAGTTCTGATTTTTATTGAAACGGGTCTCTGTTTTCGATTTCAGAATGAGCGACGGAGTGGGAGCACCTCGCCGGCGTCGAGGGCCGTCGCGCCACCGCCGTACTTTCGGAGGGAGGAAAGGGTGGTTCCACGACCTGCTATGCCGTTGCTGCCTCCGGCCGCACACAGGTCGCCTCCTCCGGCGGCGGCTGCTGCCGCTACCGGCGATGACCACCGTCACGTTGTCGCGACAAGCTTTGCCCCCGCCGTGCCGTCACCCGTCCCGGCGGCGCTTAGCTTGCAGACTCAGGCGCAGCAGCAGCAGCAGCAGGCGAGGAAGTCGAGGCGGTGCTGGTCGCCGGAGCTTCACCGGCAGTTCGTCGCCGCCTTGCAGCAGCTCGGTGGCCCCCAAGGTATATATATATACATGGTCGACCATCATTGTCACCTTCCGTAATTTGCAAAGATCACCGGAAATCCTGATATAAGTTGTTCCACCATGATCGCAGTTGCTACTCCAAAGCAGATCAGGGAGGTGATGAAGGTTGATGGGCTCACCAACGACGAAGTGAAAAGCCATCTCCAGGTGAGCAAACACCCCTCATTTCAGCAACCATTTCTTGAAACAAACTAATTCTCGCTTCCAAATTCATTCATTTCATTATTCCATATCTTGCTTGTGGATACTGATTTGGATCATGTCATGCAAATTTTCAGAAGTATCGGCTGCACAACCGGAAATCACCAGGCACAGGTCAGGCGAGCCATTCGATTGTACTTGTTGGTGATCTCTGGGCTTCTCAGGAAGTAAGCTGCTCACAGTCCGGGTCCCCTCAAGGTCCCCTTCAGCTCTCCGGCTCAGGGGTGGCCGTCTCGGCAGCCACCGCCGGCGACAGTTGCTGCGAGGACGATGACAAGTCGGAAGGCTATGTCCGAAAATGATCGAAAGATCGCGCTCATGGAATCTTGCTAGACAGAGAGGTAGATTGACGGATTTTCGGCTTGCGCATCGATGCAAAATTGCCAATAATGGATTCAGAAACTCTGAGAGGATGGTAGTGTTGGCCATGTATACAGGGAAGATTGAGCTGTTGAGAGCTCAAGTGATGAACTGATCATGAGCTGGGTTGTTGTGGAAGTGTAGATGAAAGAGCTGCTACACCATGAGGCTTGCGAAGTGTCGGGCAGACCCCAAATTTTCGCCCTGAGATTTACATACATATACATAAATATATACAAGATTCGCATATTGTCTCGTTTTTTCTTGTGATGAACTGATGAACTTGCTATGCTTAGGTGAATAAAAATGTTGCCTTTTTTCTCTCTGCGTTCAGTGAAGCTCAAGCTGTTGCAGTTAGGTTATTGCAGTGCATGTGGTTGCCATTAAGCATATATTTCACCACGGATTGCCAAACTGTAATCTGGCCAGATGAAAAGTTGTTAACCTGTTAGTTTTCTGATGTTTAGTCCTCTGTTGCTGAAAATTCACCAGTAACACCAAATACAACTGTGAACGATCCAAAGTTCCTTGAACAGGGTGAATCAAGAACCAGGATCATCACTGCTGGTCTATGTGATCAGCGGTTCTGACAGAAAGCTACGTTTTTTAATACCTCCATTTTCTCCTTTCAATTGCAATCTCAATATTTTTTATACAAAATCTTATGCAGAATTGCTTACACCACCCTGACAAGCTTGCTCAAACCTACAAGGAAATTAAAACCCCCACTGCAAATTCTAGACCATCCATGAGCTGGATACCCTGCATAGATTCCACGATAAGTTGCACGTCGTTCTCATATGCATGCCCTAGCTAGCATTGCTATCCTTGCGAGTCAACAACTATTAATTACTCTTACACCTCTGACCGTCCGTGCTTATCCGTTGATTAGTTTAATACTAATCCGAAGGGCTAATTGGCAAGTTGCCTCCCTTTGAGCATGTGTGGAGTATATGAGTTGGCCTGCTGCTTGGCGTGAGATTATCTCCACGTAATTATATGCAGCAGAATTAGTTTTTCTCTTCTGCTTTAATTTTTGTCCGTCCAATTTGGCACATGAACCGAATTTGCCTCCTGTTTATCTGATTTTTTTTTATTAATCCTTCCTGGCTCACTGTGCTCGCAGCCTGCGAATATTCTTGCTGTTGCTTGCAGCATCTTCTGCGTCCTTTTCGCTGTAAGATGAGTGCGCGGTGAGCTGCTTTCGGGCTCGCGATAAGCTTGTTTAAACGCCGGTTTTGATTGTCATTTGCCCTAATTAATCGGCTTCTCGATCCTGCGATGGACGCGTGTACCCATTCCATGTTCGGTGAACCGATGACTGAATATTCTGGGTTCTTTTTCTTTCTTTGCTGTTCTGCAAAGACAGCTAATGATCGATCGATCGGGAGCAACTCTGACTTCTTTTTTCGTTGTTTTTTGGTGTTCTGGTATCGCTGACTCTGATTCTGTTCTGAAGAATCATGGAGGATGGAGCTGTGTTTGAGCTCATAATCCGTGCGTGATTTTCTCTGTGCACAATATAAGTTGTTGCTGAAATGTAAACGCATAAAGAATCTGACTACGGTTTAGTGTGTCTGCTTAACATGTTCCATTTTGCCACGTTTCACTGAAATGGCTCCTTCCTTTTTCTGCGAGAGATACTGAGATGGCTCTTTGCTTCTTTTTTATTTTTTTGAGATGGAGAAATGGCTAATTTCTAAAGGTTTTGATTGGGGATTGGATGACCTGGCGAGTTTGGGAAATGAAGTTAGTGATTGTTTCCTATTTGGATTTTTCTATGGTCTGTTGGTGAGTAGAAATGTACTCCAGCATTATGGTGGCAAAACCAATTATATAGGATGGGCTGATCCATAATGATGTCTGGGCTGGACGTACAATTGGGCTAAGAAAGGATTCAGCCCACGTCCACGGCTTACTTTGCCATCTTTGCCCCCCCCCCCCCCCAACCCAACACCCCCCAACCCCTTTCTTGAAAGAATAGTTGGAGAAGATCAGAATGAATCAGCATACTCCTCCGTCCCACAATCATGCCTAGCAACATCAAAATCTTACCTTAAGAAAAACATATTTACCTGCTCAAGCAAATCAAATCGGTAATATGGTGTACAACAACGACGGTCCATGAAAGATGAGACGGCATTAGCCACTAGCAAGGGGCTAAAAAAAAGAGTCCACACTCCCATTCTACTAACAACATGGGAAACTTGGAAGGAGAAAAATCAGAGCGTTTCAACACAAGGAATTTTTGGCGATAGCACTAGTGACAAAAAGCAAGGAGAAGGCCAAAACCTGGGCCCTAGCAAGAGTAAAACGACTCTTAGAGCTCATCCTTTAGCTTTATTTTTTCTTGTACAGTTCTTTTCATACTTACACATCAACTTTTACTTCTATTATATTTAATGAAATTGGCACACTATAAGTGATGGTTCATTAAAAAACATTCAATACAAAAGTAGATATTTTTAAGAATCATGGGGCTGTAAATTAATCAACAATTCTTTTTAGATGAAGAGGGAATTATATTTATCACTCAGAATAAGGAGAACATTCTTGAGCAATTATTTGATCTACAAAAAAAAGGGAATTTCTCTTGCCAAACAACAAAGTGTCTTAAACATTTCGCCAATTATGTAAGCTCATGGGCAGCTCTAAGTCACAGGGAACATGGAACTTAGGTAAGTTTCCCATTCCAAGAACTTTGTTCTGAATCGAGGAATGAGAACCATGCGAAACTTCGTCCCAAATAAGGACGGGTCATCGTTCTAGTATGATGGAACGATGGAGGAACATGTTCCTTAATTTGAAATTGGTACACCGTTATAGATTATCATTCCAAAAAATTAGGAACATGTTCCACCTATCGTTCATAGTTTTAGAAGAGGTATACCCCTCTTGTTTCATGTTTTTGGAAGATGGCATCCCGTGTTCCTCATTCCAGTTCCTCATTCCGGAAACTTTTGTGACTTAGGGGCAACTAAATTATGTTTCTTTCTTCATGGTTTGGTAGGAGAAATCCGGTAACTTATCTGCAAACGTAAGAATGTCCATGGTGATGGTTGTCTGTGATGGTATTGTTGCTAAGTTAATGTATATTAACTTAAAGGATATGTATTGACCGAAACAATATACCCTGTAACGCGCATGATTTATTAACTGGGTATTCACTTCACGATTGTAGAGATCTGATGTTTGGTGGATTAGGTTTAGAGGATTTGAGGCAGTTGGCTACTAGACTACAGGTATTATGAGCCAGGAGGAGTTGATATGTTTAGAAAAAAAAAAAGCCCAAAGTGCAGTATTAAGCATAATTGTGTTTGTGTGCCTGTGACTCTGTGTGTTGTGCGTGTGTGTGTTTGTCTCCTTGTGTGTGAAACCTACACATATTAACTTTTTTTAATGAATTGTTTTGGGTATTGCCATGAATATAAGGAATACGTTCTCTGTTCGCCACTGACTATACCTTTGTTATAATCTTTTAAAAAAATGAGGGCAGCGTGACAATAAAAAAATCTAAAAATAAAGCACGGGACATCAGTAGTGACGGAAGAACAAAGAGCCATAGCATAGCTCGTGCCATCTATCATGGAAAATACGACTTTGATGTAAGAACTGACGCATAAACTAAAAATTACGCATCACACATCAATAGTGATGAAGGACACATACCAAAGGATAGCTCCCGCCATATATCATGCAAAATATGTCTTACACATAAGAAGTGACGCACCATGAAGTACAGCCATATTTACATTTTAGCAATGCTTAAAGGGTTGTGGAGTTATTGCTATCTTTTGTATTGAAGGAGTCTTTTTTATTGGCGTTTTGCCATAAGTTTCAATTGTTACCAAATTTTAGAGATCCTACGTCCAATACAAGTAATGTTACAAGTAGATATTTTAGATATTTTTAAGAATCATGGGTGTCACGCCCTAAACTAGCCCTGAAAGAAAGCTAGAGTAAGGCGATCCAAATTAACCTGTAATCCTGTATCAGTCCCAGGAAACAGTGCTGGTACAACACGAAGAATGAGTATCACAGCGACAGAGGTCTCTTTATTAAGAGTAGAGTACAACCATTGTTGGAACTGCGGACAGACCCCGAGTTCGTAACTGCATTACAAAAAGGCGGAAGCGGAGACTAGCCCAAGCCACAAGCATGACTTGGGAACTAAGCCGAAACCCTACTACTGCTCGAAGTCTGCTTGCTCCTGGAAGAACACCTCGTCAGCTGGGTCCATCTCTTCTTCTTCGAGAACTGGGGGGTGTTATTTATATAAAGCAAGGGTGAGTAGGGAGTACTCAGCAAGCCAAGGGAAATTAAGTGTTTAATCCAAGCTTCAATGAAAGGCAGGTTATTTTCGCGTTCGATTTTAGTTTAAAGCTTTCGGAAGCAACTAGGTGAGTGCTTCTCAACGGCACGGATGAGGAAGTGCATCTCATCTGACCGGAGTAGTGAAATGTGTAGATTGAATTCGTCTGCACGAGTGGCTCCTTGCCAACAGTTATACGAACTCCTTGAGTTCGGCTGTTCTCGACAGCCACAAGACAAACATTTGAAAGGATTCCCTTACACCAACAACAGTTCATAAATCAGTAGTCAAACAAAACTACGCTAAGGAATCACCTCACATCCGCCCATGACCGTGGGCACGACTGTTCGAATAGTTTGTTAACCTCTGCAGAGACACTTTACCCACATGATGTTACTAACCCAGGTTACCCAGCCCGTGCAGAACAGCCACGTCTGGTGACTTTGAGGTTTTCACGACAAGGCATTTCAAAAACCGACTCAGGGTCACCTTATGCCAACGGGAGGGGTCCCACGGACCAACACCAGGTTAGGTCCCAGACCATGCTGTGCTAGGAAGCCCAGGGGTCCTCCCCGACACCACCCTGGTGAATCCACTTGTCTCTTGGCATCAAGATTTCTCTGGCCTAGCTAATTACTCAGCCAGGGGTGTCCCATTACACCCATGTGGTCGCACATGTTATGCTCGGATGTAATTCCCAAGGAAATCGGTCCTTAAGGCGAGAACGGAAAAACCGTACCTCCAGTATGTCTCCCGCACCGCGAGTTTTGGAAACCCATTTTATTTTCAAGGCACCGACCCAGGTGTCGGGTTTTTCAAAGGTTTTGTAAACCCAAGTTTTACCCAATTGATCATTCTAAATTTTGAGGAGTGCCACGGTACTCGTACCTTGGGTACGAATATCGAGGCTTAACATAACAGGTGACAAGGGATGTTTAGGTCATTCAATAATCAAGGAGGTCAATTGCAACAAGTAGGTCAGGCCTGCCGGCTATATTGCAAACCGCGGCCAAATTGCCATGTGTAACCTAGGGAATGCATAATTTGAGAGATGAAATACTTAATTTCAAAGTATGAGCTCAATTGATCAAAGGTGACTTGCCTTGCTCGAGATCTTGAACTTCCTCCTCGAAATCCACGCACTGCGAGTCTTCTGGCTCCAAAGCTACACGCGAAACAAGGCGACTCAACACAATGCCAAAAGAAAGCCCTATTAATGACCACTAATTGTGCCATTAGATAGATCTCAATTTTTGAGGGATTTTGGAAGTTGAATGGAGTCAATCGGATGAACGGTTGAGGAGATATGGATTTTCTAGGATTATTGATTTTCTGTCTAAAGGAAAAAGAATTAATAAATCCTTTGGAAAAAGAATTGGAGGAGGGACGCAATTTGGACTTTGTTTTGGGCAGCTAGGTGCGGCCCAATGCAAAGCACGGGCGCGACCGAGCAACGCGGGCTAGCGCGCGCACAAGGGCAGCCCACGGCCGAACGGGGCGCTAGTGGGGTAATTGGGCCAGTCGCGAGGCGCGGCCCAGAGAGCTGGCGCGAGCACGGCCGAGCGAAGCGGGCCAGCGCGCGGGGAAGACGGCCCATGGACGACGCGACGCAGGGAGAGGCCGAACGGGCCGGCTGGCGAGGTGCGGCCCACGCGGGCGAGGCGCGCGGGAGGCAGGAGGCCAAGTGGGCCGGACCGTGGCGTGGCCCACGCGGGCGCGACGCGAACGAGCGGATCGGTGGACTGCGGTCCACCGTGCAGGGTCTCGAGCGGGGCCCGCCTATCGGCGACCCGGCTCATGAGGACTAGGTGCACGAAGGGAGTTGGCTCTAAGGTTGGGTGGACTTGGTGCGGGCGTGAGCACCGGATGGACGCGTGCGTGGCGGACCCACGCACAGCCTCATGGCTCTCCGTGGACCGCGCACACGGGACGGAGGAAGAAGCGGCGGCTAGCGCTCATGTGGTGCCGACGTGGTGCCACGTCGGATGGCGGAAGGAAGAAGAAGGGGGGCGCCGGTATCCGACGGCGCGTGACGACGATGAAGCTCCGGGATGGTGCAGCGCGAGCCCGACGAGAGGGAGGGCACCGGAGTGAAGGATGGAGCAAGGGAAGGCGAGCCAGCGGCTCGGATTTGTCGAAGGATGACCGACGACAACGGATTTTCGCGGTGCACGTCGCCGGCGGCGGAAGAGGGGATTCTCGCCGGAGTGGTTAGGGGTCGATTCCTTGGAGGAGGAGCATCTACACGAGTCCCCGGCCTTGCTTCGTGCAACGGGAGGGACGGTGCGGCACCGGAGAACGAGGGCGATGGCGTGTGGAGCTCGGCACCGTGCAGCGGCGAAGCGGCGAGCAAAGACGGCTGCAACGGCACTAATCGACGGCTCTACCGCGTCTACGAGCACAGGAAAATGGCGGCGGAGCTACTCTATCGCCTAGAGAGTGGGAGAGAGGCAAAGAGAGAGGGACGAAGGAAGCTTTTACCGCAGGGAGGCGGTTCGCCGTGAAGGACGGCTGGCGACGCGAGACGTGATCGTCTCGGCCTCGGGCCGAGGAAGGGGAGGGAGCGAGCGCCCGGAGTCCGCGTCTTGTGTCCACGAGCACCGGCGGCGAAACAGCGAAAGCGGCGGCAATGGCACGGCGGCGGAGCGGTGATTTCAGCAATGGAGGCAGAGACCGAGCAAACGAGGGGGAAACAGAGGAATTTAAGGGGTTCCGACCTTTGGCTTCGAGGAGAAGGAACGCGGGCGCTGTCACGCGTGCAAGCGCGCAGTCGCTGGCGCTAGGCCTGAGCGACGGCAGAGGCGTTGGTCCGGGATGGAAAAAAGGAGAGAGCGGAGGGAGAAGGGAGAGCTTTGACTTGCCATTCCGGGCGGAGCAGGAGAGAGAGGGAGAGCTCCGCATCTCTGGCTTGGCCGCTAGCGGCTTGGAACGGCGCGGGCGTGGGGATTCATGGCAACGACGACGCTGAGGAGAGAGGGAGGGAGAGACGCAGCGCGCGTGAGAAAGAGAGATAAGAAAGGTGGTGCGCGGCGCGGTCGGCGCTCTACCGCGGCACGTGCGCCGCACGTGCCTGGGAGCGAGCCAATGCGGTTCGGGCCGACACGGGCCAAGAGGGAGAGAGAAAGGCCGAGGGAAGGAGGCGCAAACCGGCCGAGAAGAGACGATCCAAGAAAAAAGAGGGAGGCAAACTAGACTTTTCAGTGAAATTTGATTTGGAAGGATTTGGAGTTCGGATTTGAATTTTGAGTGGGGACTTTTTCTCCGGGATTCGAATAGGGAGCAGAGAGAGAGAGACGAGACCTTGGCACACACACGAAGTACGAACAAAGAACAAATTTTCGCAATTAGGGTTTTTAACAAATAGGTTTTCCCGCTAACGCCACGACGGAACGGGCACAACAATGGGTTTGAGAATTAATTTACAATTTTGAAGTTCAATAGGTACAAACTGGCCTTAATAGCATTTTCCTTAATGAGAATATGATTTGACCGGAACTGTATACCTCTTTTATAAGCTTGTAAAAATCAAGGGCATCGTGATAAATAAAAACAAATAAAATGATGCATCGAACATCAATAGCGATGGTAGGACAAAACGCCATCTATTGTGCCATCTATAATGGAAAATACGACTTTGTTATAAGAACCGACGCACAAACTAAAGATGATGCATCATGTATCAGCTGTGGTGAAGGACACATAGCCAAAGGATAGTCTGTGCCATCTTCGTGCAAAATATGTCTTTCACATAAGAACCGACACACAGTGAAGTATAGTCATAGAACATTTAAGCAATCCTTAAAAGGGTTATGGAGTTAATTGCTATCTCTTGTATTGAAGGTGTCTTTTTATTGCCGTTTTACCATAAGTTTCAACTGTTACCAAATTTTAGAGGTCCTACAAAAATGTTACAAGTAGATATTTTTAAGAATCATGGGATTGCAAATTAATTTGGAAATTTGAAGTTCAATAGGTAAAAAGTGGCCCTAATATCATTCCCGTTGGTGAGGATATGCTTTGACTAGGAGTGTATAACTCCTTTATAATCTTACAAAAATCAAGGGTCCCGTGATAAATAAAAAGGAACTAAAATTAATGCATCGAACACCAATAGTGACGGAAGGACAAAGAGCCAAAGGATAGCTTGTGCCATCTATCATGGAAAATATGACTTTAGTATAAGAACCGACACACAAACTAAAATGATGCATCGGGCATCAGCAATGATGAAGGACACACAGGCAAAGGATATCTTGCGACATCTATCATGCAAAATATGTCTTTCACGTAAGAATTGATACATCGTAAAGTATAGTCATGGAATATTTTAACAATGCTAAAGGGATCTGCTTAAAAAAGATGCTTAAACGGTTATAGAGTTAATCACAATCTCTTGTATCAAAGGAGTCCTTTTTTATCGTCGTTTTGCCATAAGTTTCATTTTCTACCAAATTTTAGAGGTCCTACATCCAATATAAGTAATTTTACAAGTATATATTTTTAAGAATCACGAGGTTATTGAATTAACCTACAGTTTTGAAGTCCAATAAGTACAAACTGACCTTACCTTAAAGTAACATCCCCTAGTGAGGATATGCATTGACCAGAGAATTATACCTATTTTATAATCTTAAAAGAAATCGAGGGCGATGTCATAAATAAAGAATCTAAAAATGATGCACGTAAGTAGTGATGGAAGGATAAGACGCAAAAGGGTAGCTTGTGTATCATTGAAAATACAACTTTGGTATAAGAACTAACGCACCAAGCTAAAGATGATGCATCGGCATCAGCAGTGACGAAGGACAAATAGCCAAAGGATAGCTTGCGGCATCCATCATGCACAATACGTCTTTCACGTAAAAACTGATTGAGCCTTTTCAAGAGTCATAAAACATTAAGATAAAAGAGAATAAGAAAAAATGATATAAAAACAACCTAAGAGTGGTGCATCGGAATGAAGGACAGATAGCTCAAATAGCATGTGTCATCTGTTACGTAAAGTATGACTTTTGGTACCATAACCAACACACTGAGGATATAATCTGGCAGCGAGTTTTCATTTTCACCAAATTCCGAAGTTGGTTTTCAGATGCCAAATTTGGTACCTCTAAATATAATACTTTCTCAAAGCAAGGGCGACGTGATAAATAAAAGCAATATAAAAACAATGCACTTCAGTAGTGATGGAAGGACAAAGCGCCAAAGGGTACCTTGTGTATCATTGAAAATACATCTTTGGTATAAGAACCAATGCACAACTAAATATGATGCATCAGACATCATCAACAGTGACGAAGAGCAAATAGCCAAAGGATAGCTTGTGCCATCAATTCTGCAAAAATGTCTTTCACGTAAAAGCCGATGTATCCCTTGAACTTTTTCAAGTGTCGTAAAACATTAAGATAAAAGAAAATAAGAAAATGTGATATAAAAACAACCTAAGAATGGTGCATCAAACATCAGTAGCAATGAAGGACGGATATCTCAAATAGCATATGTCATTTGTTATGTAAAGTATGACTTTTGGTACCATAATCGACACATTGAGGATATAACATGGCGGTGGGTTTCCATTTTCACCAAATTTCAAAGGTGGTAAAACTTCAGGTGCCAAAATTGGTACCTCTAAAGATTATACTTTCTCAAATCGAGGGCGGCGTAATAAATAAAAACAATCTAAAAACAATGCACATCAGTAGTGATGGAAGGACAAAGCGCCAAAGGGTAGCTTGTGTATCATTGAAAATAACTTTGGTATAAGAACCAGCACACAAACTAAAGATGATGCATCGGACATCGGCAGTGACAAAGAGCAAATAACCAAAGGATAGCTTGTGCCATCCATCGTGCAAAATACATCTTTCACATAAAAACCGATGTATCCCTTGAGCCTTTTCAGGAGTAGTAAAACATTAAGATAAAAGAGAATAAGAAAACATGATATAAAAACAAGAGTAAATTGTGTTAGAGGTACACAAACTTGTTAGGTGGGTGTAATTTAGTACACAAATTTTATGATGCATGAACTTGCTAGTACGTGCGAACCAAGTCTAAAACGATATATTATGGCTAATCATGCTAAGTTAGAGTTTAATTAGGATGTCATGCCCATAAATGAGGACATGACACATGTCTTATGTGTAAATAACACATACACACATATATATTAGTTTATTTATTTTGTTCTACCATTACTTTGTATCTATTGCTTATTCCATTTATATTTTATAAACTTTTTCTTTGTATGCTCAACATGACTTACTCTATGTTTGATTGATTGAGTATATGTTTTTTTCTAAACAACCAGGAGTATATGTTAGTTGATAGAAGGAGAGAAAAAGTCAAAAGTAATAGTATTACCATGCACCAAGCAGCAGCCATGAAAGAAATAAAGAGCTAATCTCCTAAGAAAAATGGGAGGCAACAGCCAAAAATACAAATCTCCGTTCATTTTACTGATCTACAGAGCCATTTTACATTTTACTGATTGAGCATATGCATAACATGGTACTCAGCGTACAACTTAGTTAAATTAAATTAGTTATAACATGTTTTTGGCTTTAGTTTACACGTACTAGACTAGACAAGTTTGTACACCAAAACAAGCATTTTATAAGTTCATGTACTAAATTACATTTACCTAACAAATTCATGTACCGACAATGCAATTTACTCTCTAAACAACCTAAGAATGGTACGTCAGACATCATCAGTAGCAACGAAGAACATATAGCTCAAATAACATATGACATCTATTACGTAAAGTATGATTTTTGGTACCATTACCGACACACCGAGGATATAATCTGGCGGTAGGTTTTTATTTTCATCAAATTTCAAAGGTAAAACCTCATATGCCAAATTTGGTACCTCTGTAACACTGTGATGTAAATAACCTCCATAGCATAATTGATAATGGATCATTTTTTTAAAGAAATAATAGATCAATCATGATAGAGACCAATTTGGTATCTATGTAATTTTAGTAATTTTTTTAAAAATCACCATTTATATGAAGTGAAAACTATTATTATTAAATCAGAGATGTCATAAATAAACTCCATGGCATAACTCTCACTCTAATCTTGCATTTAGGCGGTCTCCATTTGCTTGAAAATCAAGATGGCCATTTTTAGGTAAGTGGGTAACAATAACACATCATTAATCTCCAGCAGTCTCAGACAGGAACAACTCCTCCTCTACACCCATTTATGACTACAAAACCAAAAGATGACGTCCATAGATAATAAATAAAAGCCACTTTATAAGAGCCCTAGCCATAGCAAAGTAAAGCACCGAAACGGAAGCAATACGAAGGCGAGAGAAATATTAGAAGTGAGTCAGTGAGTGTATTACCCTTTCTCTCTCCTGGTCGGCCAGTGTCACCACCACACCAACTCGTCGAGGAGAGAGAAGGGGACGCGAGGAGGAGGAGGAGGAGGAGGGAGAGCTCGTCGCCGATTCGGGCGGGGGGAGAGGGGGGCGCGCGGAGGGGAGCCACCGCCTCCGGTGGCCGGGGCCTTGGAAGCCGCAGGTAGCTAGAACCCCCTTGCCGTCGCCGGCCATGGCAGCGGCGGGGGCGCCNCATGCCGATCATGCACGACAGCGACCGGTACGAGCTCGTGCGCGACATCGGCTCGGGCAACTTCGGCGTCGCCCGCCTCATGCGCGACCGCCGCACCATGGAGCTCGTCGCCGTCAAGTACATCGAGCGCGGTGAGAAGGTACGGCCGCTGACCCCCTCTCTTACTTTTCTAGCTCCGATTCGGCGCTGGTGGAGTGATCGATTCGACCTGGTGTGCCCCAAACGTGGCCGATTTTGGGGGCCTCGTTGGTTTGATCGGCGTTGCGCCTAGGAACTGTATGATCCGAACCGTGCCGGGTTAGTGGTGAGTCATACGGCGCTGTAGGATGTGGTGTTCCATGGATTAGGGATTCATATCTTCGGTAGTTCAGTGCGAGGAGTGAATTGCTTATTTTAGTGTTTTAACCCATTGTGATTATTGCATGCAGTATTGCTATCATTTTCATTTGATATGTATAGTATGGTTGAGCTCTATTGCTCTAGTTCTGTTTGCGTGTAGATTTGTTTAGATGTGCCTTAATTAGGGCTTTAGGGCTAACCAAACATCAGTCATCCACCACCGCAGTAACCAAATCAAATGCAATGTGCTCGAATTCACCATTGAATAACATCAAATTGAATTGTACCAACAAGGAAAACAAAGCAAATTCACAAACGAAGACCCATAGTTTGGTCATGAACTCACATATATATGTACTCTTTTTTTGTTTTATGTGCATTTAATACATACGGTGTTTAAGAGCAGAAACGTGTGGATATAGTGACGTTCATGGTGGTGTGGTTGTTGAAAATCGCAAAGTTAGGTGGCTTTGATAAATCCCCAACAAGTTTCTTTTCATAGCATATACCCCTGCAAAAAGTTTCTTGTTTTGAAATGCCCACCTAACATTTTCTGTATGTCTAAATAACAGTAAATAACAAATAAATAAAACCAATCATACTGCTTTGGTGGTATTGTCATCTTGACCCAACAAAACTGCCTCCAATAATCATGAATGGTTTGATTCTAAATGAATGATCCCTCAGGGCCTTTTTTTTTTGTGAATAGCTGAATGATTTTGTGATATCACTATTAGAGGGAAAAAATGAATTAACTATTATAAAGTTGAAAAATATATTTAAAACATTTTTTAAAGAAATTCATATATAGAAAGTTCTTTTTTTGCGAAAAAACACACCGTTTAGGAGCTCGGGAAGCATGTCGTGTTAATTCATTCTTCCATTCCATTCTCAATCCATGAATATTTTATCATCCATGTTGGTCCAAGTGCTTGTAGGTACCAGACCACATAGATGGTTGATCCCAGTGTGATTAATGTACATGGTAAAAGAATCCCCACTGTTTTCTAGTCCAAATAAATTTATGATCAATGGACCCTATAATCCTTTATAGTAACTCTTGTCACTTCAATTCATTAATAATGTGTTCTTATCACTTCAAACCAATCCAGCTTCCTACATCCCTACTCAATGGATAAATAAAATTTAGGCATATTTCATCTAGAACTCGTGGAAAAAACACCTGTATAAAGCCAAGAATTTCTCCCTAAATTATTCTTCTCATAAGGAGGTTGGGTCTTTTGGTGTTTAGCTGTTAACTCATACTTGATATTCATAGCATAGATCAAAATGTTGAGTATGGTTGTCAATCAAAATTCTACATCATTAAGTGGCAAAAGAGCTTGTGTCAAGTTCTAGATTGTAAGAGATTTTGTTATTGTTTGTTTATTTAGGGACATAATCGCTAGACAACCTATTAAGACCCAACCTTAATTGGTGTATTGTGAATACATTATATTTTTCCACACGTGTTTTGTTTATTACTTATTTTGTTTATTCTCTTGTACAGATAGATGATAATGTCCAGCGTGAGATTATAAATCACCGATCGTTGAAACATCCTAACATTATTAGGTTTAAGGAGGTAAGTCAGGATCTTCATGATGTTCATTCTCTAGTTCACCATTCAATATTTCCCAGCAAAAATAACTTCTCTATCATGTATCTACAGGTTATTTTAACCCCAACTCATCTTGCTATTGTCATGGAATATGCCTCTGGTGGTGAGCTTTTCGAGAGAATTTGTAAGAATGTACGGTTCAGTGAAGATGAGGTACGCACCATCTCCCTGGTGCCTCTTTCTTGATGCATCTTTCTTGCATGACATATTGATCGCACTAAATGCATCGGTCTGATTCTACTTTCTAGGCTCGCTACTTCTTCCAGCAGCTTATCTCGGGAGTCAGCTACTGCCATTCAATGGTATTTCTTATTACAATAATTTTCTTTCATCTGATTGTTATTCACTAAGTCCTCGTGGTAAGCTGAACTATCCTACTTTCTCCATTTTCAAGCAAGTATGCCACCGTGATTTGAAATTGGAGAACACACTGCTGGACGGAAGCCCTGCTCCACGCTTAAAAATATGTGACTTTGGCTATTCTAAGGTACTTAGCTAATGTTTCTATAATACATTACAGAAGTCTGTTTTCAGAACAATTCACTAATCACCATAGGTAAATCCATAATGCTGTTTTCAGAACAATTCGCTAATCACCATAGGCAAAGTCAGCGGATCAGATTTTGATATGTGTAAATTTCATTTGCTTACAATACATTATATTGGCATTACTTTAGGACATTATCTGGTTTACTCTAATAAGCAAATGATAAAAGAAAATCGTTTTCTGCAGTCTTCAGTTCTCCATTCACAACCAAAATCCACTGTAGGAACCCCTGCTTATATTGCTCCTGAAGTTCTGTTGAAGAAAGAATACGATGGCAAGGTACATGACTTATTAAACTTGTTGATTTAATCCCCGAGAGCAGTACCTTTGGGAGGACTATAGCTTTTCGTCTTGCATTGTATTTTGACAAACATAAACAATCAATATTCAGGGAGTTGTTTGGTCCCCTATCCTGCATTCTGTATTTTCAGTGAAGTACCACCAAAATTATCTAGAAGTTCACAATAAGTTGAGAAAAATTTAGCCATTTTGTCAAGATTATGTGCCAATCACTTGTCCAAGTTTATCATGTGGTGAGGTCTACAGCAGTGAAATGGTTTCCCCTTTTTCTTGTCATTCAAGTATACATGATTTTTTCCATTGTGGTTGATACACTGGTCCTTTCCTGGGATGACCACTGAATATGTTTGTTGGTATGCTCTGTTTTAACGTCTGAAAGTGGAGATGCTGTGCATACCAGTGTTTCTAAAATTTGTAAAACACTGGTTACCATTCTACTCCCTCTGTCACAAAATCTGGCTGGGAACCATCCAGGAACTATCTGGTCTTGACTGATTTCTGTTTTAATATAGTGCCACTGGTGAGATGAATTGAGTGTTTCGTAGAACTCAGGGTAACGTAGGACCTATATCCCTTCTTTTTCTTTAAATCTGAAGTATTTCCATTACTGATAACCTCTTAGTGTAGAATCCTGGCTCATACTGATATATTATTTATACTGAAACAGACTGCTGATGTATGGTCCTGTGGTGTGACTCTATATGTTATGGTAGTTGGTGCATATCCTTTCGAGGATCCAGAAGAGCCTAAGAACTTCCGTAAAACAATTCAGGTTATATAATTTCTCTTCTTATTTCTCTTGCTTTGTTTACATCGGGGCACTTTTTCATCCTTGGCTCTCTGCGAAAAGCTGATGTTAGTGTCATTTTTGTGCAGCGTATCTTGAATGTTCAGTACTCGATTCCAGAAAACGTGGACATATCTCCAGAATGTAGGCATCTACTTTCGAGGATTTTTGTCGGTGATCCATCTTTGGTGAGTCCTTGCATGTTGTACTCTGTAGTAATTAGGCTTCAGATGCACATCTTTGTGATGTGCTTCCTTATTTTGCTGAATCTTTATCTGATCCTTGGGGGGTACTGAGAGGTGCACGCGCGTGTGCGTTTGCATGTGTGTGTGTTGCGTGTGCATGTGTGATTAACACTTGTGTGTGCAGTGGCGGAGCCAGGGCCCGGCTAACCTGGGCAGGTGCCCGGGCTCCGCCTAATGCAGCCGTAGTGTGCAGTACTTATTTACTGTTAATTACCATGCTTAGGCATAAGTTCAGGCGTTCAACCGCATACAGTTGAGTAAAATACTACTAGTAGCTAATTACGTGCTTAATCAACTAATTCTAATGGATGTCAGACCAGTGGATCAGCACATAAACTAGCAAAGTGACTAGCTATATATATAACTGTCTAGTATTCAACATTAACAATTAACAAGTTTCATTTCGTCATAGTTTCGCGCATTGGTTCTCTTCTTCATAAATTAGAACTCGATCTATGCTAAATCATGAACATGGTTCTATGGATTTAATTGTACTTCTTCTCTATTGTTAGGCTTGCCCAGGCTCAGAAAAATTTCTAGATCCGCTACTCTGTGTGTGTGTGATTAACACTAAAAATACCTCTACCTCCCAAGGATTGTAGAAAACCTCAGTGCTTATGTCGTTGGTGTGCATGTGTTCTGTTCCATCATATAGGTAAGGGTATCATACCTCCCAAGGACCGTAGAAAACCTCAGTGTGTGTGTGCGTGTGCGTGTGCGTGTGCGTGCGTGTGTGTGTGTGATTAACACTAAAAATACCTCTACCTCCCAAAGATTGTAGAAAACCTCAGTGCTTATGTCGGTGTGCATGTGTTCTGTTCCATCATATAGGTAAGAGTATCATACCTCCCAAGGACCGTAGAAAACCTCAGTGCTCGTGCTGTTGGTATGCATGTGTTCTTTCCCATCATATAAGTTAGGAAATGAACTTGTGGTACTAGTGGTTCTACCCAGTGCCTTTTGTATTTATATGCCCTAGGGCCTAGGCTATTGATAGAATTGTTTGGCATACTACAGCTACTCTAAGTGAATCTTATTACTACAGGTCCGAGACATGGCACCATATTGACAAAAAAAAGGGTTCGTCTGTTAGTAGGATGGCTTTGATGTAGACCTAGTATTCCTATAGTTAGCTCTGCACTGTCAACAGTTTTGCTATTCTTCTTCTCTGCACTGTCAACGGTTTATTTTATTCTTCTTCTACTTACCATATTCGTGTTAATAGTCTTTTTTAAGATTATTTGTGTTAATAGTTGATGTAATTGTTAATCATCATAAATGCATTTCAAAATTTTGGTACATTATTTTCATGGCGCTTTTGATGATGGCAAATGCAGAGGATAACAATCCCGGAAATACGGAACCATGGCTGGTTCTTGAAGAACCTTCCTGCAGATTTGATGGACGATGATAGTATGAGCAGCCAGTATGAGGAACCTGATCAGCCAATGCAAACCATGGATCAGATCATGCAAATTTTAACTGAGGCCACCATACCACCTGCTTGCTCTCGAATAAACCACATCCTAACTGATGGACTCGACCTAGACGATGACATGGATGACCTCGATTCTGACTCGGATATTGATGTTGATAGCAGCGGCGAGATCGTCTATGCGATGTGAATCGTATCTCAGAGACTCAGATAGCTTTGTCATCGATCAACAAGAGAACTGAAGGGGCAGGGTGCCCTGATGTGTACCTTGTCAAAGTACTAGCAGCCCTTTGTGAAAAGAATCGTTCTGTATTTTGCTTAGTTTCTTGCCGTGGAACCCCAGCGATGTTCCCTGGAACTCATGATGCTGTTGTAATTGAACTGGGGTTACTTCCCTGGAATAACAGCTTTCCTCCCCCGTTGCTGAGGCCTGGTTACCTTTAAGCTTCAACACGTGTTACAAAATGTGCAAGTTATTAATCCTGTTAATGTCTGAAATTTAGTCAGGTTTGGGTTTCAGTTTTACTGTACAGGTGGAGTAGCTGTGAACTCTTGCTATCACAATGCTTCTCGGTAATATTCCCAGGGGAAGTTAACCTCAAAGAAGTTCTTCTCCCCATTTTTGCTGTATGTGATACAATCTGTCTATATATCGTCGTTTCTAGTTTATATCACGTGATCTAAAAAATCTGAAGTATCCGGCTCAAATTCTTATTAGTTCTGTATTGGTCAGAAATCAGAGCACGGCTGATGTTACGTTCGTTTTTGCCTGCCGATATGTTCTGCCAGCAACATTTCGATAATTCAAGGCGCTGACAGTTTAGCTTGCGAGAAAAATCTATGATTTGCCGAAGTTGGTTAACCTCACATGCTTTCCTAATCGCCACCATATACCACTGTAACCGCAAGTGCCTCTGTAACATGAACTTACTGATGGCAAAAGATCAAGCATACAATGTTATATGATGGCAAGTCCTCAGAGACAAATTACTTGTGTCGAAAATCCATCAACCTTCAAGTGTCTGTTTTTTTTAGAGGAAAATTATCTGTAGATATGCTGGCATGCTGCATTGCTGCCCCTGCACAGCTGATGGGCCTTCTGCCACCTCAAAGTTGCTGTTTGCTGGTACTGGGTTAATATTGGGCCAGATTTTGTCAGCCAAAGGCCCACTGTGCTAATAATCATTAGTATTCCACGGTTTCAATCCAAGAGTGTTTGACTCGGTCAACCCTCAATATAGCGAATCTTTGGCTGCCGCAGTTGGGCGCCACGTCATGCAAAACTTGCAACAGATAACGACAAAACTGAAGTTCTGGGGTACAGCACGCCAAGGCCCCACGAGAAAACCACGGTGCACCGTACGTGTGCACCCAACTTATACGTACATACTCTGTATATATAACAGCATATTACTAGTACTGTTTCATACCCCGTGTTCCAAATCTATAACAGCATTTAGTATTTGCTAATTTTAGCCTAAAAAACGTCACATATTATTAACAGGAGGGGTATCCCAAAATAATTAACTTCATTTTAGACCATATCACACATGCAGATTCAAAGTATAAAAAACTAGAATACCCTTCACTTTTACAATCCCAATATATTTGTCTTCAACCATATCGAGTCATGATATATTTGTCTCAAAACTCTATCAAATTCTAATGTACTAAAAAACGTTCATCCGTTGCAACGGATAAACTAAAATTATAACATATATAAAAAAATATTAGATGATTAGGATTTAGTTTTTTATGATATGAGCCCTTTAAGAAAATATATTCTTAAAGAAAGAAAGAAAGAAAAAAGCCCCCGTTGGACCCCGTCGGTCTGCTAGGGCATTCGCGCGCGTGGCTTGACAGTGCTGTGCCCCGGGGATGGAGGCCAGCCCGACGTGGGATATCGATCCGAGCCGTTCATCTTGATGGATGGTTCGGATTGGTTTCAAATCCATCAAAACCAAAAACCCTAACCCTAGTTTTACTTTTTCCTCTCACGATCCCCTTTCTTATCCTCAAATGGCAACAGCGGTGGCGGTTTCCGGCGGAGCGACGACAACGAGGCACCCGTGCGCGACGAGCTAAGGCCACCGTTTTGCTTCCCTTCCCCCACCACGGGCCACTCGCCCTCCTCTGCCCTCTCCCCACCGATGGTGCCGCTTCCCCTCCCCTCCCCTACGGATGGCGTCGTTCTCCCTTCCCTCTCCCCATCGGCGGTGTCGGTCCTCCTTCCCTTCCCCCACCGGCGTCGCCGCTCCCTCTTCACCGTTCCCCCTCTCCCTCCTCCCACTGGCAGCGCCGCTCTCCTCTCCCCACCGTTGACCCCTTTCCTCCTTGTCAGGGTGCCGTCGTCGCCTCGCTCCTCGCCAGATTCGGCCTGAGGCTCGCCGGATCTGACCTTGGGAGGCGGTGACGGGTGGCAGTGGCGCAGCTCGACTAAGCCACTATCAGCGGCCACTCCACGCCCCCTCCTCGTCGGATCTGGCCTTGAGAGGTGGTGGCGGCAACTTGAAGGCAGCGACAGCGGCTGAAGCTCGACGACGACAAACTCATGTCGCTCGTGTCTCCGGTGAGGTCCGATGACGGCACAAAGCTGATTGGGAACATATGCGAGGAATCATGACATCGGCGGCCATAGATTGAAACGGTGAGACCATGACTTCGGTGGATGGATTTTTGTTCGATTTGGTTTTTTTTCTTCGTTTGCCGTTCTTCAATTCTTGTATTTGGGATCTAATTCAAGAAAAAATTGTAAGCAATTTTTTTATGTTGTATATGCAAGTTCTCCTGGTATAACACGAACTGGTTTAAATTTTTGTGTGTTATTTGATGCGAATTCAGGATGATTTTTGTATGTTGGACTCGGGATGTTGCGGACGAAAAAATTTTGGTGAGGATTGACGAAAATGTTTACCATAATCCTTACGTATTTTTTTATTAGGTATAGAAATAGATTTATCCTAACTTTATAAAATCTCAACACATCTATAAGGGAAAAATAAAGTTATTTTGGGACGTAAGAGTACTACAAATAAAAACAAAACAAAAGAGGGCTAAGGCCTCGAGAACCTTTTGTACTACAAAACGGCCAAAATGGCTTTAGCCGACAGCAGAATAAACCAGAAACAAGCTCAGCTACCCTCAGAGATCGAGTAGTCATGGCAGCTACGAGAATAACAATGACCCCAGCGCAGGCCGGCACAGCGTAGTACGCCATGACCGACAGCAAACTGCCCAGCGTGATCTGATCAGGGTTTCAAAAACCGCCGGAGGCCCGGTTACCGTCACCCGGCGGTACGGCGGTTACCGGCGGTAACCGCGGTAACCGCGTAAAACCGCGACAAATTTACAAATCGAAATTTGAATTCAAAAATTCGGGCAAACCGCGCGGTTTGGCGCAGTTACCACGCGATGTGTGACGGGTCGCACAGTAACGGGCCGGCCAATTTTTTTTTTCTTTTTCCAATTTTCAAATTTATTCTCCGTTTTGCTCTCAAATTTGAATAAATATTACTCTTTTTTTATAAATTTCTTCACCATAAAACACTACAAATCAAGCACTACCTTCACCATTTTTTTTGATTTTTTTCTTTTTTTTTAAAATTTTTGAATTTGGACGAATTTTATTAAACCGTACCGCGCGGTACGGGTAACCGTACCTCCGTGGTACGGGCGGTAACCGCGATAACCACGCGGTTACCGGCAGTTTTTCACACCCTGGATCTGATAGGATATATAGGAAAAACAGATCACATCCCTCCCTTCCCCCTCTTCCTCCTCGAGCCAGAGAGAGCAAGAGGAGAGCGAGAAGATAGTAAAAGAAAGCATCATGCATGCGTACTAGTACGTGCTTCTCGATGCGGGCGATCGAGACGGAGACGGAATATTTACGTGCGTGTTCCGAGGACGACGATACCACCACCACCATATGCCATGGCGCCTCTCTCTCTAGATCTCCGTGGTATGTAGAGTTGCTAGCGATGTTGGCGATGGATGATGGACGGATCGATGCATGCAGCATTTGCAGAGTGCTTCGTCGGAGGCATGGACAAAACAACGAGCTCACCTCTCTCCCTTCACTCCACCAACCCCGAGCACCCACACTAACATAAGGCTGCACCCATTAGTAGTACTAGCCAATACTACCAGTTAGTGTTAGCCAGCCATTGGTTGGGCATCGTGCATGAGAGAATCGAATCCACCTGCCGTTTCAGCTACACTGTGCCTTCCCTTCCTTCTTAAAGGCTGCATGCATGCTACTAGCATGCACATTGATCTGGTGGCGAATGTATCTGCCGTCCCCGACCGGCCGGCCGGCCAGTCTAACTAGTTTCGCCTCTCTCTCTCTCTCTCTCTCTCTCTCTCTCTCTCTCTCTCTCGTTCTCTGCTCGCTTGACTGAACCAGTGCGTAGCTATGGCTGCTAGTGTCGTTGTTCCCATATGGCTGCTCTCTGCATGCGTGGTCTGAAGTCTGAATCCCTGAACGAGGCCTGGCTAGCTGCTTCTCTGAAAACAGTTCAGGTTTCAGAATGAAGCAAGTTTGAACAAGCAAGGGCTTAGCAATGGATGCGTACTCCAATCACGCTGTATGACTGTATCTTGATTGAGATGTGCTTACTGTTGGTGAATATAAATACTCTTATTAGTACTAGCTGACATGCTATGGAATACAGTACTGTATAGTACTCCTAATCTCCTATGGATTAGCCATTTTAGACAGGCATTGATGACCACTAATTTTGATCAGCGTGCAGTGCGATCGATCGATACGATGGGAATTGGGAAGAAGGCATGTGAAATAGTAGTAGCGGTAGGGCTCGCAGCTAGCACTAGATGGAGGTATATGTGCAACACATTTTATGAAGAACTAGCTTAATTAGATGGAACTTTTTATATATGCATGCTGTACTATACTCTTACTCCGTAAGTTATGTGTTGGGCATCAGCACTATCTAGCTCATTTGGTAGACATGCACAAGTGAGCTAGATATATATATATATGTGGAGAAGTAACTAATCAAAAGGGGTACTGCTAAGTGCTAAGTTAGACATATTGCTATAGCTAGATGTAGTATAAACTACTTTTGAGCTGTGATAATGCTGTGAAAGCACACTAGTGAATCTATAGGTGTTGTGAAGGCCAATTGTATATATGTGGGTTATTACCAACCAGTAGGAAGGCAGAATACCAACAATAGCTAGATTGGCTCAGGTCTCATGCACTAGTACTCAAGTCTAACTACACTTGTTGAGCAAATAGACCTAAAAAGAAGTTATCAAGCAGATTTCAATCACCTGATGAATACTAGTATGGGTCATGGAATAGTTTTATAGTGGAGTACAATGGGCATGATAAATGTAAATTCAAGTTCCAAAATTACTCAGTAAGCAGGGTTAGCTAAAGATCAGCTCTGTATATAGAGCAATAATCCCTTCCTACAATTGAAGATGGCTAGGACTGGAATTCATGGCCCATCTCTTTAGGTCATGTATATATGCTTGGGAATGTCTGCTACAGTACAATATCTAGTAGGGAAAGTATATATGTGTAGTCCTTATCATGCTGTCTCTGATCTGAAGTGTGCAAAATAAAAGATCAACAATTTCGGTGAATATATATTTCACTCATTTCTATGAGCAAAGAAACAAGGAAGCATGACAGCATGAGTGCTCCAAATAAACCCAGATCCAGGACTGCATACATAGCATGCATTGTAACGATCATAATCAAGACAAATTTGAAAGCACACAAAAGAGTTCCACCTTTTGCAGTAAGTTCTTGCCATCTACTACAATCAAGCCCTGTACTTTGCATTTCAGATCAAGTACGTCCAAAGTGAAATTTGCAGCTGAGATAAGTCCACGAGTTGCAGGGAATGTAAACCTTACATCCATACATGGATCAACCTGAACGAAACCGACAACACACGTACACATCTCATAGTACAGCCCCATCTATGCATTGATCACGACTTAACACTATACCAGTTACCACCAAACCCTAGGTAAAAACCTTATGAGTAAACAGTAAAAAAGGTTACTTGATCGATCCCCACTGATTAACAAAAACACCAGTAATTAAAACACCCTTGATTAACCCCTTCAGAGTTCTCACACTGATTAACCGAAACCACACGAGATGATGATTAAAGCTAAACTGAGAGCTACACTAGCTAGTAATGTCATGCTTGCATGAGACGACGTCGTCGTCGTCGTCGTCTATCTCATGGGAACGCACCGTTGGGAGTGGGCAAGTCCGGCCACGGCACCGACATCGCCGCCGGGCCATTCCAGTACTGCATCTCAGGCGCGGAGAGCGACACGGGTGGCAGGTCCATCCCGACCGTATTGCTGGTCGGCGCCGCAGCTGAGACGCTCGACAGTGCCGACGGGAGTGAGGTCACCGCGGTGGTGCAAGGGAGGGACGTGGAGGCGACGTCGTACGCCTGAGGGCGCCCCGCATTGCTCACCACCGCGTGGAGCTGGTCGCTGTAGTAGCTCGCCGCCGGCGAGGACGACGCCGACGCCGACGAGGGAAGCTTGAGACCGAGGCTCGACAGCACGTCGTGGTGGCCCAGCGTCCCCATGCCAAGCTGAGAGTCCATGTGCGGCGGCGGAGTGACCGGCCGCGCCGCGGACTGCGGCCAGAGCGACGCCGCCGTGCCGGCGCCGGCATTGGGAGCGCCCGGCAGGATCTGGAGGTGCCCCATGGTGTCCAGCCCAAGAAGCCGGTGGACATTGCTGCCGCCGTGGCCTTGCACTCCCCTGGCGCTGTTGAGCAGCGCCATGAGGTGCGCGGTGGCGGCCTGCTGCCCGGAGGCCCAGGAGACGGGCCCGCCGCCGACGCCCACGCCGAGGCCAAGCGGCGGCGCGGCCTTGCACGACATGGGCGGCTTGGCGACCGGCGCCGGCATGGGGCGCGGCTTGCGGCACCCGCCGCCGATGGGGACGTTGCGGAGCGCGCCGCCCTTGGTCCAGTATCGGCGGCACGTCTTGCAGAAGTGGCGGGGCTGGGTGAGGTTGTAGTTGTTGTAGTAGCAGAACTTGGTGTTCGACGAGTTGCACCGCGGGCACCGCAGCGGCGCCTGCTCCGCCGCGCCACCCTGCCCCTGCCCATGCGGCGACGAGGTCGCCGACGACGACCTCTGCTGCGTCGCCTGCGCCGACGAGCGCGACGACGTCGACGACGACGACGTGGGCGACGGGTTGGACACGATAGGCTGCAGCACCACCGGCAGGGAGGCGTGATTCAGAGCGCTGGCGCCCTTGAGCTGGTCCATGGCTGTCCCTCCAAGGAGTTCTTGGATCATGGTGATGAAATGGATGGATGATGTAGAAATCACAAGCTCAAAAGGCTTCTTGAAGCTGAGAAGAAGGCAAAGGCAGTGAGGTATGTTGGCTTTCAGAAGCTTTGTGGAAATGGATCAGATGATGGTGTTGGGTGGGGTAGTGGTGGTAGTACTTGGGATGGCGGGTGATGAGGGTTTATAAAGAGGATGGTGGATGTTAGCTAGGGCTAGAAGAAGCTGCTTTCTTTCTGTGCCTTATTTGTCCATGTTCAGAAGATAAAACTTGTCTTTGCTCTGTAAATTATTGGCTGGTTGCATGGCAGCATGGATTAGGGTTCTAGATCAGTAGATGTGTTGTAGATGGGGGGCCACTTTTCAGTTCCTTGGAATGATGAATGGTGGGGTTTGCACTATTTTACACTGTCATGTTTCTAGTTCTAACTGACTGGTTTGTCTCTTGTTTGTTTTTATCTTCTCCGTACTTATGTTGGTAAGTGGAGTACTAGATAATCATCCATTTTCACAAGTTAAATACTTCGGTTGTTGCATTGATCGAATTTTTATAAGTGGTTTAGGCTCATACTTCTCTTATTTTTTACTATGAATCATATCACGTTCTTACAATTTCATTCCTAAGTCCTAGCTAGGTAAGAGTAATATTCAAATGATTCATTTTGGGTTCAGCAATGCACAGTACCAAGGGCCACCAACATTACCTCACATGCCAAACTTTCCTAAATCCAAGTTCTAAAGGTTGGATTTTCAGGGGAAAAGTAAAAGGTTTTGAAACAAAACTTAGAAGTATTGATTGTTGTAAGTTAGTGGTATATTAGGGTTGAAAACCCTTTTTTAGGTGAAAGTAAAAAATTCATGAAACTTCTCGATCAAAAGACCATTTTTTAATTTTGAAAAGGTGCATATAGATGAAAGGTATCAACACTATAACAGATTTAATGTTCAACAATTGAGATACCATCGTAAAAGGCTTTATTTTCGTAACTAATTAATGTGCATCGTAAAAAGCATGACAATCAAAAGGACCTGTACGGTTACAGTGCTCAAGTAGCATCTTCAGGTCCTGGGTTCTACTCTCCATGAGAATGAACTTTAGGCCTAGTTGAATTTTAGGCCCTTGTGTAGAAAGCAGAGGAATAATTGATCTAGTGGGCCCTCGTATAAGGGTAGGAGGGTGTCTCGCGTATGGGGGGACGCTAGGTTTCATGATCTCTCTTGGCCAAGTTTAGTTGAGACTTTTTCTTCTTAATGAAAAGTCGTGGGAGTGGTATTTTCTTCATTGGTCGAGTTGTTTTTGAAAGTGTGACAAACCTTTTTTTTACTACCTATTATATATTTTTAGTGTGTTTACTTATCATTATCAATTTAGCAATACATAAATTGGTGTGCATATTCTCCTATTTTGGGTCACTGCAAATAGGCATATAAGTTGCCATAATATTTTTTCAGATTGAACAGTTTCTAGTTTCTGCCATTTCCAACGAGTCAGATGGACGCCGATATCACAACCATAAATTGGTGATCAATGTTACAACGAATTTAGTCAAACCAACCCAATTATTTTCTGCGCAATTGTGGTAGAGCTGAATTAAGGACCTGTTCGGAAGGTGTGAGATGCGGCTGTAGCCAGCCGTTGTCTTGGATTCTTTGGCATTGTTGGTGCTGGCTACTTTGTAGCCACATTACAAGCTGCCTAACAAGATCTACAAATCTAATAGTAAAAAATATAACTTTTTTTTCTAGAACTTATTTGATATATGAATAGCTCTTCGTGCTTTCACAGTGCTCCTTGTTAACATTCAGCCCAAACGTGCCACATAGGAGACTCGGTGCCATGTTCGCTTCTAGTGCTACCCACCTGAAGCCTGCGCGTTCAAAGAGAGACTCGTTCTTCAACCGGCCTTGTTAGAAAAAGCAAGGGAGAAGTACGGCGCGCCTTGGGAAGCGGGTCCGAAGCCGCAACTCCTCTCCTCCAACTTCTCCACCACCATGGAGCAGCAGGAGAACGACGATGTCACCACTGAGGCTGTCGCCATCAGCTGAGCTCCCGATCTACGTCGCCGCCTGGGCTTGGGGAAGCCGCTGCGTGGACCGCCTCTCCGGCCAGATCCATCGTATGGGCTCGGGGAAGCCGCCGCCACCACTGCGTGGGCTCGGGGTAGCCGAGGGAGGAGGTTGGAGAGGGGAAAGAAGTGGGAGGTGCCGACACCGCCAGATCCGGCCCTAGCTCATCATCAGACCAGCTTGAAGCTCGCTGGCCATGGCCATCGTGGGGCACTCAGGTGGTGCCACGGTGGTGGTCAGAGCGAGGGAGGGAGGGCGGTCGTCGGCTCGATTTGCCCCACGTAGCTGCGTCGCCGGGGAGCTCCTCGATTGCCGCTACTGCGTGTGCTCGGGGTAGTCGAGGGAGGAGGCCGAAGGGGGAAAGGGAGGGACGGTGGTCGCCAGAGAGGGAGAGGGAGGGATGGTTGTGGCGTACGGCGGCTCAATCTACCCAGCGCGGCCATGTTGCTAGGGAGCTCCTCGACCGCCACCGAGGAAGGAGGCTGGAGGGGGAGAGGGTGGGGCGGTGGTGGCCAGAGCAATGAAAGGAGGAGAGGAGAACGTGTCAGTTGAGAAAAGGGAGAGAGATCGAGAGGGGAAAGGCCAAGAAAAAGAGGCTCCTTTATTTTTGTGAACCCCACTTGAGGCTATAGCATTGTGAAACTTATGTCTAACATGGTTCTTGAGTTTAAGTGGTACGTGAGGTTCAACAAATATATGTGCCACACTATTACTGCCCTTACTGCTAGCTTTATATCATACAACTCTTACTTCAATTCTAGCTAGCTTGTTCTATAACACATTTTCATTGTGTCCTATCTATACTGTACCAAAAACTACGAATTTTACGTACAGGCCCGTGACCACATAAGACAATACAGCTACTTCTCTACATGAAACATCCTTGTATTCCACTCGTACGTGCGTATATTAATTTATAAGGAAGTGGTCCCATGCAACATGCGTAATCACATTCTGTATTTAACACGTCTTGATCATCCGTATTCAGCACGCTAGCTGCTTGCATGTTTCGATCTGGCCGTGCAGGGCCAGCCCAGCGCCCCAGCAGCGTGTGCTATCATGCATGGCGCCCCGTAATTCAGACACAGAGCATTCCAGGAAAATTGATTCGATCATCACATACATTTTCTAAACCGAAAGTACATGAGAAAGATAGCAACATGCTTATATCGAGCTGATTAATTGATGGCAACAGGTTAATAATGGTCAATCAAGGGATGGATCTAATCATGCAGTCAATGGGAGAGAATGCTTGGAAGCACAAGCGTACAAGCCCATGTGTCGTTGCCCAAGCAGCTAGCTTAACTCAAGAGCTAACAAAGTAGTACATAACTTAATTTTATGCAAGAACAGCATATTTATTGGGTGCTCGATTTGACGATTTGTGACCTTGTGAGAGCTCTACAACTGAAATGGCCTTGTCACTCACTCGCATGGTCGGCAGGACTGAACTGCAGCCTTGACTCCTCGAGAACATCCAGAATTCTGTGACTCATGCATGAGGTGACACCTTTTGACCCCCTTTTGCAATCTGGTTTGAACAAGCTTGCTTGCCAATTGTGTATTTGTGTTTGTGTGTGTGAATGTAACTGTTGGTTGATCATCAGCCAATGTTTTGGCGACATGCATGGCGTGATGTTTTGCGCTTTCATTTATTCAGACATTCAGTCGTCAGTTTCCCCTGATCACTACTGAATGATTACCGCAAGTCCCTTTAGCGAAATCATCATGACCAGGCTTGTCACATTCTGAACAGTAGCAGTTCCACAAAAGAGAACATTGCTGCTAGTATGAGCCTGGCTGATCACGGCAGTGTATTCTTCCTTCATGATGCGATGGAGAAAGAAAGAAGGGGAAAGGACGAGACTATGATAACAAGCCAAAAGCCCTGAACAGAGAGTAATTTAGGGCCTCTTCTAAACAGCTGCAGTCCCGTTGTTTCTTGGATGCACACCTCCACACTTTCTCGCTCTCCGAGGGCGTTAGAGCCTGCATTGCATGTTCTGAAAATTCAGAAGTTCAGAGTAAGCACTGTTTTCCTTAGCTATTTTTGACGCACTAAGAGATGCACTTAATAATACATTAATAATACAGTGACAAAAGCGTATGATTTTAATATTAAGGTTTTATGTTCAATCTCTAACCCGCTCATAATTTCTTTTTAAACAATGTTTGAAGGGATGTCTTTTTCTTTGAATCTCATTTATTTTTTAATTTGACGCACTAATTGACGTTGACGAGACTATTACAGAATTTAGGCTCCTGTGAGAGATGTGAGAATCCTTAGGATCTTTTTAGGATTTTTACCAGAAAATCAGTTCAATTCTCGTGCACTCGTTGCTGGTACAAGCCCACAGGCCACAGTACAATTGGCTTTGTCTGAACAGCAAACCGCATACTCCTACTATATGTTTCGGACAAACGCTGGCACGCGCGCAGTGCTGCTTCCTACTGATGCTTCTTCGGTTGCTAGCTTCGTCTTCCGTTCGAGCTGCAGCTGGCTGGCTGCCGCTGCTTCTGGCAGCCAAAGTCGCAGAGATTGGCCGTTGGCGTCGTCCTCCGCACTGCCAAGCTGCCACAAAGCGAAAACAGCATCCGAACCGGTCGCCCGGTCTCGGTCGGTCAGGGCGTGGCCCACTTACCGATGACCTGGGCCCACCGCCACCGCAGATAGTAGAGTACTGTACGTACACAGCTCCTAGTAGTAACATCTATCATCATCACGGCCATATCCTTCGGTTCTTCCACAAATTGGGGAGAGAAACCATGCCATGCCACTCTAGCTAGTTCACATTTACCCCGCATCTTTTGCATGCTTGTACACATGGAACTTCCATTTTTTTCTCCCAAAATCGTTTGATCGGCTGAATCAAAGGGGTGGATGATGGGAAACGGTTGCGGCCGGCAAGAAAACGATCGTTTACACCGCGCGGCACGCGACGACGCCTCGTCAAACCGTTTCTGCGCCTGCGCGCGCGCGCGACGTGACGAGGGAAAAAACGGCCCGCGCGCGCGTCCGTTTGCAGCGTGCCGTGCGCCCGGGGACACGGCGGCACGCAGACGCAGCGCGGCGCGGCGCGGCGCGGCCCGACAGCGCGGCCGTACCCGGCGAAAACGACGGCGCGCGTGGCCAGATTCTGATCCTCCTCAGCTCATCCGGGTCGAGCAGGCGACACGGTCGGTGCGGCGCCAGTGACACGCGCGGCCGCGGCTGCGCTTAGTCGCAGGGGGAGACTGTGTGAGTACGTACTAGTACGTCGATTGTTCGGGGCCGACCCCGTTCAACGGCAAGGCAGGCAGGGAAACAAAGCGGTAAAGTGACACAGACCTAAGCTAGTGGCCAGTAAAGAGAAGCTACAGCCGGCTAGGTGGTAGGAGTAGTAGCCAGTAGTAGTACAGGACAGTGCTGTGTGTTCGTGCCGATTGACTCCTAGAAACCCGGGCTGCTACTACTCCGGCTCGGGCCTGCTTTACCTTGTTGCCTTGCTGCTTCTCTTCTCCCGGACATGGCGACCGATCATGGGCACGAGATAGCGAGATTCTCTCTCTCTCGTACTAGTATATAGCGTGTAATGATGGTAGGAGAGTACTACCTACCTAGGAGTAGCTATCCCCTGCTCCGTCATTCGATTCGACGTACGTGTACTCTAATCCACTGAGTCGGTAATAGTACCATGACAAAATTGATAACGAGTTCTTTAATAAAACATTATTGCAAAAATCATACCTTAATCAAAGAGTATGTGAACTTGATAAGAGTACCTTCCTTTGCCACAGTAGTAATTTATAAAGGCGTACTCTCTTCCACGAAAATACCCTTCCATCAAGTTTTAAGTACAAGTACTTAGCTGAATCGGATAAAACTGTTTATGGTGTCATTGCGAGATTGGGAACTGATCATCAGAGCACCAAAAGGTTCCAAAGTAAGAGTACTGCTAGCATCGATAATAAAGTGCATGTGATGAAAAGGACATTGACATATACTAATATATATACGGCATGCATGCATGCATCCGCATCTCCCTGTAGTACGTATTATCAGAGTCCGGGCCGGCACGGCACGCTGGAATGCCGCTGAATGCACGTCACTCACGCCATGGCGATCGATCGATGGATACCGCCTGATAGATGCATGCATGCAGCTAGCTGACGACCACATCGGATTGTCGCGCGGCCAGGCGGTCATTCGTTGTGTCTGCCGTGCACTTCTGGTGCCTGGGAACCGACGGAGGACGAGTCGATGGATGGACGGACGGATCACGGATGGATGCAGCAGCAGCCAGCAGGGGGCGAGCCTCGTACGCGCCAATGCCTGCTCGCTTGTCCACCGTGCCTGTCATTCAGCGGTGAGTTGAACGACGCGACGTGACATGAGGAAACAAACTCTTGTACCATCCGTCGCCTTGCTTTTTCATGCCATTCTTCCTCCTCCTCCTCTTCCTGCGCGGGCGCTCGCCCGCGCGCGGGGATCGATGCGCGCGTCAAGAAGAATATCGGGGTGGTGGGTGGGGCGCGCGGTGTCTTTTCGTCGCGAGGGAGCGCGCGAAACGGAGGAGACGACGACGACGACGGGGGCGGGGCCGGATGCGGATTAGGGGAGGAGAGATGCTGTGGATGGCCGGCCGGGCTGGGTGCTACGGTCCTAATCATGATGGGTCAAGCTGGGGATTCGTGCCATCTGCTTTGGGCTGTTCAAAAAGGCACCAACTGCAAAGGCACGCGCTGGCTGGCTACCTTGCCTCTCTCGTAGAATTGCCCGCTTCCTTGCCGACCCAAAAGCTCATCTTCAAACGAGTCCTTTGTGGCCAATTTTTGGTCTTTCCTCTCTGCAAACCTTGACACCGATCACATGGTTTTGATTGCGCAAATCACATGCAATGATCGACTAGTACTAGTAGTAGGATTTAACGTTGGTGATCGTGATTGTTTACGTAAACCGTGACGATGAATTTAGAACTAACTGTAGTGATCTCGATGGTCGGAGTAACAAATTGGCGCGGGATACATCACAGCTTTATCAGATCACCTCGCGGCGCTTTTGTTCTCTCCTCGGAATTCACCACGCGGGGAAGAGAGGCAGGCAGGGGCAGAAGCAAGCAGCAGCTGGCTTTGTAAAAACAAACTTGGTGTTTCCAATCCATCGATCGGGCGCGCTGCCAGAGGCAACAAAGATTCGATCGGGAGACGCCATCATCACGCGGGGAGAAGACACACCTCCTGCTGCCTATCAGCATCGCCCTCCAAGAACATTCTCATGCATCAGATCTTTGGCCAATCTTTTTGTTTAATCGATGGCTACGTACTCCTCGCTTAGCTATTGCTAGCTAGGGCCCTGTACGTACCAGCGGCTATGTTATCTCCTCTGTTTTAAAATATAAAAAATTTTAAATGAATGTGACATATTTTAATACTATAAATTTAAACAAAAAATCTATTTAAATTTATAATAGTAAAATATATCACATCTATTTAAAATCTTTTATATTTTAAAATATAGCATAAATGTGTGCCTCGTGTTTGTGAGATTGGAAGGAATCAAAAACCAAATCGATGCATGCCATGCACAGTAGTAGTAGCAGTGAGCCAGTGACTGGTGCCTGCCTCGGACGGCACGAGCTAGAGAAGAGAAAAACAGATTACGCCCATAACGTAATCAACGTTACGTACTCCATGCCGTTTCCCAGTCACGGTAGCCAAGGCTGGGATCGATATATGCGGCCGTTATATATTATACTCTACTGATGGGCCTGCAGGCAGGCCGGCATGAATCATTCGCGATGTGAAAAGAAACGGCGATCGGAATCGTACACCAAAGCGAGAGCACGACATGATTATGTTCGGCCAATGCGCGCTGGGATTCGGTGTCATTCCGTTTCAAAACACATGCAGATGTGCAAAACCTCTCTCTCTCTCCTTCATCATCCATGTGGGCGGCCATGGAAACCTGGAACTTGGTCGATCATTATAGTATGATTTTTCTTCTCTGATTTTGGCGTACAATTTCAACATTTTTACGTCAGTTATACGTAGAAGTGTACTCCATACGAATCTAAACATCTAAACAGAAAACTGTTCAGATTTATAGTACTAGAATGTGTCATATTCTGTATTAGGTTTATTTTTTATGAAACAAATAAAGTATATGATTAACCCGCAAACCCACTTCTACATTAAAATAAATAGGTTTCACGGCTTATTTTGACATATAAATGAATTTCGCTAGTAGACCACTTACACCCTTATGTTTGGTTTCAGGACGAGGTGGATGGGTTGGACTCATCCCTGTTTTTAGAATGAGATAATTTCATCTATCTGTTTAACATAAGAGATAGTATGATCCTACTTTTTAAGAGATGACCCACATGTCAACGAGAGGAAAAAAAAGGTTGAATTGGTCTGTCGGTTTTAAAGGGACGAGCCTAATCTGGATGTTAGGAGAATATTCCTTGTGAGGGACCATCTCATCCCACCTGTCCTCAAACCAAACACACTGAAAAATGGGTTCAACCTAACCCGACTCATTCCAATCCTTCAAACAAACGCATGCATATGCGTATGTTTGAGTGGGGAAATTTTATGGTGGATACGGCCTTGCAGGATCAGGAATGAGCCGAGATGGTATGGTTGTATGGAGATGGGCTGACTTGGGAGCGAAATACGACTAGAAAAAAGTACACCGAATGTCGGTGACATGGGACCGGGGGTATCGAGACCAAAGGGAAGGGCGGCCACAGGGATCCACGTGGCCCGTTCCCCCGGAGGGGTCGGGCCCGAGGGTGACATGGCGGCTGCCCTCCCGGTTTCCCCCCGGGGTCGGGCCGCTCTTGTTTCTGCCCCGAGGCCTGGGGCGCCCTGACCCCCTGTGGGTTTGGTGCCACGTGCGCAGGTTAGGTGAGCATGGCGGAGCTCACCTAACCACATTTATGGCGGTTCAGACAGACGCACCACGCCGCATTTAATGCGGTATGGCGCGCCTGCATCCGATCTGTGACCGGTCACAGCGAGTGACCGGTCAGATCATGGGTTAGGTGGAGCCAGGACGCCTGTGCGTCACGCGGGCGCCAGGCGGCCTGCTGCACGCCTTGCCCCGTCCCGTCGGAATGATGAGAGCCCTCTGTCTCTCGTCTCTCAGCCGGAGTTGGTATGCCAGCTCCGGTCAGATGCTTTCCCGATTCCAGTGCAGGCGAGACGCAAAAGTCGCCCGTCATTAAATGAAGGTTGAAACGGGCGTCCCCCGGATGGGTCAGCTGACCGAGCGAAGGCGTGCTGCGGCGTCTGTCAGAGGCTGCTTCCGATGGTAGGATAGCCCTAAATGTAAAAGAATGTTTTCTTTCTTAGGCAGCTCGTTGCCCATGTAGTAGCCCCTTGCCATATAAAAGGAGGCCCAGGCCTAGGAGAGAAAGGGGACTCGGGAGAAGGACTTTGGAGGAGGGCTCTTTAGGAGGACTCTTTCGGGGGACTCTCTGAAAAGACCCTCTGGGGCTGGCTCCGGACTCTCTGGGGACTATCTCTGGATTCCATCATACTCTCAAATCTATTAGAATACAGGAGTAGGGTATTACGCTCCTTAGCGGCCCGAACCTGTCTAAATCGCCTGCGTCCACGCGTTTTTCTCGCTGGGATCCCACAGATTAGGGGCGAAGAATTTCACCTTGCGCCCCCGATCGAACCGGCAAAGGGGGGCCTGCGCGGTCTCCCGGTGAGGGGCTTCACGCTCCGTCATCTAACGTGCCAGGTAGGGGGCGCGCGCATGTTTTTCTGAGCCCTCATTTCCTTTCGTGTGCGCCAAGCTTCGCCAGGTCAGCCCTATGGCCGAAGAAGCAGTGGCGTACGATCCTTCTTTGAGCGCCAGCGGTGATGGCGGGGAGCAGAACCCGCGCCATCGGGTTCGCACCCCGTCGTCCCCCTCTCGTCGGAATCTTGGGCGGGGGAGGGCGCCTGAGGAAGTCGAGGGATCCGCGACCTCGCCACCCGCAGGCGACGGAGGAGGACAGCGAGGCGGGGTGCGTCGCCGCCTCGCTTATGGTGATGGCGGCACGCCCCAGGGCGCACTCCAGGCTGCGAGCGCACTCTTGCGTCACCCGCCCGTCGTCCCCGATCTAGAGACCCCGGCCCAACGTTGGCTGGATGACGTGGCCAACCTGGTCATGACGGCGCAGCAGCGCCTGGGCACCGGCATGCGGTCTTCCTCCGCCGGGACCTCTGCGTTGCCACCGCTGGCTCTACGTCGTCGAGGCGGAGGGCACGACGGGCGACGGCCGACACCCGCCATTCGTCCGCGGTTCCCTCATGAACACCTTCGACTCATGAGAATATGAATGGGGGGCCAGACGCCCGGCTCGATATCGAGCGCTGGCGCGACGCTCGTCGCGCCGCCCACACAACGGAAGGCGCCTCCTTCTCTGGGGCGCCGCTCCGTTCCAGTCACGGGGGCCGGCCCCCCGTGTCCCCGGTTGGTGGTGCCGGCTGTCGAGCCTTCGGAATGTCCGTTGGCCCCCGAGGTTCCGGCCCACCATCACCGAAAAATATGACGGGAGCATCAACCCCGCTGAGTTTCTCCAGATCTACACGACTGGAGTAGAAGCCGCGGGGGGCGACGACAGGGTCATGGCGAACTTCTTTCCCATGGCCCTAAAGGGCCAGGCGCGGGGTTGGCTAATGAACCTGCCACCCGCGTCAGTCCACTCCTGGGAGGACTTGTGCCAGCAGTTCACCACGAACTTCCAAGGCACATATCCGCGCCCAGGCGAAGAGGCGGACTTGCACGCGGTACAGCGGAGGGACGATGAGTCTCTCCGCTCGTACATCCAGCGGTTCTGTCAAGTCCGCAACACCATACCTTGCATCCCTGCACATGCGATTATCTACGCATTCAGGGGGGGCATGCGGCACAACCGCATGCTCGAAAAGATAGCCTCCAAGGAGCCCCGGACCACCGCGCAGCTCTTCGAGCTCGCGGACCGTGTGGCTCGCAAGGAGGAGGTCTGGACCTGGAACTCCTCCGGCTCTGGAGCGGCGGCTCCGGCTGCCCCCGAGTCCGCCGCTCATTCAGGGCGGCGGGACAGGAGGAGGAAGAAAAGGTCGGCCCGTTTCGACGATGAGGGTCACGTCCTCGTCGTCGAGGGCGCTTCGCGGGCCTCCCGAAAGGGGAAGCCCGTGGGCGACAAAAAGAAGGAGGCCGGCGCTCCCGGCAGAGAGCGCCTGGGCAGCAGGTGGTGCACTGTGCATAACACCTCCCTCCACGACCTCACCGACTGCTGCGCGGTTCAAAACTTGGCCGAGCGGACGAGGAAGTGGGAGGAGGAGAAGAGGCAGGAACGCCGTGAGGGCAAGGCCCCGGCGACTTCCACCGGCAACCGGCGAGGTGAGGCCAAGCAGAAGGCCCCCGCTGTGGACGTCGGCGATGGTGATGATGACCTGGGCTTTCAGGAGCCCGAGGCCACCGTCGCTACCGTTGATGGGGGAGCGTGCGCTCACGCTTCTCGCCGAAGCCTCAAGGTCATGAAACAAGAGCTTTTGGCCGCAGTCCCCACCCATGAGGCGACGCGGCGGGCGCGTTGGTCGGAGGTCACCCTTACCTTTGACCGGACCGACCACCCGCCATGCGTTGCCCGTGGAGGACAAATCGCGATGGTGGTCTCCCCCATCGTCTGCAACGTGAAGTTGAGGCGCGTCCTGATAGACGGTGGCGCAGCTCTCAACATCCTCTCCCCCGCGGCTTTTGATGTCATCAAGGCCCCAGGGATGGAGCTCCGGCCGTCCCAGCCAATCATTGGCGTGACGCCGGGGCACACCTGGCCGCTAGGCCATATCGACCTCCTAGTCACCTTTGGTGGCCCCACCAACTTCCGCACCGAGCGGGTGGACTTCGATGTGGCGGACCTCAATCTGCCCTACAACGTAGTCCTGGGAAGGCCCACGTTGGTGAAGTTCATGACGGCCACCCACTATGCCTACCTCCAGATGAAGATGCCGGGCCCAAGTGGCCCCATCACCGTCCACGGCGACCTCAAAGTCGCGCTTGCTTGTATGGAACAGCGCGCGGACCGCCTCGCCGCGGTGTCCAAGCCCGCGGGCGGCGACGAGAGGTCTCTTGGTTGTAAAAACGCGCAACCAAGAGACCTTGCTCTCGGATTTAGCGGAGACTTTCGAAAGTCTCCGCTCCGCGCGCATGAAACTGAACCCCGAAAAGTGTGTGTTCGGTGTGCCTGCGGGCAAGCTTCTCGGGTTCTTGATCTCTGCCCGAGGCATTGAGACCAACCCCGAGAAGATACGAGCTATAGGGCGGATGCGCCCCCCAGCAAGCTTAAGGACGTGCAATGTGTCACCGGATGCATGGCTGCCTTGAGCCGATTCATATCGAGGTTGGGAGAGAAGGCGCTGCCCCTATTTAAGCTCCTTAAGCGCTCCGGGCCGTTTACCTGGATGGAGGAGGCTGAGCGGGCCCTCACCCAGTTGAAGGCATACCTCAGCTCCCCCCCCGATCCTGGTCGCCCCGGAGCCCGATGAGCCGCTGCTACTCTACTTGGCGGCAACCCCGCAAGTAGTCAGCGCGGCGTTGGTTGTGGAGCGCGACGAGGATAGCCCTCGGCCCGCGCGCTCCCACCCTGTGTCGACCCGACCCGGGACAGAGAAGGGAGGAGAGGCCCCCGAGCCGGACGACGGCCTAAGGCCCCTGACGACCGGATGTGGCCCTCTGCCCACTCGTCCGACGGCGCCGGATGCCCCTGACCCCCAGGAAGGCCCCGGGGCCACTGCGGGAAGGTGCGGCCCGACGCCCTCTGACCCCGAGGTCATCGGCACAGAAGCCGAGTGGGCCCAGCAAGGCCCCTCGGACGACGAGCGCCCCGGGAACGATGCCCTCAACGGAGAAGACAGGCCCCGCCGGAAGGTGCAGCGGCCCGTCTACTTCATTAGTGAGGCGCTGCGGGACGCCAAGACCCGATACCCTCAGGCCCAGAAGATGCTCTACGTGATTCTGATGGCCTCGAGGAAGCTGCGCAATTATTTCCAGGCGCATCGGTTCACTGTGGTCACGTCCTACCCCCTCGGCCAAATCCTACGCAACCGAGAGGGTACTGGACGAGTGGTAAAATGGGCAATCGAACTCTTCGAATTTGACTTGCACTTTGAACCACGCCACGCGATTAAGAGCCAGGCCCTCACCGACTTCATGATGGAATGGACCTTGGCTCCTGAGCCCGATCTCGGACTCTCCGCCCCCGAGGTCAACATGAGCCCCTCGCAGCTGCCTCACGCCACCTACTGGGTGATGCAGTTCGACGGCTCCCTGGCCCTTCAGGGTGCTGACGCGGGGGTCACCTTGACCTCGCCGAGCGGAGACGTCCTTAGATATTTGGTTCGCCTAGATTTCCAGGCAACCAACAATATGGCGGAGTACGAGGGACTCCTTGCGGGACTCAGAGTGGCGGCCGGAATGGGGATCCGCCGCCTCCTGGTTCTAGGCGACTCCCAGTTGGTCGTTAACCAGGTCTCCAAGGAGTACCGGTGCTCCGACCCACAGATGGACGCCTACGTCCGTGAGGTGCGGCGTATGGAGCGCCATTTCAACGGGTTAGAACTTCGGCACGTGCCCAGACGGGATAACGTGGTCGCCGACGAACTCTTGAGGCTCGCTTCATCGCAAGCCTCGACCCCATCGGGCGCCTTTGAAGAAAGGCTGGCCCAGCCGTCGGCGCGACCCGACCCTCTAGGGGAGATGGACGCGCCTATGCGGCCCCCGAGGCCCGTCGGAGTCCAGGCCTCAGGACCCGGGGGGGCCGAGCCCGGCCCGCCAAGATTGGTCGCCTGGATAGCTGAGATCCAGGCGTTCCTCAAAGATCAGACTCTACCCGAGGACCGCGAAGGGAGTGAATGCGTCAATCGCATCTCCAAGCACTACGTGCTGGTGGAAGGGGCCCTTTACCGGTGCGGGGCCAACGGAGTCCTCCTGAAGTGCATCCCTCGGGAGCAGGTGTTGGCGCAGAATTTTGACCCGTCCAGCAACCAAACGGGTTCCGCGTTACCACGGCGGCCTGGGAGATCTGCTTAACTCCAGTGCAGGTCCAAATGGCTTGCCTAGTCGTAAGTAGAGCGTGCCAGTTGATTTGATCTGCAATCAACAAGAAACAAGTAAACTAAGTCAAAGAACAATGGCCGATCGGTCAACAGACCGATGACACATTGTTGTAGCCCAGCCGATAAGGCAAAGCTATATCGGCTTACTTAGAAAATAAGTAAAACATGAATCTAGTCTTATCGGCCTTCATTGATATGTAGATCTCAACTAATAATATCGGCCGATAAGGATAACAAAGGTAACTACACCAGCTAATACTCTAGTGCAAACTTATACGAGCCAATCGGCCAGTATAAACATATCAACCATAAAGAAATCTTAAGATTACTTCACGATTGACATGCCTATACTTATCAATCCGCACATATACGTGACAAACATATGCAAGAAACATAAAGCAATCGCATATGTTAGATAAGACCGGCTAAAACCCCGGCACTATCCTTAATTACAACCGAAAACAGGCTTTGTGTTAGATCTCAAAACAGGACTAAGGTCGATGGCAACTCAAAGTGTGAATTGAGACTTAACACAGAGAAAATCAAGTCGTCGATTGCTTTTGGGGATGGCAGCTGCATTGAACAATCTAGCCAAGCATAAGAATTAAACCATCACCGGCAATAAACCCTAAAGCGAGTAAACCGCCGGCAAGGCTTAATTAAGATACCTGTCAAAACTATTCAAGACATGATAATCGACGATCACATCATCGAGGCTTAACGTGTCTAAAGCGACACGTTAGCCCCGACGATGCAGATCGTTGGGGACGAGTTCTTACCTCTGCTCCGAGGAAGCAAGAACTCGTCGAAGAAGACCTCTTGCGAGGGTTGGCGATGTGCCGAAAGTAGATTGATTTGATTGTGTGATTGATTGAGAGAGATTACATGTACAAACTATCGGGATATTTATACCCGAGGTTACAACAAAACCCTTGTAGGGCACGATCTTATCTACAACTAACAAACAAGTCCTTGCGGCAGACTTAAGCCACAGATTAGATCTACACTACTTAATTTACAAGATACAATTGCCTAAAACCGAGCTTTATCTCTATTTGACAACTTCCTTGAAGCTTATTTCGAGCCCAGACCAAGCCCACGTTGACACTGTCAACTCACAACCCGTATCGGCCCACTACCAAACCAAATCCGTATCGGCCGATACGCTCTTTATAGCAACACCTCCCCAGTCCGATACGGTTACCGGGTCCGATACGAAGCCTGGTCCGACTCCAACTCAATCCTTCCTCTCTGCTCCGGTTTTCTCTTTTCTTTCCGAGTCGATTACCAAAATCCGTCGTTAACACATGCCCCCCAATTCCGCTTCATTATATAATGTGGCGGAATTAGCTCCGAGGAACCCATCGACTTGTTTGCTAGGTCTAATCTGAAAACCGCGCAGATCCAGATTCGAATACTCTCGCCGCCGATTCAACAAACTCTTCGTGTTCTTCAACTCCGGCGACCCCTCGGCGTCTCGTCAATATCGACCCCCTTCATAGCGACCCCTCCAACAACAACGATGGCCTCCGCCCCGTTCTACGCCTCCGAGATCCCTGCGGTAAGTCAATTCCTTCAAAGTCCGCATTATTACCTTTTCCGCCGATTTCTCCAAGTTAGGTTTTTACTTTCTGCCCCCCCGGGTCTTATATCTTCATCGCCATTCTCATGATTTAGGTCTTCAAAAACCAAATCTTAATCCCCACCGACGACAAATCTCACTGCTTTCTGCTAGGCCCCATGGGCGACTGTGACCCGACTTGGCTAATCAACGCCGAGACTGACAGAATCCCCTTCAGGCAAGCCAAGCCCACTGTTTCTGCATGGAAACATACCTTCAGGTCATGGCCATCGAAGCTGAACGGATACAGAACCTGGCATAAAAGGATTGCTGCCACCAAGCAAGTCCACTGGGACGAGATCGGGATCGGCCAATGCATAACTCTGTCCCTGGCCGATACCAAGAAGAATGAGCCACTCATGTCGGCTGCTAGCTACTTCTGGTCCAGTACCTTGAATGCCTTCATATTCAAGCAGGGTCCGATGACCCCAACCCTTATAGATATTAAGATACTAACAGGATTGGATATCAGCTCCGAGATCAACCCCTTCAGCCTCCTGGTAAACAGCAGCCACAAGTTGAAGACCAAGAAAATCGGAGGCTGGTCCGGATATATCTCTGAACACATGGAACAGGGATCGGTCTCAGAGCGAGAACACGTAGCTTTCCTGACATTGTGGTTGGAGAGATTTGTCTTTTGCGGATCGACCTGTGGCCCCACTACAAACTGTCAACACTTGGCTCAGGCTTTGGTCGACAAGAGACAAATCCCCTTGGGCCGATACCTTTTAGGAGCTGTATATCGGCTACTCCATGTTTCCACACAAGACTTGATGCTAAAACAGACTGTGGCTCATGGAGGACCATGGTGGTTCATTCAACTCTGGCTAACCATTCACACTAACACCATGGTTGATCGGCCACCTCTATCGGATTCACGTTTCCCATCGAAATATGCCGATCACGAAGATCCCAGGAGCAGACGATGCATGTCCTATGGGGAAGCAGCCTCCATTTATCCAGGAGCAGACCAATCGGCCGAAGACATGTCCACATGGTTCATTCGCTTCTTCACCGGCCCTCCATCAGCCAGGATGGACATGTTTGTTTATACATCGGACCGAGATTTTGAACTCCCTGACGACCTCCAGCTGAGCTTGATCAATGATGACATGGAATCCTGGGAATTATTCATGATCGGCCTCACTCCGTGCCTGCTCTCAGTGGGCATCTTTCAGGGAAGAAGCACCAGCCTATCCTATGAGTTCTACAACCCAATGATAGCTGCTAGGCAATGCGGGCTCGGGCAACTCCCCATCAGTCTGCACCTTCATAAGCTCCTAGAGAGCAGAGGCACTATTCCATCGGCACTGATCATGAGCAAAGCGCTGGAAATTGAACTCCCGAATCTCGGCGATTGCGACCGATTGCATCTGAGTGCCTTCATCCATATCAACTTCCAAACATGGTGGCAAGAATGGGCCGCTCACATTTTTCATCAGTCGGCCAGGTTTTATGTGACGAAGCTTATCCAAGGCATCAGCCCTCAAGTTCCAGACGAGCCGATTCCATCTGTGAGCAACAGTGGACGGAAGATCTTCTACGCTCAAGCCCTAGCTCCATCAGGGTCAACCATCCTGGAATCCATCATCGGCCTCACTGCCCCGAAAGTGGCGACGCTTCTCCAAGGTTCGATGCCTCAAGAAAACCCTAAAAGGAAAGCGCCGACCAAAAGCAAATCGCAGAAAGCCAGCAAGAAGGCTAAAACCGATGACCAGGTCGATACCGAAGAGCTAGACCCCTCCTTGGAAGAATTCCTTGATGAACAAGTGATGGAGGAAGAGGTTGACACAGCAGCGGCCGACGCACACGAAGAAGAAAACCCGTCGGTCGAAACCACCCAGGAGCCATCGGCCGAAACTGCTGAGATCCCACCGGCCGATGACCAAGATGATGCCCCACAACCAAAAAGGACCAGACACGCAGTTCGCAAGGTCAATAAAATCTCTTCTTTGTGTTTACATCTCCTTGTACTGTCACACTTTAACTTCATATCCTTTTCAGGCTACGGCATCATCTATACTGAAGGAAAGAACTCAATCGGCCCCTCTGCCAAGGACTAAGAAAACAACCCTACAACGGCGTGAGCGGGCTAAAGCACGATTGAGGACTCCGTCTCCTTCTCCAGTACCCTCTTCGATCGCCTCGGTAAGAGTTGATTTATATATTATCATGCCAATCTCACAACCCTACTTATCAATCCCTCACTTTTCAGCCTAGGGCCCCAACGCCTTCGCCACATCGGCCAACCCCATCGCCTACTGCCTCAACACAGCAAAGGGAGGCCGATGCAAACATCACCGATACTCCAACTCTGGTAATGAGACCTAGCCTGATCCCCTTTCGTCAGCTCCTAATTGACAAGACTGACCTTGACCTATGTTGCTGTTTACAGAGCCTAGCCGATATGTTTTCATTTGACATCGGCCAGTTTCTTGATGACGAGGACAAGGAACTGCCCAGCACCGCCAAGGCGCCAATCTCTGACGAACTGAAAAACCGACTGTCCGACATTGGGAATCGGCTAGAAGCCTCGCTGGAGTGTTTGGTAGAAGACTGCTCCTCCATCAGAGCCAGGGTACAAGAAATCCAAGACGAACTGCCCGAAGACCTGATGGAGATCCTCACACCGGCCATCTTCCTGGAACAATACCGATTCAAGCTTTTCAAAGCAAAAGAAAGACTTGAAGAGCGATGAGAGCGCGAACAACTGGAATCGGCCCTGACCACCAGCAAAGCCCAAGTGAATGCCGATAAGACCAGATTGGACGAGCTAACGGTGGAGCCGATTGCGCTAAAAAATAGGCTTGAAGAACTCCGTCGCCTCGAGGCAGAGCTAGAATCGAAGCTGGCCACCACACGCCGAGAAATCCAAGAAGTCGAAGCCGGGATAGCTGCATCACCCAAGGTCATAGAAGATCAGACGGCAAAGCTCAAGGCATCGGCCAAGTACCTCGCGACCCTAAGCAAATCACTGAAACCGATCCCAGGGACGATGGCCGATGATGCCCAGGCTATTGAAAACGTTGAGCAGATTCGCCGTAAAGCTATTGCTGCTATTGCGGACTTCATAGGGTGATGTAGCATATGTTATTTTTATAATGTATTAAACATACACCTTATCGGCCATGCAGCCGAATTTGTTTTGAAAATTCCAGCCGGCCATGCAGCCGAATTTGTTTTGAAAATTCCAGCCTAATTTATTGCTTCTGAAATCCTCTCACACCTTATCGGCCGTGCAGCCGAATTTGTCTTGAAAATTCCAGCCGCATATATCTTTAATATGAACAATCTCATTATAAACCATCTCATCGGCCAGAGAGCCGAAGTCAATTGCCAACCGAAAAATCCAATGCGAGATCGACGGGTTGAAAATTCCAGCCTAATTTATTGCTTCTGAAATCCTCTCACACCTTATCGGCCGTGCAGCCGAATTTGTCTTGAAAATTCCAGCCGCATATATCTTTAATATGAACAATTTCATTATAAACCATCTCATCGGCTAGAGAGCCAAAGTCAATTGCCAACTGAAAAATCCAATGCGAGATCTCCTGTATATATATATGCCCCCCAAATTTTGGAAGATGAGGGCTCATATTCTGAAATTTTGAACTAAGGGCGATAGTATTTATCGGCCATCTAAAGACGATGCTTGACTACATCGGCTGTAATCATAAATCGGCTAGAGGGCCGATCATGAGTCAATCCAGATACTGGGATAATATTGTTTCAAGTATTTGCCATTGAGAGCTCGTCCATAAATCTCGCCATCTAATCCCTTGAGCAGATATGCATTGTGAGGAACACATCGATGAATTCGAAAGGGGCCTTCCCAATTAGGTGACCATTTGCCGAATTTATTATCTCTGGAGCCAATCGGCATTATTAATTTCCACACAAGGTCTCCTTCCTCAAACGATTTGGCAACGACCTTTTTATTATAATGACGGGCTACTCTATCTTTATCACGCTTGATTTTCTCTAAGGCCCGTAATCGAACATGTGCCAAATCATCCAATTCATCAACCATAAGATTATGGTACTCATCGGCTGTCAAGTCGTCTTGCAAAGCAATCCTTCTTGAGCCGATGGCGGTTTCCCACGGCAGTACAGCTTCATGCCCATAGACTAGCTGATAGGGAGGCACTTGGATTGCACCATGGCAAGCCATCCGATACGCCCAAAGGGCATCGGCCAGCGTTGTATGCCATTGCCTCGGCTGTTCGTCAATTTTCCGCTTGACTAATTTGATTAAAGACTTGTTAGAAGCCTCCGCCTGCCCATTAGCCTGCGCATAGTAAGGAGAAGAATTGAGTAATCTGATGCCCATGCTGTCAGCAAATCGGACGAACTCGTCGGACACGAAGATTGATCCCTGATCGGTAGTTATTGTCTGAGGTAATCCAAACCGATATATGATGTGCTCCTTGACGAACTGAATAGCGTCTTTGGAATCAACCTTCTTGAGAGGAACGGCCTCAACCCACTTTGTGAAGTAATCTGTAGCCACTAATATATACTTGTGTCCCTTACTTGATGGTGGGTTAATTTGGCCGATCATATCTATTCCCCATCCACGAAACGGCCATGGCTTTATGATTGGATGCATAACCGATGCCGGTGCTCTCTGAATTGCTCCAAATTTCTGACAATCCTGACATCCTTTATAATACTTGAAGCAATCTTCTAGCATGGTTGGCCAAAAATATCCGACGCGCTTCATCAGCCATTTCATTTTATGGGCCGATTGATGGGTGCCACAAATCCCTTCATGTACTTCGCTCATAACGGTTTTAGCCTCCTCAGGACCTAAGCATTTGAGTAGGACACCATCAACCGTCCGATAATGTAGGTTATCGTCCAATAAGACATAGTGTAAAACTTGATATTTCATTCTTCGTGACGCCGATTGGGAAGGATTTCTCAAATACTCAATGATATCAAACCTCCAGTCATCGGCGTGCACGAGAGCAATCTGAATCGGAACGTCTTTAGCCATCGGCCTGTATCCCGATGCCCCCTGAGCTAAATCATTGGCTTCGAAATTCTGCTTCCTGGGTATGTGCCTCATCGTTATGATCCGGAAACCGTGTAATAACTCTTTGCATTCCTCATTGTAGACTTTGAGAATATCATCTCTGCACTCATACTCCCTAGAAAGTTGACTAATTACTAGCTGTGAATCACCAATGATTTCCACGGCATCGGCCTCGACTTCTTGTAATAACTGCAAGCCTTTAAGCACCGCTTCATATTCTGCTTGATTGTTGGTATAGTAAGGCTTGATGGTGAAAACGAACTCAAAACTTGCCCCCCGAGGGGATATGATGACTAGGCCGATACCGCAACCGTGTCTGCAGACGGATCCATCGAAATATAATGTCCATGGCACAATGTCTGCATATGCGACTGAGTCATCTCTATGTTGAACGATGAAGTCGGCCAGGGCTTGTCCTTTGATCGCTTTGGCCGATTCATATCGAAGATCAAACTCTGTTAAAGCGAAGATCCACTTCCCGACTCGTCCTTTCAACACAGGGGCCGATAGCATGTATTTCATCACATCGGCCTTGCTCACCACGATGCACTCGTTGGAAAGCAGGTAATGCCTCAATTTAGTACATGAAAAATATAAACAAAGGCATAATTTCTCCACCGGCGTGTACCTTGTCTCAGCGTCTAACATTCTCCTGCTGAGATAAAAAATAGCTCTTTCTTTGCCGTTAACGTCTTGAACCAAGACCGAGCCGATGGATTTCTCATCGGCTGATAAGTATAATTTGAATGGGACCCCTTTCTGTGGAGAAATTAAGACCGGCGGAGAAGTTAAATATTCTTTGATATCGTCTAGCGCTTTCTGTTGCTTGTCACCCCATATGAACTCTTCGTCGTCCTTTATTTTCAATAGTGGAGTGAATGGCTCTATTCGGCCCGATAGATTTGATATAAAACGCCGGACGAAGTTGATCTTGCCAAGCAGAGATTGTAACTTGGTCTTGTTTTCTGGAGGCTTGATTTTCTTAATGGCATCGATGTTCTTCTGTGTGATTTCAATCCCCCTTTCATGGACCAAGAAACCCAAGAACTGACCGGCCGATACGCCAAAGGCACATTTGTTAGGGTTCAACTTCAAACCATATTTCCTTGCCCTTTCTAGTACCTTGCGTAAGTCGGCCAAGTGCACATCATGTTCTCTTGATTTTACGACGACATCGTCTATATAAACTTCAATCAGAGAGCCAATAAGATCATGAAAAATGTAATTCATAGCCCTCTGATACGTAGCTCCAGCATTCTTCAAACCAAATGTCATGACGACCCATTCATATAGGCCGATTGCCCCTGGGCATCTGAAGGCTGTCTTATGAATGTCCTCTTTAGCCATAAAGATCTGGTTGTAACCCGCGTTTCCGTCCATGAAACTAATGATCTTATGCCCGGAGGCAGCATCGACTAGCAAATCGGCCAACGGCATAGGGTACTCGTCTTTGGGCGTCGCCTTATTTAGATCCCTGAAATCGACGCATACCCTTAGCTTGCCGTTCTTTTTCAATACCGGAACTATGTTGGAGACCCACTCTGCGTATCGGCAGGGCCTGATAAAGTTGGCGTCGTAAAGTCTTGTGATCTCTGCTTTTATGGCTTCGTGCATATCGGCCTTAAACCTCCGAGGAGCTTGCTTAAAAGGCCGATAGCCTTGTTTGATTGGTAGCCGATGTTCTACAATCGATCGGCTTAATCCTGGCATCTCATGGTATTGCCATGCAAAACAATCTCTGAATTCTTTCAAAAGATCTATCAAATTATTCTTGTATCCTTTTGGCAAATTAGCGCTTACATACGTCGGCCTAGGCCTATCACCTATTCCTATATCAATTTCTTCCAATTCATCGGCCGACGTAAAACCTTGTCCCAACTTGCCATCTAACTCATCCACCGCGTCATCCGTGTAGGGGTCATTATCAATGGCGGATGGTGCATCTTCGCTAAAGTAACCGCTTGTCTTGGTCTTCAATTGTCTCGACGTCGCAGTCGGTTACCTTGAGGAAATCGGCGTCCCAGACTCGCCCGGACAAGCAGTCGATTCCCTCCATCTCCCAAACTGCGAGATCGGCATTGACGACATGTACTGACCGATCAGCCTGCACGATCTCGACTTGGTCCCCTTGCCATTGCATGAGGCATTGGTGCATTGTTGAAGGGACACAGCAATTTGCATGGATCCAATCTCGTCCCAATAACAAGCTGTAGGAACCCTTTCCATCGAAGACGAAGAAGGTGGTGGGAATTGTTTTGCTGCCCACGGTGAGTTCCACGTTCAGGACCCCCTTCGCCTCGGATGCGTTGCCACCGAAGTCCTTTAATACCATATTTGTCTTGATAAGATCTTCAGGTACTTTTCCAAGCTTCCTGAAGGTTGGGTATGGCATTAAATTGACCGCTGCGCCACCATCGACCAGCATCTTCGTCATCGGCCGCCCGTTGATGAATCCTTTGATGTACAACGGCCGTAGATGTCTGTAGCTGGCGTCAACTGGCTTGTCGAAGATGGCTTGGTCCGGTGATAAGCGTAGCCTGGCTGAATCTTGTTCATCATCGGCCATCGCTTCATCGGCCGCCTGCACACTGTATTCTGTTGGCAATATAAACACCATGTTAACAGGCGCCGATGCCATTTTTTTACCTTTTGAAGCTGAGTAGCTCTGAGCTGTATTGGAGGTGCCCTCGTCGGCCCTGGCCACCGTGGATTTTATCCTCCACTCTTTTTTGGTCTTGGTTGGCCGATGGGGTATTTCAGCTTGTTGTTCTTGGATTTGCTCCTTCCTCCTTAACCTCTGAACCCGCCGCTTCTGTGTCTTGGTGAATACATCGCTTGGGCACCATTGGGGGTTCTGGACTTGCTCCTCATCTTCATCGTGTTGATCTTGGTGCATCGGCCCTAGCCTTTCATGCACAGATTTCCGTTGCTTGGCCGGCCGATGCGTTTGTCTGCTTGAGCTGCCCTGATAAGAATTTTCTGCACCACTGCATGCAGGGCACTCCTGGATAGATGGCAACCTCATCCCTTCATTCCAGCAGAAGCGAAAAAACTCGCACTCCCAGTGCGGGTCGTAGGAGTTGTCTTGATCGGCTTGGTCTTGAGCTTGTTCCTCCCGCCTCCGCTGATATTGTCTGATCAGGCCCTCAGAGGTCTGATGAGGCCGCTTGCCAGTCCGATAGCCGTCGCCATCGGCCCTGTCCGCCCGCACCATGTTGACTGGGAACGGGTGGCCTTCAATCTTCATCGGCCGCTTGGCATCATCGATTTTAATTCTGCCCTGCTCGATGGCCGATTGAATTTGTTGCCGGAAGATCTTGCATTCATTTGTATGGTGTGAATAGGAATTGTGCCACTTGCAATATCTCCTTTTCTTGATGTCTTCGGCCGATGGCAATACGTGACCTACTGGCAGTTGGATCTGCTTTTCTTGCAACAGCAGGTCAAATATCTTATCGGCCTTGTTGATGTCGAAATCATATTTATCTTCTTTATCTCCTTTCTTGGCCCACTGGCAAGTTGTTGATTTCCTCATCCGGGCCCACTCGGCTAGGTCGACATCACCGTCTTCATCGTCGTCATTGTCGGAGGCGTACTGATAAACAGTGTTAATCTTTTTCGCGAACTTCTTTGCCTCCTGGAATCGCTGCTCGTGGGCCGATACTCATTGTGCCAGCTGAGCGAGGCTGTCAAATTCCTGCGAGGAGAACCTCTCGCGTATCGGCCCTAGCAATCCTTGAAATGCCAAGTCGGCCAACTGAGGGAATCGGTCAGACTGAGGCTATAACATCTGTTCCGTATGTCTCTGAACCATTGTATGTACTCAGGGACCGATTCATCCACTCGTTGCCTGATGGCAGTTAGATCTGACAGTTTCATTTCTTGTACGCCATTGTAGAAGTATCTATGAAACTGTTTCTCCAGATCTATCCATCCTCTGATGGAATTGTAGGGCAAGGAAGAGAACCATGTGAATGCAGACCCTGATAAGGACAAAGGGAAAAACCTCACCCTCAACGCCTCGATAGCCGATGCCTCCCCACACTGTGCTAAGAATCGGCTGACATGCTCATATGTCGAGACGTTGTCCTGTCCCGAAAACTTGGAGAAATCCGGGATCTTGTATCGGCCTGGCAATGGTACCCTGTCAAATTCCTCGGGATATGGGTGCCGATACACTGTAGAGTTCTCCTTGGGCTTCAAGCCGAATTGGTCCCGCATCACTTCGGCTATCATATCGGCCCAATATCCTGCGGGCCGATGTGGGAGGTCTTGCTGAAACGATTGTTGCAGACCCTCTGCTTGATACTGCCTAGGGGAGTATGGCTGGTAATGATGATCCGAGTTCGGTACGCCATACTGTCCTGCAGGGTGCTGCTGATAGCCTTGTGGCATGTTGTATGCAGCTTGAAGTGGAGGACTATTGAACACTAGGGCTTGCGGTTGTCCGGCCGATGGCTGGTTGACGGGAACTTGCTGCATCGGCTCAACCACCGGTTGCCTCCCCTTGGCCCATTGAGCGTATTGTTCCTCGGTGATGAGCTGAGGGCTGCCGCCAGTCTGCCTGGTGAGGACCAGTGGCATTGTTGTTGTTGGTTGCGCCGATGGGGGTGGCATCGGCGGTGTTGGCTGAGACGTGCTCAGATCATTCCTCAGGGTCCGATATGCAGGGAACTTATTTTCTGGCAAGAAAATCGGCCCCTGAGGCTTGAACTGGTGAATTGACCCGTCTAAGATAGATTTGACCGTATTGGTCAAGGTGTTCACCAAAATCCCTGATTGGTTGACTAGCGCAGAGTGGACTGCGGAGTCAATCCTGTCTTGCAACGTCGGCGCTGCAGTATCTTCAGTTTTGACGGCGTGATCGTGCGCCGCCGCCGACGTTCCAGCTCCATCTCCGGAACTCGGCATGACCACCTTGGACTTTTGAATCAAGGTGCCCTGCCGAGTCCTAGAATATGTTTGCAGGTACATATTCTGGAACTGCTCGACCAGACTATCCATCTCAGCTTTATATTCTGCGCTGAGCTGGTCGGCGGTCACGGGAATGACATTCTCCTCGACGATCTCGGCCTGCTTCGACATCTCGAGGTGTTCTTGTTGCTGGTGAGAAGCTTGTGTTCTTGCGGTCCCACCGGGCGTGCCAAAAGCGTGTTGGCGCAGAATTTCGACCCGTCCAGCAACCAAACGGGTTCCGCGTTACCACGGCAGCCTGGGAGATCTGCTTAACTCCAGTGCAGGTCCAAATGGCTTGCCTAGTCGTAAGTAGAGCGTGCCAGTTGATTTGATCTGCAATCAACAAGAAACAAGTAAACCAAGTCAAAGAACAACGGCCGATCGGTCAACAGACCGATGACACATTGTCGTAGCCCAGCCGATAAGGCAAAGCTATATCGGCTTACTTAGAAAATAAGTAAAACATGAATCTAGTCTTATCGGCCTTCATTGATATGTAGATCTCAACTAATAATATCGGCCGATAAGGATAACAAAGGTAACTACACCAGCTAATACTCTAGTGCAAACTTATACGAGCCAATCGGCCAGTATAAACATATCAACCATAAAGAAATCTTAAGATTACTTCACGATTGACATGCCTATACTTATCGATCCGCACATATACGTGACAAACATATGCAAGAAACATAAAGCAATCGCATATGTTAGATAAGACCGGCTAAAACCCCGGCACTATCCTTAATTACAACCGAAAACAGGCTTTGTGTTAGATCTCAAAACAGGGCTAAGGTCGATGGCAACTCAAAGTGTGAATTGAGACTTAACACAGAGAAAATCAAGTCGTCGATTGCTTTTGGGGATGGCAGCTGCATTGAACAATCTAGCCAAGCATAAGAATTAAACCATCACCGGCAATAAACCCTAAAGCGAGTAAACCGCCGGCAAGGCTTAATTAAGATACCTGTCAAAACTATTCAAGACATGATAATCGACGATCGCATCATCGAGGCTTAACGTGTCTAAAGCGACACGTTAGCCCCGACGATGCAGATCGTCGGGGACGAGTTCTTACCTCTGCTCCGAGGAAGCAAGAACTCGTCGAAGAAGACCTCTTGCGAGGGTTGGCGATGTGCCGAAAGTAGATTGATTTGATTGTGTGATTGATTGAGAGAGATTACATGTACAAACTATCAGAATATTTATACCCGAGGTTACAACAGAACCCTTGTAGGGCACGATCTTATCTACAACTAACAAACAAGTCCTTGCGGCAGACTTAAGCCACAGATTAGATCTACACTACTTAATTTACAAGATACAATTGCCTAAAACCGAGCTTTATCTCTATTTGACAACTTCCTTGAAGCTTATTTCGAGCCCAGACCAAGCCCACGTTGACACTGTCAACTCACAACCCGTATCGGCCCACTACCAAACCAAATCCGTATCGACCGATACGCTCTTTATAGCAACACCTCCCCAGTCCGATACGGTTACCGGGTCCGATACGAAGCCTGGTCCGACTCCAACTCAATCCTTCCTCTCTGCTCCGGTTTCCTCTTTTCTTTCCGAGTCGATTACCAAAATCCGTCGTTAACAGCAGGGCGTCGAGCTTCTTGTCGATGTCCATGAAGACGAGTGCGGAGCCCACTCCGCCTCGTGCACCTTGGTCGGCAAGGCCTTTCGCCAGGGTTTCTATTGGCCGACGGCGCTCCACGACGCAGCTGACCTGGTCCGACGATACAGGGCGTGCCAATGTCACGCCAAGCAAACGCATCAGCCGGCTCAGGCCCTGCAGACCATACCTCTTTCATGGTCGTTTGCCGTTTGGGGGCTGGATATCCTGGGTCCCTTCAGGAAAGCCCCGGGCGGGTTCGAGTATCTTTATGTCGCAATTGACAAGTTCACTAAGTGGCCCGAGGCTTATCCGGTCATCAAGATCGACAAGCACTCAGCGCTAAAATTCATAAAGGGCTTCACTGCTCGGGTCGGGGTGCCTAACCGTATCATTACGGACAACGGCACCCAGTTCACCAGTGAGCTTTTCGGCGACTACTGTGAAGACATGGGCATCAAGCTCTGTTTCGCCTCACCCGCCCACCCCAGAAGCAACGGCCAGGTGGAGCGCGCCAACGCGGAAATCCTCAAGGGCCTTAAGTCCAAGACCTTCAACATCCTCAAGAAGCATGGCGATTCGTGGATCGAGGAGCTGCCAGCGGTGCTCTGGGCGAACTGAACCACCCCAAGCCAAGCGACAGGGGAAACGCCTTTCTTCCTCGTCTACGGCGCGGAGGCGGTCCTCCCATCCGAGCTCACCCTGAGGTCCCCTCGGGCCACCATGTATTGCGAGGCTGATCAAGATCAGTTTCGCCGAGACGACCTCGACTACCTGGAAGAGCGAAGGCGGCGTGCGGCCCTCCGAGCCGCGCACTTCCAGCAAAGCCTGCGGCGCTACCATCAGCGCCATGTTCGGGCCCGATCACTCTGCGTCGACGATCTCGTCCTACGCCGCGTCCAAACGCGTGCTGGACTGAGCAAACTCTCACCAATGTGGGAGGGTCCGTACAGAGTGATCGGCGTCCCCCGGCCGGGCTCGGTTCGATTGGCCACGGGCGACGGCATAGAACTGCCTAACCCGTCGAACATCGAGCATCTTCGCCGCTTCTACCCATGAGGGGGTCGGGTGTCATACCTCGGGCTCGGGCCAACCCCGCGTCCCCCTCAGGCACGTAGGGTTGGCCGGGGGCTCCCACATGCACATACTTGTTTAATTTTTTCCTAGCATTTCAATAACAAGCATTTTCAATTCCCTAAGGATTGCGCCTGTGTTATCGTTTCCTTTTGAAAAACCTTGACTTGAGTCAGTCTGCTTGTGCTCGTCCTTGTCCTCGGCAGCCCGGGTCGTCTAAACCGCCAAACGGGGCCCAGAACCGAGCGGTGCCCCGTGGCGCGGTGAACTCCGGGAGGGAATCGGCAAAGGCCCACAATCGGGTCATCCATAACCCTCGGTCACCGCGCTCCCGTCCTGGCTAGTCTCGACATGCGGATCTCCCCAAGGCACTAGCACCGACCCGCGCCGCTTGAGGCTGGGCCCCAGCACGAGCCCTCGCTCAAGCCAAAGATGCAAAGGGATCGCGACACAGGCCATCCTTATCACGCGCATATAGCAAACATAACTAACATAGAAGTTAAAATCTTGTTTGATTGCAGATAAGATGAAGTCAGTTATACAAGCATTGGCCCGAAGGCCTCAGAAGATGAAGGAATCAAAAATTAAGATACGCAGGGGCCCGGGGGCTCACTCCGACGCACCCGGGTCGCCGGCCTCGCCGTCGCTATCGTGCTCCTCCTCGTCGGATTCGAGAGCGGAGACGAGCCGAGGGGCCGTCCCCTCGAAGCCGTGGACGATTTGATCGGTGGCATCCTGGACTTGGGCGCGTGCGTTGGCCTCGGTTCCGGGGGGGAATTCTTCAAGCGCCGTCCATGGGGAGAAGTCGGGGTCCCGGGCTTGGTAGCTCGCTAGCACGAGCTCCACCGCCCCCCGGGCGAGGTCCCTTGAGGAAGACTTAACCGTCTCCTCGATCTCCTCGGGGAGCCTTTCAAGGTCCCCGGCCATTTCCAAGAAACGCTGGGTGAGGCCCCCCGGTTGGCGGCGTACTTTGCGTGCCGGCCGCCCCAGATGCCCACCTGACGCCCGGCGCAGTCGAGGCGGGAGACGGCGTCCCGAAGCATGCCGGGCCCCACCTCGTTCGACAGCCGGAGGGCCTCAACCTCCCCGGCGGACGAGTCCAGGGCGCCCTGCAGCTCGGCGATGGTGTCTTCGACGGCTGTGAGGCGGGCGGCCAGATCACCGTGGCCTGCGGCCGCCCGCCGCTGCGCGCCCGCGCGTCCAGCTCCCTTGCCCGCGCCTCGAGTTCGGAGGCCCGCTGGTTCAGCGCGTCCCTCTCGGCGCGGGCGCTTTCCAGATTACGACGCGCCTGCTCCTCCCGCGCCGCCTCGCGGAGGAGCAGGCTGTCCGCCAGCCGCTGCGCCGCGGCCTCGGCCTCCTCGAGGGCTTGCCCCCGCTCGGCGAGCGTGTCTTCGCGGAGGCGGAGTGCGGACTCTTGCTCGGCGGAGGCAGCCTCGTGCGCCGCCAGTGTCGCCTCCCGTGTAGCGGCGGCGGTCTAGCGAGCCGCCAGCGCTGCCTCCTTCGCGTCTAGGGAGCGGGCGCGCTCCTCTAGCGCCTCCAGCTCCCGGGCGCGGAGGTCAAGGGCCTCGGCCCGCCGGCGCACGACGGCCTCTTGCACGAGCAGGCGCGAGGCCCGCTCCTCCAGCGCCATAGTCCGGGCCTCTAGGACCTCCTCACGCTGGCGGATCGCTGCCTCGATCTCCACCGCCCGCCGCTCCCGGGCAGCGGCGGCGTCGAGAACTCCGCGGGTGGCGTCGAGCTTCTCCTCCAGCTTCGCCATCCGGCTCCCGTATTGGAGACGGAAGTCGTCCCGTGCCCCGTCGAGCACGGCGGTGGTGATGAGGGCTGTCTCCCGCTCCACCTCCACTTCCCGGGCAATTTTCGCCAAGGTCCTGCGGCGAGCCTCAAGCTGCGAGGTGTGCAGGCTGTGCGCCTTACAGCCGGCCTCCACCATGGCCTCCACGGAGCGCCGTCCCTCCTCGACGTGCGCCCACGCTACGTCGATTTCTGCCCGCTCCGCTTGTAGGGCCTGCATTTGGGCGCTTAGCCCGTCCAACATCGTGCTGTTGGCCGTAGCCAAGGCCTGCAGGAGGGGCTCCGCGCTTAGCGGGGTGGCGGAAGAAAAGGGGGAAGGCCGCCTTTGTGGAGGTGAAGTCCGACACGGCTCGTCGGTCGGTGTGCTGGCCTCGGGGGCCTTTCTCGAGGCCGGCTCATCTGCAGCGCCGCCTGGGGCGTCGGGCCCCGGGTGCGCCCCCTCGGCATCATCACCGGCCGCCTCGGTGGCGGCCTCCGCCTCCGGCGTAATCGGGTCGGGGACCTGGGTGGCAGCTTCGGCCGCCGGTACCTCGTGCGCACGCGCCTCCTCTGCCTCCCGAGCAGCCTCCTTAGCCCGGCGGACTCTGGCCGCCTCCCGAGCAGCCTCCTCAGCCCGGCGGACTCTGGCCGCCTGCCGAGCAGCCTCCTCGGCCTGGCGGACTCGGGCCACCTCCCGAGTAGCCTCTTGAGCTACCCGTAGGCGGCCTGCGGCTTCCTGCAGGTCGGCCTCCCGCCTCTGAGCCTCTGCGGTCGCCGCCTCCCCGGCCTCGTTGCCTGCGGGCCGGCCAGCCTTGGAGTAACGCGTGGGGCGGGACGGGATCTCGCTGAGGCAGACGAAAAATATGGAACAGAAAGAGGTAAATAAAAATAAGCCCTGGGGGTTTGGGAATGAGAGTGTGGCCGCTGTGGGTGAGAGGTCGAACCTGCGGGGTGGCCGGCTGAACAACCACTTTGGGGGCGTGATGCGGCTCCCCCTGCACGGCTCGGTCTCCCCTATCTTGCGGAGCCGCTTCTTTTTCCGCTCCCCCTCGGGCTGGGGCGTCGGTACGGCGTCCTCCGGGCGCCTGCCGCTGACGTGCTCCGGCCCGCCCCCTCGGGGAGGAGATGGAGGAGGGGTCGCCTCCTGCTTCCTCTTCCCCTTGGCGTCGGCAGGGCGACTGCCCCCCGAACCCCCGCCGCGGGGCCCAGAAGCATGGCCCCCTCCGGGGCTAGATTGGTCCCCTCTGTGGCTGCCGCCCGCACCATCATGGCCTCGGGGGGCCTGATCCCCCGACGCCCCGACCATCTGCATGATGGCCAGAATGTTGGCGCGCTCCGGGTCGCTGCAGAGGGAGAGGATCCCCCGAGGGATGAGGGATGGCTCCGCGGAGCTAAGGTTTTGCACCCGTTGGACCACCATCCTGAAGTCCTCGGGGTCCCAATCCCACTTACGCCCCTGGTGGGTCCTCAGGAGGTCCTCGGTCCCGGCGTACTCCCAGGCGCCCCGGGCGCGTCGCCGGAGCGGCGCGATCCGGCAGCGGAGGTAATCGCCGAACACCATGGCCCCCGTGAGCCCCTAGGCTCGCAGGCCCGCCAGGCGGTCCAGGACGACGTCGTAGCCGTCCCCCAGATTCACCGTCGCCCGCTAGCTTAGCGCCTGCGCTAGGGTCTGGCTCGGGAGTCGGAGGCGCGCTTCGTCGGGAGGGGGTGTATAACCAATCGCTCTTCCAGTCGTCCCACTTCTTGCGAAGGACGCACGGGATGTAGCGGTTCAACACCTGCCCTCGCGGCTGGAAGTAGCAGCCACCGACCACCATCGGCGGCGATACCGGCTGCACGGTGAAGAACCACCGAAACAGCCGAAGGGATGGGCGCACCCCAATGAACATCTCGCACAGGTGTGCGAAGATGGCCAGCGTCATTGTTGGCGCAGAATTTGGACCCGTCCAGCAACAAAACGGGTTCCGCGTTACCACGGCGGCCTGGGAGATCTGCTTAACTCCAGTGCAGGTCCAAATTGGCTTGCCTAGTCGTGTGCAGAGCGTGCCAGTTGATTTGATCTGCAATCAACAAGAAACGAGTATACCATATCAGAAAACAATGGTCGATCGGCCGATAGGCCGATGTCACATTGTTATAGCCCAGTCGATAGGGCAAAGCTGTATCGGCTTACTCAATTATAACAAGCAAATTGACAAGATTTAATCTCATCGGCCTATGCCAGAATCGTGTGACAGATTAGTGAAATTAGCCGATGAGGGTTTCATGAGGATAACTGCACTAGCTATTACTCTAGTGTAGACTTATACAAGTCAATCGACTAACATAAATACACCAACCACAGAAAAACCTTTTAAAAAGAAACACTCTGTAATCGATATGTTTATATTCGTCAATCCACATATATAAGTGGCAAACACATGCAAAAACCTAAATAATCACATGCATTAGATAAGACCGGCTGAAACCCCGGCGCTATCCTTAATTACAATCGAAAACAGGCTTCGTGTTAGATCTCGAAACAGGACTAAGGTCGATAGCAACTCAAAGTGTGAATCAAGACTTAACACAAAGAAAATTAAGCCGTCGATTGCTTTTGGGGATGGTAAATGCATCAAATAATCTAACCAAGCATAACAATTAAACTGTCGTCGGTAATAAACCCTAAAACGAATATACTGCCGGCGAAGCATAATTAAGACACCTGTCAAGATTACTCAAAACACGATAGACGACGATCACATCATCGAGGCTTAACGTGCCTAAAACGACACGCTAGCCCCGACGATGCCAATCGTCGGGGACGAGTTCTTACCTTTGCTCTGCGAAGGCAAGAACTCGTCAAGATCAACCTCTTACGAGGGTTGGCGATGCGCCGAAAGTAGATTGAATTGGTTGTATATTTTGATTGAGTGAGAGAGAGTCTATGTACAAACTATCGGGATATTTATACCCGAGGTTACAACAGAACCCTTGTAGGGCACGATCTTATCTACAACTAACAAACAAGTCCTTGCGGCAGACTTAAGCCACAAATTAGATCTAAACTACTTAATTTACAAGATACAATTGCCTAAAACCGAGCTTTATCTCTATTTGGCAACTTCCTTGAAGCTTATTCCGAGCCCAGACCAAGCCCACATTGACGCTGTCAACTCAAAACCCGTATCGGCCCACGACCAAACCGAATCCGTATCGGCCGATACGCTCTCTATAGCAACACTTCCCCAGTCCGATACGGTTACCGGGTCCGATACGAAGCCTGGTCCGATTCCAACTCAATCCTTCCTCTCTGCTTCGGTTTCCTCTTTTATCTCCAAGTCGATTACCAAAATCCGTCGTTAACAGTCATCACCGCGTTGGGGGTGAGGTGCGCCATCTGGAGGCCGTAGAACTCCAGTACGTCCATGAAGAATGTGGAGAACGGCGGGATCAAGCCCGTCATGGCGAAGGAGAGGAAGAAGACGGACAGCTCTGGGTAGTGCGGCGCCGGGTGTCCCTCGCCCAGCGTGACCACCTCCCGGGTGGCAGATTCCGGCATGAACCGGCGTGGTAGCCCGGCCTGCCTCTTGCTGGTGATACGGGAAGGCGGCAGCACGCTGCCGTCAAGCGGCATGGAGCTCCGCGTCATGGCGTCGGCGGAAGGGGGGCCTTGAGAATGAGAGCGTGTGGCGAGAGGAAGGCGAGAGAAACGAGAGAGCCAGGGCACGAATGGCAGAGGCAAGGAAAAAGTGACGAGAGGAAGGAAACGAATCCCTTCCTCGGCGCCCTTTATACCTTTGCCTCCGCCGCGCTCGGCTCCTCGTTTCCCGCATCCATCTCCTTGCCCCCTCGTTTCTCGCACCCACGCCTCCACTAACCCCACACGCCCGCTTACGGCACACGCGTCAGTCATGCGACCGTGGTGATCGAGGAGGGGCAGATCGTGTGCGCATTAATCGCTCTCGGTTACCGCGAAAAGCGTCAATCATTACGTCCCCAGGCGAAATGGACCGACGCGTCCCGATCCGCGCGCTGCCTCGAGTAATGTTGCGGTTACAAGGAGACCGCTCATTAATGTCGACTGGCATTCTTCACCGATATGCGCGGCTCACGACCATAGGAGTCCTGCTCGTCTTTGGGGGCCGGTCCCACCTGTCACCAGGCCCGAGGGGTGGCGTCAAGCCTGGGTGCCTCCCCCGAGTGTGGCCACCCGAGCGTGACGCTGGGGGCTACTGTCGGTGACATGGGACCGGGGGTATCGAGACCAAAGGGAAGGGCGGCCATAGGGATCCACGTGGCCCGTTCCCTCGGAGGGGTTGGGCCCGAGGGTGACGTGGTGGCTGCCCTCCCGGTTTTCCCCCGGGGTCGGGCCGCTCCCATTTCTGCCCCGAGGTCTGGGGCGCCCCGACCCCCTGTGGCTTTGGTGCCACGTGCGCAGGTTAGGTGAGCACGACGGACCTCACCTAACCACATTTATGGCGGTTCAGACAGGCGCACCACGCCGCATTTAATGCGGTATGGCGCGCCTGCATTTGGTCCGTGACCGGTCACAGCGAGTGATCGGTCGCAGACCGGTTAGATCGTGGGTTAGGTGGAGCCAGGACGCCTGTGCGCCGCGCCGGCGCCAGGCGGCCTGCTGCACGCCTCGCCCCGTCCCGTCGGAATGATGAGAGCGCTCTGTCTCTCATCTCTCAGCTGGAGTTGGTATGCCAGCTCCGGTCAGATGCTTTCCCGATTCCAGTGCAGACGAGACGCAGAAGTCGTCCGCCATTTAATGAAGGTTGAAACGGGCGTCCCCCGGATGGGTCAGCTGACCGAGCGAAGGCGTGCTGCGGCGTCTGTCAGAGGCTGCTTCCGATGGTAGGATAGCCCTAAATGTAAAAGAATGTTTTCTTTCTTAGGCAGCTCGTGGCCCATGTGGTAGCCCCTTGCCATATAAAAGTAGGCCCAGGCCTAGGAGAGAAAGGGGACTCGGGAGAAGGACTCTGGAGGAGGGCTCTTTAGGAGGACTCTTTTAGGGGACTCTCTGAAAAGACCCTCTGGGGGCTGGCTCCGGACTCTCTGGGGACTCTCTCTGGATTCCATCATACTCTCAGATCTACCAGAACACAGGAGTAGGGTATTACACTCCTTAGCGGCCCGAACCTGTTTAAATCGCCTGCGTCCACGCGTTTTTCTCGCTGGGATCCCACAGATCAGGGGCGAAGAATTTCACCTTGCGCCCCCGGCCGAACCGGCAAAGGGGGGCCTGCGCGGTCTCCCGGTGAGGGGCTTCACGCTCCGTCACCGAAGGTCCCTCATCTTGTCACCAAATTATAAAATAACCCTTGAACCGCAAAATCGGATACAACGCATCTCCCAACTTACAATACCAGTGCAAGCTAGATCCCTCGATGGTATTGTTCTCGGTTTTGGCTGACGTCGCGCCTATATGGCTCCTTTGACTAGGTCTTCATCCTATGTGACATTGATGTAACGCTTACGTGGCAATTCGATCCGAAAAAGAAAAACATGAAGCCCACGTGTCAGTTACTCTAGAAAATGATTGAAAAATGATGGGGCTCACATGTCATCCTCATTCTCATTTTCTCCTCTCTCCTTCCTCTCTTCTCATTTTCTCCTTTCTTTCCCACATGAGGCGGCTGGCGGCGGGAGACCAGGCGTGGCGGCGAGGGACAACAACTCTACGCAGCGGCGGCGGAATGCGGCCGAGAAAGGAGGAAAACAAGCACACGGCCATGCACGAAAGCTAGCTAGGGCATTAAAAAGGCGAGGAGAGGAAAGAAGAGGAGAGGCTCGCCGGAAGAAGGAAGGAAAAGATGATGCAGCGGCGAGTCGTGGCTCGAGCTCGTCAATGGCGTACGATAGAGGTGGATTTCAGGAAAACCCATCGCCGAGGTCACCGCCTGCTTCCACCACTCGCCGCCTGCGTCCATGGCCGCCACCTCGTCCAACGCGCGCCAAGTGGTGGCAGCAACGACGACGACCCCTTCCCGGGGATAAAGGACTCCTTCGCAGGCCCTGAGGACAACGACGACGAGGACGGCGTGAAGCACGCGAGGGGGGTGGCCTTAGCAGTAGGAGAAGGCGAGGTTGAAGGCTCCTTCATAGTGCAGCAGCTCCAGAGCGAGCTGGCCTTGGCGGTGGGCAGCGGCAGTGACCAGGTGTAGAGGCGAGCGGTAGAGATGGAAGAGCAGCAGGTGGCGCACGAGGCCGCCCACCGTCGGTTCGCTTCGCCCGCCGCCGCTCCGCTCCTCTTGCCTATTCACCTCGTGCACGCCTGCCTTTCCCGTCCACGCCCGAGAAGAGATGATGAAGAGAGGAGGAGAGGGGAGGAAGAAGATCGCCCGGGAGAGAGAGGAGAGAAGATGAGGAGAATCGAGAATGACATGTGGGCCCCACGTGGGCCCACCATTTTTTAATTTTTTTTGTTGTAACTGACATGTGAGCCTACAGTTTTTATTATTTTCTAGATCAAATTGTCACGTAAGCGTCATGTCAATGCCACGTGGGACTAAGACATAGTAAAAGGAGTCACGTAGGCGCCACGTCAGCCAAAACCGATAACAATACCACGGAAAAACCTAGTTTGCATTGGTTTTGTAAGTTGGGGATGCATTGTATTCGGTTTTGTAGTTTAATGACGATTTTATAATTTGGTGACAAGATGAGGAACCTTGGTGTACTTTTTCCAATACGACTATGGAAAAGGCCATGTAGCAGGTCATGCGGATATTGCAGCCCATAGGCCGTGCGGCTACGTGGATCGTGGTCCGGGCTGCGCGCATCTCACGGTCTCCGACCCTTTAATTGGTGTTCTTGTTGGGCCGAAATGTTTATGATGTTTTTGATTCTGGCTCACAGACTATACTAGCTTCAACCATGGTAATGTTCGGTTCATTTCCCTATAAAAATGTTATGAAAAGAAGAGGCGGTGGTAAATCAAATATCTAAGTATGAAAAAAAGGGTGAAGCACGATTTGAATTTTTTAGAATTCATTCAATTTAATGCGATTTAAAATTTAAAACTGTACAAAACCATGTCAATATATATCCATTCCAGGAATAAGTCTATATTGACTCCCTTAACTATTGGCCTAATTTGATTCGTATCCCTGAACTGCAACATCATATATCTTGACCCTCTTCCAACTATTAAAACCGATACAATTTGACTCCCTCGATGGTTTTGGAGCGCGGTTTCACTGACATGGTGCTTTGACCCTGTCCAACCGACTGACTTAGCATGTGAGACCCACATGTCAGTGTCACATTTTTTTCCTTCTCTCTTTCTTATCTTTTTCTCTCCTCTTTCTAGCCCGGCTGCGCGAGCGGCCGTTGAGTCGGTGGGACACCTCCCCATCGCCGCCAAGGTTAGCGCGTTAGCGACGACGCAACCTCGAGGCAACGCTACGTCGGCCTCCCCTCCCGCCGGCGTCGCTGTTGCTGCTCACCTTCATGTAGGGCAAAGGGGAAAGGAGGTGGCGGCAAAGCAAAAGCAGTGGTCGTTGCCAGGAATCTGCGATTTACAGCCCTTCCCCAAAGCGCGATCTAGGTTGCTGGCAGCGGTGGGCACGACACAGAGCAAGATCCCGCTTGGGGCCGCTCGACAAGGGCAGCAAAGAAAGCCTCAGCGTCAAGCATGGAGGCGAGGTGGACATGTACGCAGAGGAGAGATTTGAATGAGACGGCGTCATCAGGAGGTCATCTGCCCCAATTTCGTCGGCCCACCAACCTCGATCTCGTTGCCCCACCGCCGGGAAGCCAGTGGGGCTGACGACGAAGAAGAAGAGAGCATGAGAGGGAGTTCGACGGCGGCAGGGGAAGGAGGTTAAGTGGCTGCCCAATCGACAAAGCCGCCGGCCTTCTTCGCGAAACTGGACCTCCTCATGCCGCTTGCCGTGGCCTACTCCTTCTTAATCCTCTTGCCAAAGGTGGGGTAGATTGAGGCGACGAAGCGTGGAGGTGGAATGACTCAATCCATCCGCTTCCTCCCATGGCGGTGACGGGATGCGATTGGGGAGCGGGGTAGGGAGTGGCGCGATGTCGCTGCAGGTTCGCGCATCGCCGTTCTGTCACTGACCTCCGTCACCGGTTGCTGCTGCTTCCAGGGCCTTGGCTGTGCTATCCGACGAGGCTCCCTCTCCTCGAAGGCATGCGCGTCGCCGTACTTGTAGGCGTGGTGGCAAGAGTAAGACGATGACCAGTGATAGCAAGTAGGGACGACGTTGGTTGTCGTAGCCTTCGCTTTCATCACCCTGACGCGTAGGGCCCAGCCGCCGCTCCTCCTTGGGCCGCGTCGCCGTCGCCGCCGATCCGCATCCGCCTCAGGACGTGGGATAGTGTGGGAAAAAGAAGGAAGAAAGAAAAAGAGAAGAATAAATAAAGGGAGAAGAGAAAAAAAATGTGATGCTGACATGTAGGTCTCACATGTTGAGTCAGTCGGTTGGACCGGGTCAAAGCGTCACGTCAGTGAAACTGTCCTTCAAAACCGTCGAGAGAGTCAAATTACACTGATTTTACTAGTTGGAGGGTCGAGATATCCGATATTATGGTTCATGGATATACTTATTAGATTCGATCACCAGTTAAGAGAGTCGAAGTGGACTTATTCTTCCATTCCACCCCGTGCGGCCCAACTGCTGCCCAAGGCCTACACAGAATTCGTCCCTCAATTTCGTCGCATCGCAACGTGCGGAGAGGCAGCAGCATGGGTCCACGTCTCTACGGCGCCGCGACGGGGAGCGGCCGTCGTCTTCGCATCTCTCTCCCATTCAAATTCCAATACTCCAAAGCACCGTTAATACTTCTCTCACGAATCCCCAATCCCTAAAATCCCGTTACGCCGCTCGCTTCTCCTCCGATTCCTCCACCGCCTTCGCGCCTCGCCCTCGCCTCTCATGCGCCTCCACCGACCACCGCCCCGGCGTCCGATGGAGAAGCCGGAGTGGAGCATGGACGACTTCGAGATCGGCAAGTACATTGGCGAGGGCAAGTTCGGGAAGGTCTACCTCGCCGCGAGAAGCAGGTGCGCCTCCAAGCCCTAGCCCTAGGCCCCACACCTTCGATTTCCTCTCGATTTCGGCTTTATAGGAGCTAATTTTGCCCGGAAACGACTGTGGGTGGTTTCAGAGCGGCTACGTGGTGGCGCTCAAGGTGATATTCAAGGCGAAGCTGGAGAAGTACAGGTTCCACGCGCACCTGCGGCGGGAGATCGAGATCCATCACGGCCTCGACCACCCCAACGTGCTCCGCCTCTTCGCCTGGTTCCACGACGCCGAGCGCGTTGTCCTCGTGCTCGAGTACTTCGCCCGTGAGGAGCTGTACAAGCTCCTCCGCACCGTCAACCGCTTCTCTGAGCGCACCGCTGCTACTGTGAGCCCCCCTCCCCATGCCCCTTTGATCTGTTCAATTACCTCCCATTTTTTTTTCTTATGGTTTTTGTTGCAATCGTGTAGTAGTGATGGTTTTTATGCAATCGTGTACTGTTCGTCCGTAATTTTTATGACCCAAACCATTCGAAAATTCATAAAAATTCATAATTTGCATAAACCCTGTATGTTAAATTCTGTAGCTCTGCAGACATACTCCGTGCCACTGGGATCTGCTAGAAATTCCCATGATCACATTGGAACATTGCGATTTGCAGGCTCTAGCATAGTCACTCTTTTTTGTCTATAAAATCCATCAAAGAGTAACACAAGGATGCTTTCAGTCATGAATTCATGAAACATCGTGAGTGCCAGTTTTCCATTAATTAACCAAGAAAGATGAACGTTTCCTTATTCTTTACCATGACCTCTGAACAGAATAACATGCACCGGCCTTGCCATGTAGGATATCTCAGGCCCTAAAATTATGATGTACATATGCTGATTTCCTTCTGATTTTCTAATGTTCACATTATACTTTGTGATGACCTTGTACCTTGTTTATTTTTAGTATATTGCCAGCCTTGCTGGTGCACTGGCATACTGTCATAAGAAGCAGGTTATCCATAGGGACATCAAGCCAGAGAATTTACTCCTTGATATTGAGGTTGGTTCTTTTATCTGCAGTTTTGCACTTCTTCTACTGTTACCCTTCTCAACACCATCTTTTATAAAGTGTTGCAAGTGAATTGAATAGCGTCTTCCTCTTAAAGAAAGAGTTTAATTGTGTTATGTTAATTAGTTTGATGGTATCTTGGGCTTTTTTTTTCTTAATTTGTACTGTCTTTGTAACAAGTTTCACAACCTGATGGTCTCAGATATGCACATGTAAATATAACAGATTCATGATCTTTTAATCTACAGTTGATATGGTGTTTCTGAATGAAACATTTTCTTTGCAACTTTGCATATCTGATTTGATTCATGTTAGGTGTAAATTATAGGAGTTTTGTACATGTGAAGAAATATGGACTGTCAAATTTGACCTGATGGAAGTGTCAACTTTTAAATGGAAATGGCAACTTGAAACACGTAAATGCAATTTCTAGGAAGGACCATAATTAACCATAAAGATGTGGAATGCAAGAATATATATGTACATATAATGCATCCCGATTATGCCTGACTAGTAGTAGTAGTAAACTAGTATTATGGTACAGATCTTACATGTAAATAATGATGGCACATGACAGAGAATGCCTCTACTGAATTCCACTCAATGCTGCTGGTTTTTGCATACTGTATATGTGGACTGGAAGCTAAGTTATTACAGTAGAATTCTCTCATTATTATTGAAGAACCGATAGTGTCACCATGAATATGATCACATGCTATCATGTAACTCTAGTTTTCTTGCCTCAAATATTAGAGTAGAAAGTTGATAGATAACAGTCTCGATGCATTTATACATTGTGCCTGATGGTTGATGCGACCTTAACTGCATGTGTCAGTGCATGACATGCTGACATTTGTTTTAAATAACTATGTACCTCCCCCTTTTCCAGGGCCGACTTCAAATTGCAGATTTTGGATGAGCAGTTAGATCAAATGCTAAACGGCACACACTCTACGGTACAATTGATTACCTGGCACCTGAAATGATAGAGAAAAAGGCTCATGACCATGCTGTTGACAACTGGACTTTAGGAATCTTGTGCTATGAGTTCTTATATGGGTCACCACCTTTTGAAGCAGCAGAACAGGATGATACATTGAGGAGGCAAGACCTACTGAGTTGAATGTTTTGTCCAATCTTAATTTGTTACATGTTTCCACTCTCCTTAATATGAATTCTGAGCAGGATAGTTAAAGTGGATTTGTCATTCCCCACAACTCCTTATGTTTCTGCAGATGCTAAGGATCTCATTTGCAAGGTAAAATCTGTGGTATTGATTATACCTATTATATATGTTGGACTAAAATGGATTGAACTTTTGAGTTTTGAGCTTTGAGTTCGTATGCAGCTTTTGGTGAAGGATGCAAACAAGAGACTTTCTCTTGATGACATTATGAAACATCCATGGATTGTGAAGAATGCAGACCCATCAGGGAGTTGTAGTGACCAAAAGGCTCACACATAATGCCTTTAAGAAGCAAGGTATGTTGGGAAGCATAACGTGCTAATGAAATACACACCTTACCTTCTGTTCTAAGTTCCCAGTCATCACCCTAGTATGCTGAGCTAAACTTTAAACTTCATACACGTTTGTTAGGCTACATTAAAACGATTCTGTTCTGTTCTCATTATGGACTAAAATAATTTTCTTCATTTGTTCGTGAAGCATTTTAGGCCTCCTTTGGATTGTAGGAATTCTAGAGGAAATTCGGAGGTTTCATTTCCTGTATGATTGAATTACTGTTCACCCCTTTGGATTGGAGGAAGAAGGCATAGGAAATTTGGAGGAATTTTTCCTTTGCCTTCGATTTCGTAGGAAGTCCAAGGCAAATCAATGCATGTTACTCCAAATGATCATAGTTTAAACACATACTAAGGAAAATAATACACATTTTATGCTTATTTAGGAAGAGTCATGTGTTTTACTATATTTCTGTGTTCCAAACGATATGTATCATATTTTCCTATGTTTTTCAATCCTATATTTTGCATATGCAATCCTATCATATTCCTACATTTTTCCTATTCTTGTTTTTCAATTCCTGCATCGCAAAGGAGCCCTTATTGACTACCAATAGTGTCCTTCAGCTTTCCCAAACTTTGTCTGAGACTCTACTTTGGAAGTGGTACGTTAAGGGCTTGTCCTGTAAGATTTAGGTGCTGTGAGAAAAATTTGAAATTAGACCAAAGTGTAGTCTGATGCAGCATACGAGGAATTGTAAATTTAGTTTTTCCACCTTGTGCCCGTACTGAATTTGGACTCAAATCCTTGTGGCTTTCCCTGCTTTCTCTTATTTGTATTTACTTTTTGGTTCTTTTATGCAGGTTACTCCGTGGCATTGAGGGACCTGGTGAAGGCTGGTGTAGTATTTTGGCGAATGCGTTGTTTGCCAGGGGCCCTTTTTTTAGCTAATTAAGTAATTATAGATGTCTATATGTATCCGCTAATCCCACCTCACTGGGAAGCCCCAAGCAAACCAACTACACTGGCTAATGCATGATGTGAAGTCCTACCATGTTTATGCTTGCTGGTGTTGTCCGCTCCTAAAGAAAGTTGGCTGGTATAGTCCTACGGAAACATATTCTATTCTATGCACAGAAGTTTTTTTTTATGCACCAACTAATAAATATCATATTTTTTTAAAAAATTATATATGTACTTCTTAATAGCATTACACTTATTTGTAAAGTCTTACCCTCAAAATTATTATATTTTAATCATAATGAAAAAGATAAAAATTTTGATAGTTTTAAGAGTAAAAATGTCAGATTTTTTCATCAGTTTGTGTGGATAGAATATGTTCCTCCATCTATGACCTTAATCCTCATCAGTTATCAATGATCGCATCTTCATTACCCTAAGTGCCATGTTGTTGTTGTGGAAAAAGTTATTTACCGAAATATAACAGTTGTAAGAGTGTATAAAATCAAAAGTTCACGATTTTAGATTTATAGCATTAAAACCAATTTCCCCATATTTGGTCCAGCTCGATGTGGTTGCGCTAATGATAATCTAGCCCCATGCCGTTACATGAGAAACTAGTGCAGGTAGACCTTGACCGAGCAACGTAGAGAGGCGATTATATCATAAAAGTCAAATAATCATAGGTCTCATTTAGAATCAAAGAACTTTGAAGAAATATTGTGCGAATTGGACTAATTTCTGCAAAGTTCTGGGAAAATTCCTGCCTTTCCAATGAACTGAAGTGCCTAAAAGCAAATAAATCTCATGGGCCTCGCTAATCCAGTTATCTGGGCCCACCAGTCAGCGTCTGATTTACTCCATTAACATCCCACAATCCTCCGTCTTCCCCCACTCCGTGAAGAGAGATCTCCATCCACCTTCGGGGAAGGTAAGCCTCGAGCCCTCGACTCGAGACCTACCTCTCTCCGAGCTCGAATCCTTCTCGAAGCTTCCAGATTCTTCCATCCCCCAACCCCAGCCATGGCTTCCTCCTCGCCTCTGCCCCTTCTCTGCCTCCTCCTCCTCCTGCTGCTGCTGCTGCTGCTGCTCCCCTCCCCCTCCACCTCCGCCTCGTTCTCCTTCGCCACCGCTTCCTCCAACGCCTCGCTCTCCACCTTCAGCGACAGCGACCCGGAGCCGGAGCTCGCGCGGGAGCCTACTTTCCTCGAGGAGGTCATCGATGCCGTGTCGGAGAAGTATGACTGGGACCCCGACGCGGAGGTCCGGGTCTGGCCGCTCGACGCCGACACCGCGCGGGTCGGCGCCGTGCAGCGCTACGAGTTCCGCGCCCGGGCGGGATCGGCGTCGGCGCTGGTGCGCCTCGCCGACGAATCCGTGGAGTGGAGGCGCTCCGCCGCGCCGGCTGTGGAGGAGGTGGATGGGCCCGACGGGCTCGACGTCGTCCCCGGCGATGGCGCGTTGGGGTTTCGCCCGGGCGTGAGGGACGTGGACCTCGTCGGGCCGGTGGAAGTGAGGGTTGCAAGCGGCGGGGATGGTGGCTCCATCGAACTGCAGTTGCCGTCGGTGAGTGGAGTTGACTTGAAATTTGCTTTCTGATTTCGCTTCGGATCGGTTGCTTACTTGCTTACATGTTAGGGTTCAAATGATTACTGCAGAAGTTGTGTTATATCTAGCCTTACGTGATTAAGACCAAATTACAGAACTGATCTAGTGGCTGCAGTTCCATCGTAGAAGTATAACTACTTCTCACCTTCTCTAGTTGTTGGTGACTAAGATTTGCTAGTTGCTGTTTCATTTGAATGCTAAATCAATAGAATCCCATGTTTAGCTTGTATGCTGCCAACCGATTACCATGTATTGGAACAGGGCTTTCAAGTATTAAATCGTTTTATGCCGAAGGCTAAACATAAAGTGCAATACTTCCATGTATGTGCAATACCATATGAATCTCTTCACGTACTAATACATGCAAAAACCATTTGGTGAAGTGATTTATTAATAGATGCAATGATGGACTGCTTTTTTCAATTGATGCTATGTAATTTATCTTGAATGTGACTTTCTGGCTGCTTGAGCTGGAGTTTAGCTTAACGACAAAATATAAGATTGGATGGCAGTTGGAACAGAACACAAACATTTTCTTTACCATATTATTTGGACACTACCGGTTGTTCTGCGTGGAATGGAAGGGTCATGGTCTCATGGATGGCATAACTAGGCATGCTGATGTGTTTTTGTGGTTAATACCAAGTGTGAAGCCTATAAATTCTGTTAGCAAGAGAATGCTGTTCTTTAATGTGCATTTGGAATTCTAGAAATATTATTAACAGCACAATGCAGTTGTGTTAATGGCATTTTAACAACATGCTATTCTATTTGATAGATAGTTGTACCATGCAATTTAGAAAAGGCTATTAACATGTAAGTAACAAGGCAGATGTTGCAACTCTGTTGGCAAGATTTCTTGTTTAAGAACTTTGGTAGAGAGATTTTAGATATTTGATTTAGGGTCATGCTATTGATCTTTCTTGGTTTGCAATATAGTAATATATACAATAGTTCTTTGTACGTAACAGTCACCAACTAAAAATTACTTAAGAGGGCTATTTGTTTTCCATATCCTGTAATCTGGGCAAGTTTTATGTAACTAAAAAGGTACTTTTTTTTTTTAAAAGATCGGTCATCTGTTTCATGCAATCTATGTTTTAGCAACTTCCAGCATTTAGCAACATATGTTGTAATCCCACCTTGACTGCTTCAGATTCTTATGTTGCACTTCTTATGCAGCGGAATGCTACCTATGCAGGACTGAAGAGGGTAATTGTTGCTGCTGGCGTTGCATTGAAGGTTATTGATGCGCGGAAAGTTATCTTTACCCATCCTCACAGTATAGGTCTTTTAACAAATGGAAGCCTATTGGCTAGTAATAATGATCCAAGTCGAATATGGCCTCTCAGCTATGCAACTTGTGCTCCGATACTTCAAGTCAGTGTTGTAGGATCAGTCATGGTAGTTGTTAATGAAAGCAATGTGCTTGGAGGGCGGAGATCACATGACACTGTGGAGGTATTATCAGAAAAATGTGAATTGGATGTAGCAAACCGGTTGATCTCAGTTTGTGTGTTCTGTTCAATTAGTTCAAGACTGCCAAGGCTAGATAAAATCTTGAAGACTTGGTTTAGCAATAAAACTCAGGATAGCAAATCAATGCAGTTTATCCAAGCTAAAGTGACATCAATACCTTTGATAAAATTCCGTTTGGAGCTTGAGAGGGACATCACTGAAGAGGATGGCATCTGGGAAAATATTTCTGAGTGGAAAACAGTACCTATGGTCCAGCGCGTCACACTTGATGTTGTAGCTAAGGTTGAAGAAGGCAGGCTGAAGGCTATGTCAGTGAAGAAGGTTAAAAAACCTTATCCAATAGTGGACGCTTCTTCTTGGAGCAGCTTGACTTCAAATATTTCTTTCACAAAGTTCATGTCTTTTGTTTTGCCACCAGAACCGTTGACACTGGATGTAAAGTGGTGATATTTTCTGCTTCTCATTTACTCATAGGGTTTATAGGAAATTGCACATATTTATCAAATCCGTGTATAATTGACTAGGCTCAAACAAGTTGTACCTGAAAATGGGGTTGGAGTGTACTATATTAAAATTTTGGATTGTCCCTGACTAACTGTGTTGTTTCAACCTCATTCTTCATAGATGTTAGTTCTCTTGTGCAATGTCAGTTCTTACATGCTGGGATTATTTCTAATGTGGCAAGGAAGATTGAGATTAGCGTTGCTCCAATTTGTGGTGTTGCGCCAGCTTTGTAAGTCTAGAGATGCCATTAAATGGGCAGAAATGATCGCACACTGACAGTACCAAATTGGACGAGGATCCTAAGTTCATGGTAATATGAAATGGCACTTAAAACAATGAACGTTTTAAAACCTCAAATTCATTCATAAGACCTCAAATTCATTCATAGGCTCACAGAGTTGACCCACTTTGCAATGTACAAGAGCAAAATTTACCATCATACCGGTACAAACCACACAGGAATAATACATCAATTCACCTTCAACCAACACTGCATAAATTGACAAGGCTTGAGGAGGAACAATGCATCATGCTTTCTATTTCTTTTACATCAAGATTTTAACATCATGTGATGCCCACTCTCCTTGTGTCTGAAACAGATCATGACCTTCATCCGGAGCTAAGCCTACAACTATGGATGTTCATTTATCCGCGTTTTATAAATATGAAGGAGGTTCCTTCTTACATTACTGAGTACAGGAATTGCTGCCTTTAACCAAGCATCTGCCACCAGGGCAGGCAAAAAACTGATAGTCAGCCCATCTGCCAAAGGGTATTTGAGGCAAGGCGACGTCCAGCAAAACAAAAATTAAGAGGAGAAAATGTGGCTCAGCTACCATTGAAGCTCGGCCAAAAGAATGGATTGGTTTCTGGTCTGCCACATAAATATTTCTCAGGAGATGCCTGCTGTGCAGTAAACTGCATCATGCTCAAAGACCGTATCTGTTATTTTCGATGGAGGCCAGTATCGAAGCACAGATCTCCCAAGAATGTTTTTCACAGGGAGAGGTCCCCTACAATGACACAGAAACATAAGACACTTGTGGCAAACTGGCAACTGGGTTAACAGCTGAGGTAGTAACCACCCATTGAGATTTAGCATACCAATTATGTGAATCGAAGCTGTTGTTTCTGTTATCCCCCAGCACAAACACGTAACCTTCAGGAACAGTCTGGCAAAAGTAACCACGATTGATAAATATGTATGCTCCACTATGGTCTTAGCAAATGAGCATTAATATTAAAGCGACAAACTCATATTGGACCCCTATGAGGCCATAAGCAAGTGAAGGGTACATAACAAAAAAAAATGCAGTCAATTCCACATTTCAAGCATCTTAATATCTGATCTAACAGAGTTGGCACTTTACTCAAATACTTGATGCCATCAAACTGTGATGCTAACTGAAGGCAAATAAGTACTCCTAGTACATTACAACATCAAGTACATTAGTATCCAATATGAAGAGATGTCGCCATACCACTTGATCCATTTCATAGTTGAGCGGCTCCAGAACAAATTCCTCATCCTGGACTACTCCATTAACCAATAATTTACCATCACATACCTAATAAAATCAGGGAATACCAATGGTCATTACTCATGCAAATGGCAAGGAAAAGCATGAAATTTTAGGTGAAAAAAGGAAAACAAATAGGAGTCACTACCATTCAGATAAAAGCTTACTTCAACGGTATCCCCGCCTTTGGCCACAATTCTCTTGATGAATACATCTCCTGAACTGTACCCCAAGGCCTGAAAAGATATTCAACTTCTAGTCATAACACATTCTATTATGAAGTAAATCAGGCAACAGATAAAAGGGAGAACATACCTGCAGGACTGGGGGAGCACGGAAGATCACAATGTCCAAAATATTAGGCTCCCGGAAAACGTATGAAACCTAATACCATAACAACATCAGAAAACACATTATATCACAAAATACTGCTACTCATGGAACAATGGGAATTGACTTTACCTTCTCGGCAAGGATTCGATCACCAACATCAAATGTTGGATACATAGACTTGGATGGGATGGACCTCGGCTCAGCCAAGGATGATCTATATAGCAGTGGCACAGTCACAGCTGCAAAGACAGTCTTGGCATCATCCGAGCAGGAGCTCACCCACCTTGATAACCAGTTCTTCCTGCTCACCCCTGGAGCAGCACCAAGAGCAGGACTGCTCTTTCTCACCATTCCAGCAGCACCGGAGTTAATTACGCCACTACCAACCAATGCTTTCACGCCCACATTAGAAGCGGCACCACTGGAGTTGATTACACCACTACCTACCAATACTTTCACGCCCACCTTAGAGGGGGCAGCAACCGCAGGCGAGGGCACATGTGCAGGACGAGGCGAAGGCATAGGTGCAGAATTAGTTCGTGACACAGGTGTAGCAGCAGGCGCAGCATCGGGCGCTTTAGCTACATCAACTGGGCGAACCGACTTGCGGGACGGCGCAGCGGAGGTGATGAGATCACTGCAAGGGAGCCACTTGGTCGCCTGCAGGAAGGGTAGGAGCGCCGCGGGGTTGAACCCGGACGATATCGATGGCGATGCCGACAGCGAGGCGCCCACAACGCCAGTAGTCGAGCCCATCCCGGAGGCGAACACCGTCAACAACCCAACGGCCAGCGACGATGGCGGGTCATTCACCGGAGCCTTCGTTGAGCACGACCGCGAGAGGAACAGCGAATGTCCCCCTCCGTTGCTGGCGGAGGAGGCGGCGGGGAGAGCCTTGGCCTTGATCTTGGGCTTCGGATGGTTGTGATCGTCGGCGTCATGGTGGTACTCGGAGTGGCGGGAGGAAGCGAAGAGGCAGAAGGGGCGGGAGAGCGCGTCCTGGAGGAAGCGAGCCCCAGCCCCCGGCGCCGCACCGGAGGAGGCGGCGGCGGCGGCGGTGGTGCAGCGCAGGCCAAAAGACGAGGCCAGGTTCTGCGCCACGTAGCCGGAGTACGACATGGTGATGCGGATCGCCATCGCGGCGGCCCGTAGCACCAGCGCAAACCTGGATTCCTGGTCTCTGGATCTTACTGGAGATCGTCGGACACTTTCATGCCGGCGGTCGGGACGACGGCGGCGGAAAGGGGCGCGGGGTATCGGGGATCTAGGGTTCTACTTCTGCCGGGTAGGAGGCGACCGCTCTAGGGGTTCGTGGAATCGTGGGGGTGGCAGCACGCAGATCGAGGATGCGGCGGTGGATAGGGTAGGCCTCCGGCGATATGGGAAGTCGCCTTCGGCGGCGGCGGCGGCCGCCGAGGTCAGCGGCGGCGGAGGCGGCGAGTTGGGGGAAGGAGAGAAGGTGGGAGATGGGGATGGTGGTGGAAGAGACGCGTCGACTTTTTTATGTCGCGGAGGCCGCTCGGATTTTCCAGATATTTTTACTTTTTTTTGCCCGCAAAGGTTGGAACGAGGTTGTTGGATAATTGGATACATATTATTTCGATTTTGCAAGTGTTGAAAAGTTTTGAAAAGAAAGAGGGAAGTGGTGTGATGCTTTTGAATTTGAAATAAGTGTTCGTCTAGTAAACAAATAATCATCAAATTAAGACTCCATCACGCTAATGAAGGCTGCTAGACTGTTACTACACGGTAGTAGTATTGTTTTTAGAGGATAAAAATAAGTTCCATTTGAATGGTAGGAATAAAAAAATAAAAAACAAAAAACATAGAATTATGATATGAATACATGTACAAAATAGAGAATTATAAATAAAAAACACAGAAAATGTTGTTTGGTTGGACTGAAGAAAAAAAATCAAATGAGAGAGATAGATCCAATTTTTTTTTAAAAAAAAGTTAAAGTTTTCTCTAAAATCTCTATATGATTGTTCATTGCATTTCAAAGGATAAGATATCACTGAATCCTTTGTTTCAAAGGTCTTCATAGAAAATCTTCCTATAAGATTGAAATCTTCTAAAATTTTTATGTTTTTTTTATGGGCAAAGGGACCCTAAAAGATATTAGAGAGGAACTTAATATCAAACTGAACTCAAAAGAACTCGAACTTAGGTTGATAGGGTGTAACTTCCACGCCTTTCCAAGTGGGTAAGTATTATTTATATTTCTTAAATCAGAACTCACTACAACTTTTATTTTGTGCACTTTATATCCACTCATAGCTAAGATCATATCCACACATAAACGATTGAGATCCACTTACTTATTTCTCTCTTACGTGAATCAATGATATATAGATTTTCTACTCAACGAGCTCATATATCAGTGAATTAAATTGAAGTTAGAGAAATGTAAGCCAGATGATCTCTTTCCCACGCAAAAGAGTCCGCAGCACCACAAAAAGACAAAGATGTGCAAAAATCAGGTCATCCCACCACCAGAAATAACAGATCAAATTGCACCTCCCACTGTCGCACAAGGTATGATGACCTGAAGCTTTGAAGACAACGACCTGGAGCACGTTTCCACTAGTTTAATATTGTGCCACCATGACCACAGGTATAGCGACTATCATTCCTGATTTTGTACCGATGGGCGACGAGCCGACGAATATCTTCTATCATGCATCCGCTCAGTCGCTACTCCTCACCCGGATTCAACAAGCTGGTATGATATATGTCAGATTTTGAAAATCGACAATAATACAAAAGTTAACATACGAAATCTAAAAATAAATAAATACGGAAACAAGAATTTAAACAGGTTTAGACCCTCTCGATGAAAGGTCTCTACTCTTGTTTAAGGATGGTATTCACCGGATGTATCTTGATCTAACGATCTGGTTATAGCTTATATCACTATTTATATGGTTATGCTCTTAGAAGATTTCCTACCTACCTTATATATTTTGAGAGGCAAGGTTAAAAAGAAAAAAACCTAGTTAGACATGGCATCTGTTTTCTAATCTATTACATGGTAGTATTTAATCGGGACTCAAGGCCCTGCCATAGAACATAAGATAACATTGTGATCAAGTTCCTACTCTATTACATAATACATGGATCTAGTCCACCTCATATCTCTAGTTTAATATGGAGGCCATGTGGATACATAGTACCCATATTCTCCACAGTAACCCCCGAGACCTTCATAGTCAAGTTGCAGTCTTTCCGTGTGGTTCATGACCAATACTGAGTGCTTCAATCTTTCCCGCGAAGGCTTCTCGAGTGCTTACTTCTTGAGACTTCATTTTGATATCTTGCAAAGAGACTTGTGGAGGGCTCATCAAATAGATTAAATAGATAAGAACATCAGATAGATAAATAAACAGGTGCATCGAATAGATGCACCTTATAGGTGTAGCTCCTGTCTATGTGCTTAGTTAGGAAACAACTAAATACATAGTCAAGAACTATAATTTTAGCCAACCAATTGATTTAATATAAATTTATAGAATATGCGGTGTGAATCTCCGAGTAACATGACTCTAGTGATATACTAGCTGCATAAAATATGATGCGCATAGCTTTGGGCCAACCGCGGCTTAAGAATATATTGCGTGTATGTTGACGCAAAATCTGTCCCATTAGATGTGCTACAAAATGTGTTGACATAGAACCTGCGTGTGACACACAAAGACTTGAGAGATCTGCTTAACTCCAGTGTAGGTCCTAAACTTTAATAAGATGTGGGTGTGCCAGTCAGTTTGATCCTGCAACTGACAAGATGGATAAATATGTTGATGACCAAAAATCCGATCGGCTAACAAGCCGATCTAGCGATATTAGCCGATGTCGATGCTAGTTGATGTCGATAGGGTTTTGAACAATCGCCTGTATGTCCGATGTAGATTCTGACACTTGGATATATAATGATATAAAGACAATCGGCTGATGATAATATAATAAAATAATGAACCAATCGGCTGATATAAATGTGGCAAAGTAGATATCCAATAAACCAGTCAACCGATGCCGATATAGATATAATGAAGTAAATATCCAACAAACCGATCGGTCGATATTGATATAGAATATTAGATGTAGGCTCGATGGTTAAAACATGCATTGGCTGGAAGTCCGATGTTATTAAATCCAAATGATTAAGTAATCAATGAAACCTTTGTTGCAATCGGCTAAAACCAACTTATATATAATCCTTATAAGCCAATGCAACATTTAGATAACTCATCAGTTGAAACCCCGACGAAACAATGATTGATGCCAACTGACTTAAATAAATCTAACTTACAACCACCACCTCATAGGTCGAACCCAATTGATGTAGCATAAGGTTAATAATTGCTTAATAGATTTAAACAAGCCGATATGACACCGATCAAAGTGGTCATGCATTAAATTTGACTAAGACAACAAAACCATCATAGAAAAATTTAACACATCAGATAAGATCGGCTAACACTCCGATGAAACATTAGCATGAACCTATCAGCTTAACAAGATTTAGATTATCAACAACAATCTAGTAGGTCGAACCTAACTGATGTAGCACAAGATTGTATATAATAATCTAATACTGAATGAGCCAATAAATCTGTATAATGTGATGGATATAATGAATCTATCTAAAACAACATTGTGATTATAGAAGATCGGACCTAACCGAGACAGTCCTAACTAAACCGATGCGTCTCTAAACACAATGCAATTAAAGATAGAATCGAGATATCAAGTAGACAAAGATACCGACTAAATCAGAGCAATTCAAGAGATCGAAGCGATGCAGCCTTGAACAACACCAATATAGCCGATACAATTGCCAGTGCCGATGGAACTTAGGATTTACCCCTCTGTCGGAGATCGAAGCCAATGCAGCCCCTCTTCAGGTGCCAAGTTTCGCCGTTAGTAAAATTAACCTCGAAAAAGAGAGTGGCAGTGCGCCAAAAATTGTATTGATCTATGTGGATGAATTACAAAGACCTCGGGTGTATATATTTATACCCATAAGCCGATAAGAGTCCTAATTGGACACGAAACAAATTTTCCTAAAGATAAAAGAAAAAACATAAAGTCCTTATCGGACATGACACAAACTTTCATAAATACAAAACTTGCCTAATTAATAGATAAATTAAGCTTCCATGCTGTGGTCTTCACGATTCCTTCTTGAACTCGGTCTTTTCTGGATAAGCTTTCTATCGGCTAATCGTATTTTTTCCTTAACCGAATCCACTAAGGAATCTCACCAAATTTTGGCATTAACAGTGTAGCCCTAGGGCAACCATGTCTTAAAAATATTATGCACATAGCTCAGGGCCAACTGCGACTTAATAAAAAGAATCACGTAGCGCTAGACCAACCGTGTATAGAATGCGCATAGCACTAGGCCAACCGCGTCTTTGAAAATAATATCAAATAGCACCTGACTCTTATGAAGAAGAAGCCATTTTATAAAGCTGTGAAAGCATGCTATTGGTCACCTTTAAAAATTGCATAGCAAATGACTTTAATAAAAAGCCTTTATGCAGCGAGTAAAGGATTTTTTTAAAGTATTGGGTTCACACCGTGCGTATATCGCAAAAACGAGTATGCTTAAGTCCCTATAAGGCACATGGCTTCATCACATTTGAAAATATGGGCTGCAGATATATTAGGCTTAGACCCAAAATATGGCCACCGATACCCTTAAAAAGATGATGCTTATAGCATACTTCTTAATCTGCTCCCGAGTGACAAATCTCCCTGGTGATGTAGACCGAGTGCATCACATCCGAGTGGCTTCTGATCCAAGTGATTATTCCTCATGGGATATACCAAAGTAAAGGCGCTATATGAATACCGACTGGTGCAAGTACTCAATTGATGGCCCTTGTGGGGCATAATGACTGATCCAGACTTTGAGTGTAGGAGATAGGCTTATGGCCATGGAATCTGCTCGTCCTTCTGTTGCAGTCGTAGTTGCCCGTTGATGGAGGTTGATGTGGTCGGCATGGAGGTGAGATCACCAGTTGATGGTGGAGAAGAAATCGGTGCAAACAAAGTGGAGGCAACCAACGGTGAAGATGAGGTTGCCTATCAGGAATGGTGGAGACATCGGGACTCACGAAGCAGAGGTATCCGACGGTGGAGATGAGATCGTCCATCAGAATCGATGAAGATGTTGGCAATGGAAATGAAGTTGCCCATCAGCGGTGGCGTAATAGGCCAGCCATGACGATGAGACCATTAGTTGACGACGGCGAAGGTAAGCCGATGGTGAAGACGAAGACACCCATCAACGGTGGCGTAGTAGGCCAACCATGAAGGTGATGACTCCAGATGGCGGCGACGGAGGTAAGCCGGTGGTGAAGATGAAAAATACCCATCAACTGCAGCGTAATATGCCACCAACCGTGGAGGCGAAGAAACCAACCGGCGATGACAAACACAACTGGCGGTGATGACTATCGGCTGTAGCAGAGGCAGCCGGCCGTGAAGACGAAGTTATCCATCAAGTACGGCAGAGTAGGCTATGCCAAAGAGGCATGGCGGATGTTGATGATGATAGCGATGTTGTGATCCAATCCGATTTTAATGTTGACGAAGCCCAAACTCCTAAAGCAAAGAACCTGATTGATAGTAGTTGGCCGGACATAAAGGTAATGCCGATAACAAAAGTGTCGGTGGTGACGTCAATGATAATAAACTGTTTGAGAAGATGTCCAAGCTCAAGTAGTTGTTTTGAAGTTAGCGTGTGCGTGGCGAAGATTGATGAAGCGTCTCTTGATTTATGATGATGACAGTAGAACTTGGTGTCGTAGTCGTTGATGTTGTTCTATGTGGAGGAGAGTAATTGTCATCCAAGTAGTCGAACTGAAATGATTGGTTGATGACTCCAACCTCCCTAGACCCACAATTTAGATCTCGAACTTGACATTTGAAAAACTTGGAGTAGACTATGGCAGCGTCCAGAAGCCCGAACGTGATCTGGTTGGTTGTTGATTCCTCTGACTGATTCAAACTCGAGTCTGAGAAGAAGAGCTTGCCAAAATTGTTGGTGAGAAAGTTGGAATTGTTGAAAAAACGCCTGTCGGATTTTAATCATGTATGTTGTGCAGCCCCCGACTCTATGCTTAGTTGGAGAACAACTAAACATAGAGTCAGTAGCTTCTTGTCATCAAATATCCATCGCTTGACTGAAGATACGTATTGAGGATGTCTAATTAGAAAGCTTGAGGATTGGAGCACCACTTGTAGTAGATTAGCACGATATTGAATCTAGTGACGCATGCTGAGGTGTCGAGGTTCTCGGAGACGTCGAGGTTAGTGAAGTAACGAAGCTATCGAAGTAGAGGTAGCATAGGTTGCCGGTGATGAAGACAATGAAGATGAAGTCGCTCAACAATAGTGGCAAAGTTGCAGAGTCGTAAAGGCATGGACTCCAGTTAGCGGCAGCAAAGGTAAACTGACGGTGAAAACGAAAATGCCCATCAGCGGTGGTGTAATAGGCCAACCTTGAAGGCGAGGACACCAGTCGGTGGCGGCGGAGGCAAGCTGATGATGAAGACGATGACGCACATCAACGGTGGCTTAATAGGCTAGCCATGAAGGCGAGGACACCCGTCGACGACGGCGGAGGCAAGCCGATGGCGAAATCCACCAGCAGCAACGGTGGTGAAATCCACCAACCGTGGAGACGAAGAAACCAGTCGGCGACAATGGAGACGACTGACAGTGAAGACGATGTTTCCATCAACAACGACGACGGAATCCACCAATCGTGGAAGCGAAGAAACCAGTCGACGACAATGGAGACGACCGACGATGAAGATGATGTCGTCATCAACAACGGTGGCAGAGTCCATCAACCGTGGAGGCGAAGAAACCAGTCGGCGACGATGGAGGCGACCGACGATGAAGATGATATCGCCCTCAGCAACGGTGGCGAAATCCACCAACCATGGTGGCGAAGAAACCAGTCGGCGACCGATGGTGAAGACGATGCCATCATCAGCAAAGGCGACAAAATCTACCAACTGTGGAGGCAAAGAAACCAGTCGATGGCGACGAAGGTGACCAATGGTAAAGATAATGTCGCCATCAGCAATGACAGCGAAATCCACCAACCGTGGTGGCGAAGAAATCAGTCAGCGATGACGGAGGCGACCGACATTGAAGACGTTGTTGTCATCAGCAACAACGGTAGTGGAGTAGGCTCGTGGCCGATTGACCGCATAGTGACGCCACGAGTCCATGACCGACATCAATTGTCTCAGTTGTGCCGCGTAATTATATGCGAACAACAACATAAAATAGCTAGAGATTAGTCTGATATTAGAAATCAATCTAATAAACAACGATAAGTTGGAAGGAAAAACCCGGTGATATCGGAGATTAAATCGTCGAACTCGTCGAGATTGATCTCCCCTGTTAGACTGAATTCGAGATGAAGACTTGAGGCAAAAACGAATCCGGCGACACCAGATCTTGGTTCCATCGCACTCGTTGGCGGTAAACTCAGCGCCATCCCTACCTGGCACGCCAACTGTCGATTCTGGAAATCGGCAATAATAAAAGGGGGTAGCGCACGAGACCTAAAAGTGGATGGATGCGAAGACCCCCATATCTACAGCTGTGTTAATGGGGGCGTGGTTTGGTAATACGCCAATTTGGCCACTATTAGTAGATAAAATGATTTCTTTCACTTCACAATCCCAAATAATTCGCTTAGGAGTCAGTACATAAAGATTTAATTTCATTTCTTCAATTTGTTCTCCTCTTCTAAGTTTATAGCTTTCGTGCTAGCTTCATCGATGTTACCCACCAAATAAAAAGCCTGTTCGGGCTGTGGGAAAAGTGTTGCTAAATTTCTCCCTTCGTTCATTTCATACGCGACTGCAGGTCGAACCAAAACAAAATACTTTTCCTTGCTCTTGAGAATTTTTTTCCATTGAACATAGACCCAATTTTGAGACATGTTCAGGCCTTCTCGATGAGAGATAATACCATACTCCTATTTGGGGACTGTATCCGCCGGGTGTATCTTGATCTAACGATCTGATTGTAGCTTATATCACTATCTATCTGATTATGTCCCTAGAGGGCTTCTTGCGCACCTTATATAGGTTGGGGGACAGGGTTACAAGGAGGAAAACCTAGCTAGATACGATATCAGTTTGCTAATCTATTACATGATAGTACTGAATTGGGACTCAAGGCCCTACCATAGAACACAAAGCAATATTGCGACCGAGTCCTACTCTATTATATAATAAATGGATCTAGCCCACCTCCTATCCCTAGTCGAATATGGAAGCCGTGTGGGTACCCCATATTCTCCACAATATATAACCTGTTTGAATTTTATTTTATGTAAGAGTCTTCTGCTATATCCTCTCTGTGATGACTTACAACTGATCGTGATAAGATGTGTGTCGGAGTGTGAACTCCTCTAGCGGGGGACTATAGGGTCCTCCTCTGTTAGTTCGGCTGGGGGCAACGGGTGAACGTTTGAGGAATTGGGAACGCTAAAGATGAGGCGTAAAGGAGGTCTGATCCCCCTCTACGAAGATGAGACAAAAAGGGTTTATACAGGTTCAAGCCACTTGAAAGCATAGTACCCTACTCCTGTGTATGATGGTTTTTCTGAGCCTTTAAAGACTCTGAAGTCGGATGTACAAGCTAGAGCTCAACAAGCCTTCAAACCAGAGATCCACACTCCGAAGTTCCAGCCTCCTTCCCGCTAGGCATGGTCCTCCTTTTATACTTCAAGGGGATGCCACATGTGCCGTGAGAGCTACCTAGGGGAGAGGGAAAATATTCCCTGCATTAAACGCCTGTCTGGCGCCTTAGCCCGGAAGCTACCAGCACGCCGGCAGCCACGCGGGGTCCACTGAATCATGCCGCCTGACACGGGGGACACCCCTGTCATTCCTCATTTAATGGATGAGGAATTAGGAGGCATGCATGCACTGGGAACGAAATCCCGAGCACGTCCGATGCAGCCAAGTTAGTTCCGGATTGGATGGGAGGCTTAGAGCCTCTCATCAGCGGATAGGACGGGGCATACCTACCGCGCTTTCTCTGACACATGGTCAGGGCGCGCGTGGCTTGCCGTTGTCTCCCCTGTCAATCAACTGGTCACCGACCGGTCGCAGACTGGTCATAGACCGGTCGCAGGCGGAGCAGGTGCACAACATGCCGCATTAAATGTGGTGTGGTGCGCCCGTTCCGCCCGCATTGAATGCGGGTAGGTGGGCGCTGTGCGGCACCCACCTAATCGCATACACGTGGTGGCCACATGACGCCTATGAGGAGTCCTCGGGGCGAGCCGGCCCCTCGGGCTCGGGCGGGATGGCCGCCGCTCCTCCACGGGCCCGACCTCCTCGGAGGGAATGCCACGTGGACGCCGGGGGCGGCCTCTCCCCTCTAAGCTTGGTACCGCTGGGCCTATATCACCGACAATATGTATGTCTAATAAACATGCAATAAATCCTTTTGCGTATTTGCAAATAAAAAAATCTGTTTGAATTAATTAGATGCTTTCTACATTTTGTATTTTTTATGAGTTTGACCACTAATATGCTATATATATATATTTCCAATCTTTAGCTATTTCTTGATAATACGTCATCAAGAAATTAAATGGTTAAATGATTTGACAATTTTGTCGATACTATCATCAACGACTTCGCTTCTATAAATATCTGTAAATTTTTTTAAGATAATGTTTGTAAAGTTATTTGTCTAAATATTACTCCTGGGTGCACATTAAATATTTAGTACACTGTTTAGCAGTTTCGATGTAAGAGCTAGCTCTACACATGTTCCAAGATGAATACATTAAATATAAAGTGAGAGAAAAAGAGAGAAGAAGAAAAAGTAAAACCAATTTTATAGCTAATCTATTATAAATGTTGGCTTTAACATGAATTAATAGTTAGGAGTGAGCTTTACTATTGAACTTGCTATTACTGAAAGAAACTGATGAATATATATATATATATATATATGTATATATACATATATATATATATATAGATAGATAGTACACCTGAGTTGTGTTGTATTAAAACACAATCCACCCACCCACACCCCCCACCAGGGTTTCAAAAACCGGCGGTAACCGCGGTTACCGCCCGTATCGCGGTGGTACGGTAACACGTACCGCGCGGTACGGTTTGCCGAATTTCATCCGAATTCAAAAATTCAAAAAAAAAAGAAAAAAAATCAAAAAAAATGGTAACGGTAGTGCTTGATTTGTAGTGTTTTATGGTGAAGAAATTTCTCGAAAAAGAGCAATATTTATTCAAATTTGAGAGCAGAACGGATGAAAAACTTGAAAATTGGAAAAAGAAAAAAAAATGGGCCGGCCCGATACTGTACACACGGCCCATTGAGGCCCAACCGAGGGGACCCTAACCCTAACCCCATCTCTAGCGTCCCCCCGTGCGCTCCATCTATGCTCTCTCGCTCCCTCTCTGTCCAACGCCCCGGCGACGGCAGACGCGCCCCAGATCCGCCGCCACCGCGCCGGCGAGCGACGATACCGCGCGGTAGGGCGCGGTAACCGCGCGGTACGAGACGGTAACCGCCGACGCCAGCGCGCCCACGGTAAGTCCTCCGGTACCGCTCGGTATTGCGCGGTAACCGCGCGGTTTGCTCGATTTATCGCGCGGTTTTGCGAGGTTGCCGTGGCTTTAGGGTTTAGTTTCAGGGGGTTGTAGGGCACGGTAACCGCGCGATACCGAGCGGTAACTGCGCCGAAACCGTGGTTACCGCGAGCAAATTGGCGGTAAACCGTAGCCAGGATTTTTTGTAATTTTGATTTCGCAATGCAATTGTCTTGCTTGTTTGTTATCACTACAAATTTTGAATCACTCAGAAAAAAAGTAAAAGTAGTGGAATGATAGTAAAATAAGTCCATAACAAAACGTAGCGTACATGTGCGAGCGTAATTTGTAATTGAGTGTAATTTGGATTTCATATGCAACTATGTGTAAGTCTATGTGTAAGTAGAATTTGTATATGTATGGCATTAGTGAAATAGAAATGCGGCCTTGGTGATTTAATTTCTAATACTATATTTTTCGCGTATGTTACATACAGGGTGGATATGGCAGATAGTAGGGACCCAGTGTGGGAGCACGGGGAGAGCATGGCACCTAGATGGCGTTGTAAGTATTGTAATCAGAGAAAGGGCGGTGGTGGAGCAACTCGCCTTAAAATTCATTTGGCTGGAAAAGGGAAGGGGGTTACGTATTGCAATTCAGTGCCTCCAGATGTTCGCGAATTCTGCAGGCGCGAGTTGGACAGGATAAAAGATGCAGGTGATACTCGTCAGAGTGAGAGGGCAAGAAGGGTTGAAGCGGCTGGGGTCAACTATTATGACCTAACAGGTGATGCCGACGAGGAGGGCAAGCCACCAAAAGAACCTACATCCAAAAGAGCTAAGGGCAAAGGTCCACAGTCTCGCAATGTTGATAGCGATGAAGAGACTGAAGATAGCCCAGACTACCAAGAGTCCAATGATAGTAGCTCAAGAACTGATACAGATGATGGAGACGATGGTGGTGAAGGAGGAGAAGGAACCACTGAAGTGCCTTCTGGGGGTCACCACAGCCCTATTCAATTCACTGGTGCAATGTGCTTCATTTTCTATTTAGACCTTTACCATGCATTTCACTATTGATTAATTTTCTTCTTACAATTTCATTTGCAGGTGAGGCCGACTTCACTCACGCGACTCAGGACCGTGATCACGGTGCTCCAAGCTCTCAACGAACTACCGTTTCACCGAGTGACCAACAACAACGACAACATCTTGATATACCACAGGATAGCTACAGCTCATTCAGTGCCTCTAGCATTGAAAGTGGCTATCCAAGGTATGCGTATAATCGTCCCCAACCTTCTGATTATCCCCCTCCTACATGGGTGTACGAGTGGCAAGAGCCCCAGTGGTACGCTCAATTGTATGCTCAATGGCAAACAACAGCATCATGGACAGGTCAAAGTTGGGAGGAATACAAGGCAGGGTTGCTACAGTCGCATGGCTTGATGCTCATGTCCACAGAGGAGTACAACATGGCATATAATCAGTGGAACTTATAGCTGGCTCTATGTTGGTACGTCCTTCTCTATTTCCTTTCATCGTCCAACAAAACTTCTATTTTCATATTGCTTGTCATATGAACTATCATATTGTGGATGTTATATTGTGGACTGTATTGTGAACTCTATATTGTCGACTGTATTCATTTCACTTGTGAACTCTATATTGTGGACGTCTTGACATGTGAACATGTGGACACCTTGTGCGATATCTTCAGATTGTTGATTGTTGTTGTCGAAATATTATGTTATGAATTGTTCAATTGATTTTAAGTCCGTAATATAGCAAAGATCATGCCAAAATTTTTTATTTTATACCCACATGTATTGTTCAATTGATTTCAAGTCCGTAATATAGAAAATATCATGCCAAAATTTTTTATTGTATACCCACAAATATCCTACATTTTTTAATTATTATCCCAAATTTCTATAAATTTTTAAGTGTTTTTTCTATTTTTTTTAATTTTTTTTTCATTTTGTTCTTCATTTGCTCCAACATTGCGCGGTAACCGCGCCAAACCGCGCGGTTACCGCGGCATACCGCACGGTAACCGCGTCTCGTACCGCGGTTTTGAATTCAAAAATTTCAAAAACGAATTTGTCGCGGTTTTTGGCGGTTACCGCGGTTACCGCGCGGTAACCGCCGTACCGCCGGGTGGCGGTAACCGGGCCCCCGGCGGTTTTTCAAACCCTGCCCCCACCTTAACACTGTTAACTCACCTTAACGGAATAGGGTCAGATAGTTGGTTCGTTTTCGAAAAGCAGGGTCAAATAAGCAAACTAGAAAAAATAGGGTCAGATTGGTAGTTAGGCTTCGAAACAGGGTCAAATAAGCAATTGTCCCAAA
>BDMV01000003.1:52317131-52668638 GCA_008326285.1 Oryza officinalis | reverse complement strand
TGATGAACAACTAGCAGATCTTGCGTTCCAAGGGTTGTCAGCGCCTATAAAAGATAGATTCTTTTTCCATGAGTTTGACAGCCTGGCTCATCTAATACAGAAGGTATCGGCTTACGAGAGCCGATGTTAAGAAGAAGAGAAGAATCAGTTTTGGGGCGATCAAGGTAAGGGTAATTTTGAAGCATGACTTCTCATACTCCAAAACTGGGGGGCATGTGTTAACACTAGAATTTGGTAAGCCCCGAAGTCCTCATCGGCCCAGGATCTATATCGGCTCAAAGCTAGTATTGGCCTAGAGTTCTACATCGGCCGATGGGGGTTATTTTAATCCAACCACCAGCAGCAGTCGGATTCTTGTTAGATTCGGGAAGATCTTATCCAGAGAAGACCGAATTTGAGGAGGATGCGGCTTGTATCTTTTAATTAGGATAAGTTTGTTAGTTTCCTTCTTATCTTTAGGAAAGTTTGAGTCGTATTCTGTTAGGATTTTTGTTAGCCTATGGGTATAAATATGTAAGCCCGTAGTTCATGTAATTTTTATCTCAGGATCAATACAACTTCGGCGCATCGCCACCCTTTACTTTTCGTCTTCTTCGGCGAGTTCATGCCCTTCTCGCGAGGGGTAAGTCTCGTTATGGCTGCCTGCGCTGTCGGGGCTAGGGCTTCGATGTTCTGATCTCGTCAACGTAAGCTCCTATTATCATATATCTTAGGCAATCTGGTTTGGCTTCTCGATTTAGCTTTATCGGCCGAGATTCGCTTTAGGGTTTATGCCGGTATCGAGTAAATCGCTTTGCTAGATTAGATTGGTTAAGGTATCTACCACCCCGAAAATCAGTCAAGGGCTTGATTGTCTAGATCTTGCATTTCTTTTCATACTTAGTGCTGCATCAATTCGGTTTGACCTACTAAGTCGTGATTAGAACCGTAATCTCTAGCCTGCTTGTTGGCTGCCAATAAGGGTTTCATCGGGGTTTCAGCCGATGAGTTATCTGGATGTTGCATCGGCCCGAAAGTCTTACATACAGATTGGATTTGGCCGATGACAACAGAGTATTTATTGTTTATCTGCTTATTGAGAGTTTATGCCATCGGACCTTTGGCCGATGTGTGCTTTAATCTTCATATCAATATTTATTTTATCATATATTTGGATTATGTTACATTGCTATATCATCATGTTATCGTTGGCCGATTGTCTACATATAGATGTTTGCTCCGTGTGCAGCCGATGGATCAAAACCTTAACTACATCGGCTGGCATCGACATCGGCCGGAACTGTGCCATCGGCTCGTCGGCCGATTGGCTGCTTTTGCCCTATCGGCCTATCGGCCGATAGACCTTTTATTCTGCTGTTTTGCGTATCTTGTCAGTGGCAGGATCAAACTGACTGGCACGCCTGCGCTTCATCAATTTTAGGACCTGCACTGGAGTTAAGCAGATCTTCCAGGCCTTCATGTGTCCGCACGCCGGATCCTCATCGGCGGTACGGATTTGGCGTCAACAGAGACACGGAGAACTCATCCGGTGTTCATGAGAGAAGCATCAACATTTATTGATATGGCTAAGGCACACGCTTTGAGGGAGAATAGGAAGGATATTTTTTGTCCTTGCGTGGATTGCAAGAATCAGAAGATGTGGAAAGATCCGAATGTAATTCTGGAACACATAATTCAGTGTGGATTTGTGGAGAAATACACAGTTTGGACTTATCATGGGGAAGTCGCCCCTCCTATAGAGATTCGTGATATTTGGTTCGATCAGGCAGAGGATTTTATAATTGAGGACATGTCCCGTCAAATGACTGGTGATTTTGGCGGCTCTGGTTTTGACGCCGCAGAGGTTGATATTGAACTTGATCTTGAGGATATGTTGCGGCACGCTGAACCAGAGGTCCTAACAGAGAAAGCAAGAGATTTAAACAATTGGGAGGCGTTGCAGAAATCAGCGAAAGATCTTTTGTACGATCAATCAAAGGGATGTGACATGGAGTATACGGTGTTACGGTCGGTGCTAGAACTTCTTAGATTGAAGGCCAAGCACGGATGGTCTGATACTAGTTTCAACGACTTGATGGGTCTCTTGAGAGCTATGCTTCCTAAGCCTAACTTGTTGCCAGCTAACACCTACCAAGCCAAGAAACTGATATGTCCATTATCACTTGGTGTGGAAAAGATCCATACATGTATTAATCACTATGTACTTTATCGCAATGAATACGCTGATTTGGACAAGTGTCCAACTTGTGGGGCGAGTAGGTACAAAAAGGATAACAGTGCCACCGATAGTGATGTTGCCAAACCAAATGCATTGGTCGAGTCAGGAAAAAAGATTCCGGCCATGGTGATGTGGTACTTGCCAGTGAAAGATCGCATGAAGCGATTGTTCTCGAACCCCGCCGACGCCGAGTTGATGAGATGGCATCAAGAGGGTCGGAAAAACCGATGCTCGACAATGGAGAAACTTTGATTCGAAGCACCCAGAATTTGCAAATGATCCGAGAAATGTAAGGTTTGCGTTGAGCACGGATGGAATGAATCCGTTTGGTGACCTAAGCAGCTCGCACAGCACTTGGCCTGTTCTGCTCACCATGTATAACCTTCCGACATGGTTATGTCAGAAGCGAAAGTATATTTTGTTGACTATCCTTATACAAGGGCCAAAACAGCCTGGCATCGATCTAGATGTGTTTCTTGAACCTTTGATGGAGGATATGCAAGAAATGTGGGAAGAGGGTCTACGATTGTATGATGCGTACCGATAGGACTATTTTACTCTGCGTGCTATCATATTCGTTACTATAAACGATCTACCAGCAAATTTTTCCCTCTCAGGATAGATTAAAGGAAAGACCGGATGTCTTATATGTCTGGACAACACATCGTACATATACCTGACCTTGTCAAAAAAGTTAGTTTACATGCGTCATCGTCGTTTCTTACCACAGAAGCATAGGTATCGTGCGATGGCTACCTTTTTTGACAAAACTGTTGAGGAAGGTACTGCCCCCGAAGCAAAGGATGGTTCCACGGTGTTCAAGCTAACAAAGAACATAAAGGTCGTGTTCGGCAAGGGAAAGACAGCTTTAGGCAAGAGGAAGAAAGAAGTGGTAGAAAACACGCTGCCTTTCAAGAAACATTCAATCTTTTTCAAGTACCTGACGTACTGGAAAGACCTGGAGATTCGTCATGCCATCGATGTCATGCACCTTGAGAAAAACGTGTTCGACAGCACCATCGGGACTTTACTTGACATCCCAAGTAAAACAAAGGATGGGTTGAAGTCACGTAACGACCTGGTCAATTTGGGCATAAGGAAAGATCTCCACCCGATAGAGCTAACGAATGGTAAGATTGAGATTCCACCGGCATGCTACTCAATGTCACTAGAAGAGAAAAAAGCTTCTGTAAATGTCTTCGTGGATTGAAAGTGCCGGCTGGATTCTCATCGAATATCCAGAAACTAGTATCAATGAAAGATTTGTCGATTTCTGGATACAACGCTCACGACTGTCATAAGATGCTTATGGTATTCCTCCCTATTGCTATAAGGGCGATGAAACCAATGCACACCAAGGTAGTGATAACAAAGTTGTGCTATTTTTTTAATCGAGTTTCACAGAAAGGTTTTGATTCAGAAGAATTAGGACCCCTTCAGAAATTCGCAGTCGAGACAGCTTGCTAGCTAGAGATGTTTTTTCCTCCATCATACTGGGACATGATGGAACATCTCATTGTTCACATTATCCCTCAAATTATTGAACTTGGTCCTCTATACCTACATCAAATGTGGGCATACGAGCGATACATGGCCGTTCTGAAAGGGTATGTCCGTAATCGTGCTCATCCGGAGGGCTCGATGATAGAGGGTTACACAACTGAGGAGGTTGTCGAGTGTTGCCTAGATTATATGAGAGATGTCAACCCCATTGGGACACCGGTGCCTCGACATGATGGAAGGTTATCTGGGAAGGGTTCTGTGGGAAGAAAATGCTTCTACGACAACGATTACAAAGCGGTATCAGATGCACACAGCAGTGTTCTTCAACAACTCGCCATTGTTGCGTCCTACATTGAGCAACACACTTCTGAGATCAGAGCATGCAATCCTGGGCAATTCGACGATTGGGTTTCGAAAGAACAAAAGCGCACTTTTCCCCAGTGGCTGAAGGATCAAAAGCTACCGTGTGGGGAATCAATCGAGGAAAAAACGATAGAAAGACTTGCAGCTGACCCAACAAGCCTTGTGACCTCATGGCAAGGGTATGACATCGGCGGATATTCTTTTTACGCAAACAACAACGATAGGAAAAGCTCAGCGCAGAACAGTGGGGTTCGTGTGGAAGCGTTGGATGCAACAGGGCAGAACAAGTCTTACTACGGGATCATACAAGAAATATGAGAACTTGACTACGGTTTAAACATTCAAATCCCTGTTCTCAGATGCCAATGGGTGAAAGACAGCATGGTAGATAAATTTGGATTTACGTGTGCTGAACGGAGTAAAATTGGACATAAGGATGATCCATGGGTCCTTGCCGAGCGTGTTGCACAGGTTTTTTATGTGAAGGATCCTTCCGATGAAAAGATGGACATTATTGTATCGGGCAACCAACACATCATTGGTATTGACAACATTCAAGACGCACGCGATTATAATCAATACGACGCTATTGAGTTATTCACAGATCTTCCTACGCGGATGAAACGCATTGAGAGTGTCCTCGACGAATCGAAGTTTGCATCCGTGCGGAAGGATGTTAATCCAAAAATTGTGAAACGCTAGTTTGTTTTTTGTGTATAATATGTTTTTGCGAGCGAATGTATACATATCAAACTTATGGTGTTACCAGAGAATGTGTGGTTTTATATCAAAGTTATGGTATTTGTGTGGATGATTAATATGTTAATTAATTAATATGTGAGCAATTGATATATTAATATGTGATGAATTTACATTGATTGCATTTTTTTACATTGATATATTTATATGTGCATTGATATTTGTTAGTTTTATAGTTTTACATGGAATAATCAATAAATGGAATAATTAATATGTTAATTAATATTTTATGTGCATTCATATTTTTTTAGTTTTATAGTTTTAATATAAGGGCGGCGATTATCCCGTGCGGGCGGCTTAAGAGCCTGCACGGAAAAACCATCTTTGCGTGCGGGCGGCTTAAACGGCCCGCACGGAAATATAGTATTTCCGTGCGGGCGGATTACACGGCCCGAACGGAAAGACTATATTTCCGTGCGGGCGGCTTAAACGGCCCGCACGGAAATATAGTATTTCCGTGCGGGCGGATTACACGGCCAGCACGGAAAGACTATATTTCCGTGCGGGCGCTTAAGCCACCCGCACACGATGGTCTCCGCCTATATAAGGTACGCGCGGGTGCCGAAAATTTCTAAGTCTTGGCTGCCCAAATCTCGCGCCGACCACCGACCGCCGACCGCCAACCGCCGACCGCCGCTAGCCACCCATCCCGCGTCACCCTTCACCCTTCTCCCATCTCTCTCTCTCGCCGCTGGACGCCGGCCTCACCGACCGCCTCGCTGCCGCCGAGCGCCGAGCGCCACCGCTTCCCGATGCCGCCGGCCTCACCGACGCCTCCTCCCACCGCCCCGCGCGCCGCCCTCGACCCGGACGCCGCCGCCCTCACCGACCAAGCCCGACGCCGAGCGCCGACCGCCGCCGCTCCCCGACGCCGTCGGCCTCACCGACGCCGCCTCCCACCGCCCCGCGCCGACCGCCGACAGCCGACCACGACGCCTCCTCCACCGCCGCCTCCGCCTCCACCGCCGCCGTCCCTCCTCACCCCTAAAGGTGAGATAAATGGATGGATGATTGCCGTGAATGGATGGATGTGTTGAATGCCGTGAATGGATGGATGCGTTGAATGCCGTGAATCGATGGATGATTTAGGTTGATGAATTTTTTTACGTTGAATGCCTCCTGATCACCAACTGTTCGACAAAATGCCCACAAGGGTTAGATTTGATGTTGGACATTTTGTGATATGAAATAGTTGCTGTGAATTTTTTTGATGTGAATTTTTTGATGAATTTTAGATTTTAGGTTAGATTTTAGGTTTTAGGAGGTTGATGAATTTTTTAGGTCGTATTGATTTATATATATATACATATTCATATATGTATATATTAATATATATATTAATATTTATGTATATGTATGTATATATATATATACATATATATATTAATATATATGCACATATACATATTCATATACATATATATTAATATATGTATATGAATATAACCACTCCAAATCCAGCCCAAAACCACTCTATATAAGCATGGTGCATTGAATTATTTATACTGTATTTTTTATTTTTGGTCTCAAATTTAGTTGTAGCATATTTGTAATATTATAATCACTGGCAACTAGATAGTTTTCCTCCTTCCTTGCCTTTTGACAGAGAGCATATAGCATACTAATCTGTATCTATGTTTGTATGGCTTACAAGACCAGAATCCACCTGCTCGATTTAATTAATTAAGTTGTTACGTTATAGAATCCAAATTTGTATGAGCGTCAATGTTATCGCTATATCGGCGTCGGAGGAACGGGAACGGCACTACCTAGGAAAACTATTTTTCTAGGCAGGCCAAAACGGTTTTTCCACGTAGGCGGTTGGTCCTCTTTTAGGAAAAGGCCTACGAAAATGGCTCTTTTTTCGAGGTGGCCGGTCGGTCTACGGAAAGACTATCATTGTTGATGTATTACTGTTGATGGAAATTTTGCAATTTTTGGTTTCATATAAATGGTTGGCTGCCAATTTTGCCTTTTTAGGTACTTAATTGTTACGACCAACCATAGATCAAATGTCGAACGAGAAAGCTCCCTCCGATGCACCCAACGTCGAACCAACGTAAGAGGTTTCGAGCGAAGGCACATGGCAAACACCAAGCGATCCGATGTGCCATATCAAAGTTACGCCAGCACCACCGGTTGAAGAAGACCCCGACTACATCCCTATGGAGCAAGCAGTAAGTCGAGCCGTAGTGTTATAAACTAATCCGTCTCCCTCTCGGTCGCGTTTAACTTTTTCTGATGTACGAACAGATGAAAACAAGACGCCAGTCAAAAAGAAAGGCTACCAAGTCTGCCGTCACAGCCGAAGGCGAGACGAACACGGCAACGTCCGGTCCGGTAGAAACCAACACCGGAGAAACGCCCGGTCAAAAGAGAAGACGTGCTAAGAGAAGTAAGACCCAAATCCCCAAGGAGACATACTATATCACCTCTCTGAACCAGGATGGGAAGCCAGTAGAGCCCATGGTAGCAATGACAAAATTCAGCACCACCTGCGGTGTAGTGGCCAGAACCCACGGCCCTTTAAATGTAGATTCCTGGGAGCAGGTGGATGACAACATGAAGAACTTCATGTGGAACGAGTTGCAGAAGTGGCTTGTATATCCGCCTGATTCAGAGGCTCTGGGAAAAGAGTTTGCCCTAAAAACGATGGCACATCGGTGGAGGCAGTGGAAATCGGACATGAACACTCACTACGTGCAAAAAAACAAGGCTCCATTCGCCGACTACACTGGTATTACGCTCGCCGAATGGGACACCTTCGTGGCAAAGATGACAAGCCCGGAAGCCTTAGCGCGGAGGAAAAAGATATCCGATCTAGCTAAAAGGAACAAATACTCGCACTGGTTGGGCTCGAGCGACTACGATGGCCACGTAGAGAAGTGGCGAGCAACTGAAGAAAAGTTTGCCACCCAAGACAAGCCCCTGCTTGTAGATGCACTGAAGGAAAAGAAGCAAAAACTGGGTTTGGGCACGGAGCACGGGGCAAGTCACCGACGAGGGAGAGATCCGTTTCGAGGATCCGGATATCGAGCGTGTGACCAGTAGTCTAAAGGACATTGCGGAAAAAGAAAAAACAGGGGAATTCATTGCCAAGAGTGAAAATGATCAACTAACAGCTGCATTAGGCAATCCTGAACATTCCGGATGAGTAAGGGGTCTATCGTCAAGGACGAGCTGGAAGGAAGGGTTTCCAGAGGAAGCTACGGGTTACAAGAAACGGGACAGGTACAAACAGAAATTGGAAGAGAAGATAGCAAAACAAGTTGAACAACATTTCTACTCTCTTGTTGCTCTAAATCGTCAAGCCTTCCCAAACTTGTTCCAGCAATCCGAAGAACCCACAGTACAGGCGCCAAGCAGTGTCGGGTCAGTAGACACCGCACCTTATCCAGTAGATAACATAACTGCCCCGACGCCGTGCAGCCTGTTCGTGCCGATAGGAAGGGCCGGGAAGAGAAAGGAGGTGGGTACAGGACTTGCGGTACCAGGGCGTCAAATCGCTGAAGAATATGCAAGGGTGCAAGGTGCCAAGGTGCATGCAGAGCATACTAGTTTAGAGATAGATATTCCAACACCGGAAGGAATACAATTGCTTGGGGATGCGTTGAATCAGTTTATACTATGGCATCAACGAGATATCCTGCTGGTCGGTCCATCGTCTTCAACCCCACACCCGCCGGCTCCAAAGATTGCTGCTGCGCCTGCACCGCCTTCTCCACCAGGGCAAGATTCGCCACCTAATCGGCCTGCCTCCCCACCTCCCTCCTCCCCTAAACCAAAAGGTCCAGGTTCGCCACATCTGTCAGCCCCTGAAGTCCACGCAGAACAACCTCCTCCGACACCACAGTCAGCATTGGCGCTACCTGAAAGGCCTCTTCTGAGAAGCACAAGTCTTCCAAGTCCGACCAAGCTTGAACCTCGTCGGCTTATCCCAACAATGATTAGGTTAACTTATGATAAGAAAAAAATGGCCGTATACGAGAAAAGGTTAGTGTTCCAGGCTTTCAGGGGGGAGCGCCGACTGACAAGAAGCAGGATGAAACTCCACAGTTGTCGGATTCACAAAAATCGATGAAAAATCAAATGGAGGACCTGCAAAAACTGGACTTCCGACGAAGTGCCAGCAAAGTACACGTTCCGGAGGCCGTTCCTGCCGATGCACGTCATGGAGGGTCTGCCTTGAGAAATGAGGTTGATGCATGACTGGTATCTGAAGGCATCTAAAAAGGGCCTGGGCATGATTACTGTGAAGGTCCCGGATAACGCTTTCACCAGTGGACCAAATGGGATGCTGGTAATCGATTTCAACGACATTCACGCATTATTCAAGCTGGACAAATTGGATATAAATCTCGTTGCTGCGTTTTGCCTGTAAGTCAATCATATTTAATGTCATAAATGAATTCATTTGCTAACTAACTTCTAACAAATTACCCGCTTTATTACTAAGGATGCAATTCCACGCCGCCGAAAAGGCCAACCATCCAGTAGGATACATCAACCCAACAAGGGTTTGCTGGATGGAACACACGGTGAATATTCGTGCAGATTCCGCTGAGCTCAAAGGTAAAACAACGTCCGAGAAAAAAGAGGTCGTCGAAAAAATGCACAAGAAAAAGATGGCCAGGGTAGCACTGTACTTGGGCAGAGCGATGGTCGCGCACAAAGACAAAACTGTCCTCTTGGTCCCTTATGCGTTGCGGTACGTAATATTCTTCCGTACTACTGATATTTTAGTACGATATCACCTACAATTAACATATCTTCTTTGCAGAAATCACTACATACTTTTTTTGGCATATCCGCGGGACCACTTGGCCGTAGTGCTGGATCCGGCACACTATGGCGAGGAAACATTTACAGAGTTTCTCATTATATTAAATTTGTAAGTCCTGTTATGCACCATTTACTAAATATTGGCTGTTATACTCTTGAAGACACATAATTGACTCAAACAATTATTTTGTCTTTATAGAGCACACAAATATTACATAGACCACGGTGGACCAATCAATAATCCACAAAAGAAGAAACTTCTCGTGAAGACAAGATGGCCGGTAATTACATCTCCGTTATTCCGACATTTCTTATATATACTTGTTTCACTCAAAATATTGATGTATACAATTTTATTCAACATAGTATTTTAAGCAACCACCACAGACTAATTTATACGGATACTACGTATGCGAGATGCTTGGACTCAACGGGAGATACACTACAAAGTTTGAAGAAGTAAGTCCAGAGAAAATATCTTTTTACACATTATAAGATCTTGTATAATTTTTCTAACTATAACAATGTGTATTCCTTCTTAAACAGATCCCGTCCGTTCCAGTTGTAGCGAACCGGTTCGACGATCGAACCATACTAAACTTGTGTGCAGATATTTGCCGCTTCATCCGCCGCGATGTCTGCAACCATTTGGGCGATTTCTACGATCCGGAGAGCCAGCTTGCAACGGATGATGCCTTCAAACGACTTAGAGAGTGGGAAAAAGAACATATGTATACTACCTAGTACAAACATTTCTAATTAAGTATATATTTTATGTGGTTTTTTGAACTTTTGTAAATTGCGAGATGCGATGATACGTATATATGTGAGGATTACAATTTAATATCTTAATTCCATGAAAAAATAATTAATTACGTTTAATTCTTAATACGTGCGATGTGTATCTATACTATTATTGAGAGAGAGACGGAGGGAGAGGAGGGAGGGAGAGATAAGCCAATATATGCACATAAAATAATATATGCACAAAAAATAATATTTTATATGCACATAAAATAATGGGTAGATCAATCTTCCCATGCGGTCCACTTAAAGAACCGCACGGGATAATCGATCTTCCCGTGCGGTTGGGCCGCCCGCACGCGAAAATGGTCTTTTCCCAGACCTTCTCGCGCGTGCGGGCAGGCCTTCCGCACGGGAAGATGCCTTTCGGCCCGCACGGAAAGACCGTTTCTGTAGTAGTGGACTTATCATCAGAAAAGCAACAGGAATGCTACGGAAGCAAATTAATTTGTATTATTCCAAAATTGAGGCTGGGGAGTCATTTGCTTTTGCTTCTTGGTTTTCAATTCGCATTCAAATTTGAAGATATTTGAATACTTGAGAATTTCCAAATGCTACTACTTTTGTATGCATAAGTTGTCATTAGTTTTTTTTCAAGGGAAAATGCTTACTAGTTTGTGTCCTCAAGCTTTTTAATCTTGTTTTCACTTCCCTTCTCTCATTTTTAGTTTCACGGCTGACACACAGGTGTTGCATACTGCTTTATAGGCTGAAAAGCATCACATTTTGTATGCGAATTAAGCTAATTAATTTCTAAAAACATGTTGAATATGAAAAACAAATTATCTAAAAGCTAAAATAAATATAAATCCAATAATTTAGCTGCAGTAATGGATGTCATCTGCTTCACATGTAATCGCTTAAAGATCGCGGATCACCATGCCTTCTTGTTCGTCTTGCCCGGGGTCCCGCTGCTTAAAATAGGCGGGGTAGAGACAAGCCTAGGGCAATTAGCTCCACAATGCCATGGAGAACCTTATAAATTTTCTGAAAATTTTGATTATATATATAAATTGGTTAACTAAGGATACTTTAGCTTAGACCTAGAGCTAAACAACTTGTCTCTACCTCTGCACATAGGTAGTGTCATACAGACGATATTCCTTGTTGTTTTGACCATTTCTTTTTTGAGCAAAAGGTAAATTTAATTTATTATACAGATAGATATGATTCAGCAAAAATATATAATAGCATGATGCATGCAAAGTCCAATGCTGAAAATCATCCCAGTTGTCTATTTCTGGCAAAACCTATTAAAACACGTTGTTGCAACCGCCTAACTATTTTCTTGATAAGCACCATGTTCTGAATCTATACTTGCAAAAGAAAATAGATTGCTTTATAATAGCTTCCACTGACATTTACTTTAAGAAATGCGGCACAAATTCATCCATTTAATAGAATTTGGTTTCCTTCGTTCTAGTGTTCATTAACCAGGAAAATATATATTGAAAATCTAAAAACTATCATAAGATGGACGTTTGATATTTATCCACGCCACTATATATTAGTAAAACTTTTACTCTCAGATTTAACCATAAATAAAATTTTACTCATGATGACGTGAACAAATCTCATACGTCCATTTTTAGATCCTATGATAATTTTTAGGTTACTCTACATATGTAGTTTGTATTACGTATTATTCCTGGTAAACCTATAAACGCATTATCAGCCAGGGTGCATTAGTAGCTAGGAACTTATTGTGAGTTGATGTAATTTATTCAGGGAAAAGTGTTTTTTACTCTGTAACTGATCTTTTTGAAAGGTTAGCAACAGAAAAGGTTTAATTATCCAATTCATGAGAAGCTTCATTAGTTCCGTCGAGGGAGGCGATGACAAAACTTAGATCATGTTCCCACCTCCTCGACAAATTAACACATATTTCAACAACAAAAAATCATCATAGTACAACTATTATCAATTTGGTAATGAAATCATAATATTACTGATTAATCTTTTTTGCGCCATCACCGTTGTCGACACTCTCCTGATGCAGCTGTCCCTGCTGGACCTGCCACTCCTGGATCCTCCTATTTACCTCAACTTGCAACATTTCAAGGTCCTCCTTGATCTTTTGTAGTTCACATAAGCACTTGTGACGCCGGGGTTCGTCATCTTCGAGAAACCTCTTCATCCAAAGATACACATACATTACCTGGACAAGAATTTCAGAATAAATTAATTGAATGTGTTTCATGTAGTAGAGATCAATCACTAAAGAGAAAAACAGATAATAGAGAGAGATATATGGATGTAACTAAACACAGATATTTTTCGTACCTTCGAACGTATTTGACGTTTAGTGCGTCGATTATTCAGGTTGTCCTGAGGGGCTTGGCTGTTGTCCCGAGGATTTGCCATAGATTATACCTATGTATTGCTAATATCTGGATAGGGTTAGGTACAATGAGATGCAAGAGGAACATAGTGAGGGGTTTATATAGCGTAGCAATGGGAGGGGTTTAATGGCAGCATTAATAAATGAAGATCACAAAATCATTTTCTGCTTGTTTTTTATCCCAACATTCAAATTAGAAGATATATATTTGATTCTTCAGAATCATAATAATTACTACTTTATACTTGTATATGTGTGTTATTAGTTTGTCTTTTTTCTTGGGAATGTTTAAATGCTTATTATTTTTGTAACCTCTGTTGGAAAGTCCTACATTGGTTATTTAGGAGGAGTTGAACTAAATTAAAAGTGGGGAGAGGCTTTCATCTCTTGAGCTAGCTTTTGGGGTATAACAAGGTTTTCTTCCGGTTGGGCCAACGTCTTCCAGTTTTGAGCCAACAAGTGATATCAAAGTCAAGTCCACAATCTTTAGTGCTCGTGCACACTCAGGGTGGTGTAGGTCCAAAGCCCAGTGGACCGCGAGTATGAGGCCCGTATGTGCTCATGTGTGAGGCCAGTTAGTGGACCGCAGGTATGAAGCCCGTATGTACCCGTGCGTGGAGGCACCAATGTATTATGGGGGAGATTGTTGGGAATAGTCCTACATTAGTTATTTAGGGGAAGTTAAACCAACTTAAAAGAAGTGGGGAGAGTCTCTTATCTCTTGAGCTAGCTTTTGAGGTTTAATAAGGCTTTCTTCTGGTTGGACCAACATTTTCTAGTTGGGTCAACGTCTTCCGGTTTTGAGCCAACAACCTCTAAATTAATCTTGTTTCCAGGTACTTCTAGACTTTTTACATCTTCTCTAATTGGCACGAGAATAGTTGGACATGAGCTTGTATGCATGGATGGAAGTACATGATACCGTGAACTTGTTTAAGGACACTCCTTGATTTTGGTACTTCCAACTCTGCAATACTAGCTGGGATGGAAACAAAACTATGGAAACTGCAGGAGGGAGGCTAAATATGCATGCTACAGTAGTAACACAAGCATGTACACCTGGCTAGTCCAAAATAATTTTTGATTGATCGTCTTCTGCTAATCTAACTAGCAGCTGTATTGTGCAAATTCATTCTAGCCTTCAAAAAACATACAGCAACTTATCTTCCTCACGCCAGGCCAAGCGCACTATACTGTGCAATGTTCTTTTTCCAGAAAGGGGTGGTTAACCCCCTGTTTCAATTAACTAAACCAGAGAACTATATACGAAGAGTACATTATGTTGTGCAGTGTCAACAAGCAAGGGAAGTTTCGTCCAACAAAACTTTAGATTATTAATACCCAGAAAATCGATTTTATAGTTAAAGAGGGTATGAATATTATAGATCAAATCTCATGTACGTATACCAATAATTATTATAGCTGTATCTATCAGATGTTCAGAGGTCCAGCTGTGGGTAGTTGGCATCAATAGAACCAAGAAGGCATCAAGCTAAGTACTCTCCTTACAGAATACTGCCTCGTTCCTGTAATATTTGACATTGTTTAGATCAAACATAAAAAATGGAGGGGGTATGAAGTACATTTTGTTTTGTATGATTGGTTTCAAATTTCTCTGTACGATTGAGGAGATAAAAACAAAGGACAAGATAGTTTTCTGTTTTAGGGTTTTGAATCCAAAAGAACTAGATAATTCTTCGCGCTTTGCTACGAAAATTACAACGTAACTTTTAATATATTTTTAATAATCGAGCTAAGAGTAAAAATTATATTAGTTATTAATAATAAATAAAACTGATTTTTCAAATTATGTTCAGAGAGAAATAAATTTAGTAGACCATGTATGAGATTGTAGATGAAATATGATATCCTGCACTTTGATTATATGAATGAATATATGTTAAGCATTATAAAAATGATGGACATATATATTAAAAATATTGTGAAAATAATGTGAAGGAAGATGATTGGATGTTGATTTGTAGAATTCAATGAATTATAGATGATGTTGCATGCTTGTATGAGTTTTGTATATAATTATTGTCAATGAATGATGAGGTGACATATTTGCATGTCGAGCTTTACAATTAATGGGTTGTATCTTTATAAATAGTATAGATTAGACCTGATGTTTTTTTTATTACATAGCAAATGAAAGTACCCAGCTTCTGCACCATTGCGCACGTAGCAAAAAGACATACAACACACACACACAGCTCAATAGGTAGCAAAAATAAGTAGTTTGGGTACTACAATTACATATTGACTGCTTAAAACAAGCCAACGTCTAAGTCGCGTCTAAGATTATATTATTATGCCACCTAAAGTGGGTTCATAGGATACTTGTGCTGCTATATGTGGACAATGTATTGATCATTTGCAAATAAAGTCTTGGGGAACATCATATCTTTTTGTTCAATGGAGATGCAGTATTCCAGTCTCTCAGAGCACAGAAATTATTGTTGCCCACTAAGTCAATCATGCATGTTCTTTTATGGGTGAAATCAACTAAATCTTTTATGGGTGAAATCAACTAAATCACGTTAAATGAACCGTGAACAGAAAGAAGAACAATTCAGATGAACAAAAGGAGTTTGATGGACTACTTGCCTATATATTGATGATTTGATATTAATATTCGGATGTATGGACAGGGAACAATAACATAGTTCCAGAAAAGTAGCATAGATATACAGAATATGAGTTAATTTATCAGCATTGTGGTTCGATAAAGAGCTTGCTGCATGATCATCTAAAAGATTGAGGTTTTTTATTTCTGTATGATATATAGCTCAGTCTGGCAGAATATAACTGCTCTGTATGTTTTTTCCCCATTTTTCGCGCTTCCTGTTCTTTTGCCTTTTTTGTCTGTTTGACCTGTCTCAGGGATTTTGTAATTTCTTCTTGTTGTTCTAGTGATTTAAGAGCTTCTGACTTTCCCCTTTTTTGTCAAAATGGTAAATAACATGAAAGTAATTAAAGCACAGAGGTTTTGATCTCATCTTCCGCCATCTTCTTCTCCATCTCCTCGTCCTTGTTGATCTTCATTAATGATCGGCCAGCAATTTGACGGGATCAGGCCCTAACCTCCTCCACGTATCATATCACTCTCAAACTTGTTCAGAGCTGTAATCTCACACTCGCATGAAACAGTCCAACAAAATATGGATCTATCAGATCCCATGTAAAAATAATCATACGCAAATTGAGAAGTTACCCCAAATTAAATATGTTGCAAATGTATATGTTAATTAAATATCAGAGCAGGACATAATGTTGTTTGGTTTGATCAAGAGGAATTAATATATATGGAAGAATGTTGCTTTAGGTTTGAGAATTGCTACAAAATGACAAAATTATCTGTATGCTGATATCCTTTTTTTTCTGTACTGATCCTGAATCTTGATGCTGGACCATATTTCATTTATTATCACAGAAGCGACCCGGTATATCACATTCTGCAAATATTTTCTCAGTATTTGAGGACTCCGATGTTTGTACGTTGAACTATATCCATACGATGATTTGCTAAAAAACTGATCGATATATGTGGATTACACAAGAAAGTATAAGGGACATGTGTGCTAGGTAACTTTAAAATCTGGCAGCAATATAATTACATACACCATTTAGATATGACATATCAAAGTTAATATACAATATTTTAGGTCGTCCAAATCAAGCACCTTGGAAAAAGGATGTGATGCTTCAAACCTTGTATATATCAGGTTTTTTTTTAAAAAAAACATCCTTGTGTATATCAGAGGTGTTAAATCCCCCCAAATAAAATATCACAGGTGTTATAAAAAAATGCTACTTGAAAGTTGTAGCCAAGAAAATGGCTAGCCTATTTATTAACTATTGCTGAAACAGAAAGGGCCTGTATGTATTTATATATGAAATACTAAAAATAGAAACATAAGTAATAAAAACGATAATATTTAGAGCCCTACCAAAATGCAATGGACTATCTGAACCTACAAATTTTGATGAAGCAAATGCAATTACAGACTGCTTACATCCAATCAAATTGGTGGCACCTGTAAGGTCATATCAAAAGGACAAAATGAGCGGATGCATAACCGATACATTACCTAACTCTAGTTAATGTATTGACAATAAATGTAAATGCATGGCTGCGAGCCTTATGCGTCTATTATATCGTGTAAAGTACAAATGTATGGACACTTTGTAATCTCATTAAGGAGACAACCTTTTGCTGAAGAGATCGTTAATTTTATAATGTAGATCATTAAATTCTACAGTGTACATGAAATCAAAATAAATTGAAAAGATATAGTTGTATCTTAAAAACATCACCACACGTAACATGTATGTGAGTGAACTGAATGACCATAATAATCAGGTTCTTCTAATTAATTGCGAAGAACCATCTTTCTGATCAGTAAGTAGATCCATATGTTTTGTGATTTCAATAATTTGGTGGTTTACATAGATGAGCTGACATTAAGGGTATGTTGTCGTTGTTCTCCTGGTGACTATCAGCGGAAACTATGAGTGATATAGTCATTTAGTAAATTAGATGCTGAATGAAATGTCTGGTACTAAAATCTTTACATACCTTCATCCACTAGCATCAAATCTTGGTGGCTACCAATTTGTAAGCACATGGGATCTGCTCTTAATGGGATCTTCTGAGTTGGGAAAATCAATATAGCAAAACGAGATGGGTCTATTTGATGAACAGACAAATGAGACGGATCTATTGATGAGCGAGCATATATCTTTGGTTTTGGGGATGGATCAACATCACCATGAGTGGCTACAACTTAAGGCAACTAGAAGTTAGTTTAAATTTGGTGACACGAGCCATTGGCCTCATAAACAAAATTACTTCATCCATATGAATCAACGTGTAGGATTGAATAAAAAAACAAATCAACCAGAGAAGAGAGAAATTGTGAATGGTTGAAACACCAAAAATCAAAAACTTTTAGCGAAATTAAAATTTATCCTCGAATTGATGGAGATCCTCGGTGTAGCCGGTCTGGCCGTCATGTGCACACTAGTCTGACTGGTTTTGTCTAGTCGGTCGGACCACCTGCTCCCTGCCTACTCCTGCTTGCTGTCGTTGGTGTAATCGCTTGCCTGCCATCGGTTAGACCGCCAGTCTCTCGCTAGTTAAACTGCCTGCTTGCCTCTGATCAAACTGTCGAGATCCAGAAAAACACATATCGACGAAACTCTTGAAAGTAGATCAAATTTATTGCATCAATATGTGTTTACAAAGTGCATCTAAAGCACTTCTCTCTCAACTCACGAACTAGCATTGAAACCTCAAAGCAAACACTAACTTTTCTCTCCCAAAAAAACGATATTTTCTGGTCTCAACCTCTCTTCTATTTATATCCACAACATGGCTACTCCTAGCCATGAATCCAACTAGAACTAGGACTCCTAATCACATAGAAAACCTACCCAGGGGAACAACATCCCCATACAACTCCACACTCCAATATTTCCAAACTTAGATTCCAATCCAAATTTGACTTCTCTTTTCATACACACACAACACCACGTGTATGCCATATGAAAACCTTCACCTTCACATGCATTATTCTCTAGCCTGAGCATCCTGCGTGATCTTCTTGACCGTCTGGACCTCAACTTCTCCCAAGCCTAATCCCGATCCATCACCGGCTATACTCCCACGGCCTCAAACAACACCTGCACATGAACAACAAAGAAACTCCATATCCTAGTATAAGTTCGCATCAACTTGACTCACATCAGCACACAATAGTATCACATACGAATAGAAACCATCTAGAAGTCATAAATATGAAACAATCTAAAAAATCCACGAAAACAACCCGAAACCTACTCCAACCCGAAGTTTGCCTGTCTGACCGTCGGGCTACCCGATCAGACTGTTCGGATATCTCCAGTCTGACTGGCGTGCACCACCCGGTCTGACCGACCAGTGCCAACCTACACTGTTCACAAACACTTACCTTTGACAATTATTCATCACATGGATTAAATCAATACATTGATTTCACACAACGTACTAAGCAAAACCTAAGAATTCTAATAACAGTAAATAATATGAGTTATGAATAGATCAATTAAAATTTTGGGAAAGAAAATAGTAATGAAATAGATATTAATCTGATGGTGATCATGCAGGTGCACCAAATTAGGGTCTTTGTTATGCAGCAATTCGGAGCTTGAACAGCCTATACTATTGGCTGATACTGCCACACACAGACAATAAAAGGTTAATTAAAGTTTGGTTGCAATTAGTAGGGATGCAATAGACACCAAATTTGGGATGGATAGGCAATAGGCATCCATTAGTACCTCAATAGAAGTATTACAATGGTAATATCATATTGAGGCAGATTTGGTTAGCATCCTTGCAATTTGTCCATGGGAAGATGTTGGCAATGGTTCATGGCTGGCGTCTGAGGATGAGATCCCTAATTCGCATTAGGGTTCCCCATCTGAGGAATAATTGGAGATCGGGCACAATAGTTTCCTTTTTTTGCCACACCAGGGGATCGATGATGGGAAAGGAAGCGGCGGCGAGCAAACCAAGGGCCAAAGGGAGAGGAAGCAGCACAACCGTGGGAGCTCCCTGACCTGCCGACAGGGGCGAGGGGCCGGGGGAGATGGATCGACTGGAGAGAGCAGGTCGATCTTGTGCAGTTGCACGACGGTACATGGAGGAGGTGGAGGAACGTGCAAGGGATAGCATGGATCGTGCTGACCAAAACATACAGAGACTGCACATCAAGCCATTGGGGTTAGATCTTACGGCTCTTCTTAATCTGTGATGACGTGGCTTAACCTCAGTAAAAAAAATTCTAACAATTACACTCGGCGAGAATGAATTATAGGATGATGCTATGGGGCCGAAGCACACAAGCTGGCTGCAAGAGCTCAAGTGTAAGTATTAGTAGCGAAAGATGGAAAAGAGTGGGGAAATAATAATTAAATGGAACAAACGGAAGAACATGGGTGGATAAATTTTTAAATTTCACACTGCATTAATTATGGTAAGGATAAGTCCAAACTACCATCATCAACTATCACCACTAGCACGGGATAGCTCATCTTAATCGGGCGGCAAGCCTCATCTGCGTCGGGGAGGGGTCCCATCACGAACCAAAGGTCACTGATGTGAGAAGTCATCAGTATCGGGTATTTTGCCATCACGGATGACAGTTATCTTTATTGGGCCAAAACTAAAGCCCATCACCGATAGGTTTGACCCAACAGATAAGTCAAATTAGAGCCAAACTAGGACCCGTCACCGATGAGCTCATCCGTGACGGGCTCATACTTGAACCCGACAAAGATGACTAGGTCACCTTTATCGGTATGGTATGGTGCCCGTCACGGATGACTCATCTTAATCGGGCTTAAACTTAAGCCCGTCACGGATGAGCTCATCTCAATCGGGATTAAACTTAAGCTTGTTATGGATGAGTATTTAACCCGAAAAAATAAATTTTGTTTTTTGGCTAACCTTAGGCCTTTGTTAGCCATGCCCGCTGCAAAATGACAGAAGCAGATATATATATTCCCTTTTCTAGCAACCCCATTCACACAGCAATTCACAAATTAAATATATATTCAGTGATCACACATCCACATTCACACATCCATTCACATATGTCATTCACATCCATTCACACATCCATTTAGTGATCATCAAACCGTCGACATGCATCTTCAAGAGTTAAGCATCAAAACCTGTAAAACCGAGTTATAAATTGAAACAAATTTATATATAAGTAACATTGCAAGTATATACAGAAATATTAGACCGAATTATATTACATATAATATATACATAAATGGTACATAATCACATGTCTTTGACAAGCATTGAAAAATGTTTAACCATTTAGAGACAAGCTAGCTAGGACTGTATTCTAAAACTTCCTTCGGTTGATAACATTTCATCTAGAATGAAACGTGCTAACTCCTCTCTAATGACTTCGAAGTTGTGATGCGGAATGTTGGAAATTTTTTTCTGCATGTGAGGCGCCAAGTTAGTGTATATGTATATACTTTGAAGTATTTAGCATATATAGGCATATACACAATTCACACAATTGAAGCACAAACCTCAAGGTTGAGCAATGTCACATTTTCCGATAAGGCCCTCATGTTATGGCACACGTGGAACCCACATTGATCGCCAAATTGTTGATGGCATGAGAAGTCTATTTTGTGAGTGAGGTTAGGTTTTCCTTCCTTATGCCTTCCACCTTTTTGCACATATGGGTCCCACGCGTTTTTTAATCACTGTTTCTTCTTTTCATGTCCTCCTCCACGGTGTTTATAAAATTTGAAACACCACTTCTATACTCTTTGTCATGTCGCACAGTTCCATACATCCAACTTCGGTTTATCGCTACAAAAGTGAACAAATATTAGATAAATATTTTGTAAGATAAGTATTACTAAATTTATGGGAATTGATTAGTATTTTTTAATTACTTTTATGAATTTTCTGTTTTTCTTAAAAAAAGAAAAAACCGCCCTCCTTTACCTCCCACCAACATAGTAAACAGTGGGATAACCATTTCGTAGGCAGTTGGAGTATTTATAGTGTACAACAAATATTGGTAATGGCCAACGAATGGACATCGGTGATGGGTTTTACAGTTATCTTTATCGGGCCTAAGTTTATGTTCGTCACCGATGACAACCATCGATGACGGGCCTAAGTATTATCTTTATCGGGCCTAAATTTGAGACCGTCACTGATGAGTAATGAGTAACTCATTGGATTACTCATCGGTGACGGGCGTAGGTTTAGGGCCCGACAAAGATTACAAAACATATCTTTGTCGGGCCTAAAAATAAATACATGCATATGGATAATGTCTGTACGAGTATATCTTTGTCGGTGTTTATTTCGGCCCATTAGAGATGACGACGCTGTGATGGTTCGTACGTCCCTGACATAGGAAAGGCCGTTATAGATAAAAAGTTCTGTAGTAGTGCACGTTTCTCTAAATAACACCTCTTAACTATAATGATACTGCTATACTATTAATATATATAAAATTAATCTCTTAGTTCAACTTAAACTCAATTCAAACCGACCTGGCGCGCCAAATGGCGATGGATAAGGTTTTGACAGTAGTATATGTGTATATATACGGTGTATTTGTTCATATGGGGTACGGCTGATACAAGTTATGTGCACGTCTTTATGGTATCTTATATTTATTACAGGGACAATTAACCCTATGACAAAAGAACGAGTGGGTATTAAAAGTTTTATAATTTCAGTAATGGAAGTAGCATACAGTAGTTCTGAGGAATTTTCTATCTTGCGCTTGTGGCAGGTAACTATGCTCGAATAGACAGTGTGAACGGCCTCCTCTCGTTTCTGATTCTTTTATATATTTATTCATTAATTTTACAAAAGTTTACTCCTGCCCTTTTGGAGGACAGTTTTAATTTTATTAAAAAATTACAGAAGGGGCTAAATGCATTTTTTTCCGTATAGCTTGACACCTCCATATTAATTTGCAATATCATGTCATACAAAGTCAGATGAAATAAAACTTTCTATCAAAATTGTAGAGCTCTGCTGGAACAACAACTTTTTAGTTGACAACTTGTCCATATAAGATCGGTTAGGGGTTTAAATATTTATTACAAAATCTAAAATCTTTTTTTACAAAATCAGATGTACATTTCGAAAGATCTCCAATAGAGATAAACTCTATATTAAAATTCTCAATCTCTACGAGATCGACAACCCTGTACTTGATTACCTTTTCATCTAAATTTATTTAGATTATCAAATAAGCATCACTAGTTTTTAAGCAATGAAAACCAGCGGAAAGGGCCTAAATATAAATTTTATTTAGGTCATTTTGTCGTTGATATAAGAACCAGGGTCCCCACGGTAAGCGGCATAGGGCAGTTTGGTGCCCACGTCATCCCGTTCCGAAGGTGCTAAAAATGGCACGGGCCAATCATGGGTTGACATATGGCCCTTCCCGAAGAGCGCGGAGAGTGAGGTCCGCGACAAGTAATGTAGAGCCCGGATCTCTCGGTCATAATGGCCTAGCTCGTGGCTCAATCCCCATGGTACACAAGCAGGTCCCTCCCAAGCTGCTCGGGCATGGAGCTAGAACTATCCAGCTAAAGTCGTTTGGATGAAACGAGTTGTCCCACCTTGCCACTCGATGGTCTTTCCATTTAAGGGTGACAAGACAAATATCTGCCCAAGGGGCATGCTGCGTGGGGACATGATGACGTTTGCTAGGACGTGGGATGGCGGGTGACGCAGTTAACTACCGAGCTATCTGCTCGGGCCCACCATTTTCTTTATTTATTGGCCTTAACCAAGCACCGACAGGTAGGCCCCCGGCCGGGATGACGTGGTGGAACTATTCCAATGAGCGGGGGCATGTGGCAAGCGTTGGCCGTGCCCTAACCCGGGTGGGCCCTAGAGGGAGTTGCTGACAAGACTTTTCATACCCAACCCTTGTACACTTGACACCTCCTTGGTAGTACGGTCATGTGGTGTCCTCATAAGATTATAAGGGAAGAGCTAGGACCGTAGGGGATTGGGTTAGAACCCAAAAAGAGTTGGAACCTATAGCTATCTCCTATGAAGTTCTTAAGAAATCTAGAAGAGAGGAAATGGAACTACTCAGAGTATATTAAATCGATGTAAGATATTTTTCCATTGAAAGAAATCAACAATACAACAGGAGTAGGGTGTTACACCCCCGAATTGTTCTAACATGTATAAACCTGAGCTTTTATTTGCCTCCACACTTTTGGAAAATCCCCACTCATGAAACGGGGGTCCCACAGAATCCGCGTTATTGGTGTACTTACGCTGACACCTTCCTACCCTCTAGAAGGGTGGTTTTAAAAACCGCACTATCAAAGGGTGAGAGGAGTATGTTCCTGTAATTTTTTAAGACAAAAAATATGTGTCGAAACTTGGTTTCGGCAATAACAATCTGGGGGTATCAGTCAAGCGCCAAACACAATGGGTTGGTATGCAAAAGGAATTAGACAGGTTCAGGCCCTCTCTAACGAGAGGTAATACCCTACTCCTGTTTCGGGGATTTCATCCACCGGGTGTTTATTGATCTCTTGATCTCTTTCAATAGGGGCTCTCGCAAGTTCTCTGTCTGTCCGTCTATTTTTCTCTATGCCCCTCAAGAGACGCCTTACCCTCCTTATATAATCCCGGAGGGTGGGTTTACAAGTCGAAGACCTATTCTATTCTAAGTCGGACTCCTCAATCTTATCAACTATAAACTATGGGCTGTTACCTTATCTCAATGGTAACTAATACCCAAGTCGTAGCCGGTTTACATAATCATGAGTCATAACCTATCCCCTATGGTAAGTCGGATAAGCTAGCCGTGAGGGTATCCGGTACCCATAATCTCCACAGTAGCCCCCGAGACCTCCGCAGTCGATGAGATAACTTTGCCTCGAACTTGAATAACATGCGGCTAAGTGACTTCGTAGCCGAGTGCTTCTACTGCCGAGTGCCTCCATCATCTCTGTCTGAGTCTCCCGAGTGCTTCATCATCCAAGAAAGACTGTGAAGGGCTGAAATCAATTCAAAAAATTTCAAACATAAAAATTTAGGTGCATCGACTGATGCACCTAATTAGGTGTAGCCCCCAACTATGTGTTTAGTTAATCAAACTAAGCATATAGTCAAGAACTATAATAATCAGACTCTCTTGAGTTAAATAAATGCCTAGCTCAAGCCAGAAATAATCATAAAAAATCACATAACACATAACCTCATAATCAAGGCATAGTGCTTAATACTCGGCTAGCTCATGCTCATCCGAGTCTTTTTGCCTGAGTTATCTCAAAGCAGACTTCGCAGCCGACCCTCATGGGTAAAAAATCGTTTGTCACCTTCCAAATTGCATCGTACCAACCTTCAACAAGTTGTGTAACTGCTGTTATGAAAGGATTTTTAAGTCATCGGGCAATGAGACATATGCATATTGCCAGAGCAAATTTGCTTAAGTCCTCATGGACATATGTCAAGCCGTACTCATAAGATGGGCCGCAAGTTTCTCATGGGCTCGGCCCAAATATGAGAAAACCTAGCAAAAAACCCTAAAATCTTTCTCAAAACGTCAGCGTCGTCCCTGCCGCTTCATCTTCCCGAAATCTTTCCCCTTTTCGCGCTCCTGTTCACCAGCCGCGCTGAGGAATTCGAGAACTCGTGCTCACGCAAATTCATCCATCAAAGAACTCAAGCTCCACCACAATCCATCATCCGCATCCAGCTGCTCGCATCCCCTAAAAAAATCCCCATCTCCTGCACTAGATCCACCTTCACCCAACTCATATCCATGGTGGAAGAGAGAGAAATCCCTTTTGACCAATGGGCGACCTTGGATGTGAAGGAATCGACCTTGCAGGAAATGGTGAAGAACGGAGTCCTTCCGCCTAAAGAAATCATCGGCTGGCGTCCGGCGGCCGGTGAAGAGTTCCCCACTCCAAACACCGGTGAGATAGTGGTCTTCACCTCTTTTTTCTATTGCAGATTTGGTCTTCCCACCTCCGATTTCTTCCGTGGTATCCTCGAATACTACGGCCTTCAGATCTATCACTTGAATCCCAACTCTGTCCTCCACATTGCAATCTTCATTCATGTATGTGAAGCTTTTTTAGGCATCCTCCCCCATTTCAATCTTTTTCGCCGCATGTTCTATGTCAAGCCACACCCAAACAAAGATGACCCTTGCGTTGTCAGTGGGGCTAGCTTCCAACTTCGTGGGACTCTCCGTAGAGATTACTTCTCTCTCCCCTTGAAATCTTCCAACAAGGGCTGGCATGCAAACTGGTTCTATATCTCGAACCCCCATCCCAGTTTGCCCGACTTCGTCGGCCTTCCACCGATCCAAAGAGCCAACTGGAGCGCAATGCCGGAGAACCAAGATTGGGTAGAAGCGAATATCCTCCTGGCTAACATTCTTGAAATGAAGAAGAAAGGCCTCCAAGGAGAACAAATTACCCAGCACTTTATCAAGAACCGACTGGCTCCCATCAAGAAAAGATCCAAGCCAGCGTTCGAGTATGAGGGTGAAAGCGACCCCAATCGGGAGGACCGCGATGCTCTGAGTTACCAGGCCTTGTGCACTCGCATGTACAAGATTTTCTCCTCTGGAATCACAGTAGATCGCAGCCACAAGATGTCGGTTCCTCCGTTCAATTTGTTCCGACCTCCTCCTCCGGTAAGTCGACTCGGCTCTTCAAAACTCTTTCAATCTTGCACACATCCTTTAATATATCTCAAAAACTCTACTTGCAGGCAAACACTCTTATTATTTCCAAGCCATACAAGGTGTATCATGATGATATGCCAACTCGGCCTGCTGCCAAAAAACCAACCGGCGGCCCCAAAATCAAGGTTGAGCCTCAAGAGAAGAGGGCTGCCGCTGACGAAGATATCAGCAGGCGGGCGAGTAAAAGGAGACTGGTCGTTGATGACTCGGATGACGAAGAAGTCCAAATTCCACGATCTAACATAAGTCCTCCGAAACCAACAGCCAGATCCACTCCCAAAATCAGGAGGTCCAATAGGTATCTCTCATAACCAGAATCAGTTTTTTGTTAAAAATCTTTTTCACTTCCAACTCAATTGTCTTTATCTTCTTTCTTGAAGGAAACCTCAAGATATAGATCCCACCGGGCAGGCTGAAAACACAAACCCATCTACAGCGTCAGAAAAGCCAAGGCCTGCAGAACCAAAAACGCAAGACCCTGTCCCGAGTGAGGATGCTCCTGGGGCGGAATCCTTAGGCAAAAACGCTCCTGAGGCTGAGCCCCCGACTGCCAGCCAAGTCTTCCCAGCTGGAATCCAGTCGGCCGAAGAAGAACAGCCCCCGACTGCTAGTCAAGATGCCCCGACTGGAAACCAGCCGGACGAAAATCCACAGGGCTCGCGCGGTCAAGAGGCACCATCCGAGGATCCGGCTCCTAAAACAGGTAAATCTCTCAATAATCGCCAGAATCTTGTCTTCATCATATTTCTCACTTCTTTCTTCATTCATCTTCTCTAGATCAATCAGCCGAAGAGGAGGAAATCGCCCGACTGAAGTCTCCAGCTGACTCGGTCCCTCCTATCAAGATCGAGTGGCGCGATGCCGAAGGTGTGAAGCAAGGCATCGTGTTAAATAAGCAAAAGGAAAATGAAGAACGCGACATGCTCGTGGCCAGCCTCAACAAAGCGACCCGACTAATGAATGTAAGTGTATCTCCTCTTTGTCTTGTCATCATCGTCTGATGTGATTGACTATCTTCATCCCCTTATGCAGAGAATATATTGTCGCTCAATGGCCAAATCAGACACTCTCGAGAAGCTGGTCCCCCATGTAAATTCTCTGGAAAACGTTCATTAAGACCTCAAGGCTGTTAGAGAAGAAGCTGTAGCTCGAGAGGTCGTCTTGCGGGCAGAGATCGCGAAGCTTCGGGATGAAAACCTGGAACTCCGTGGCTCAATCGGGGGTAAGCCAAACCACCTTTGTACTTGTTCTGTCTGTGCATATAATCTGTTTTGATCCTGATGCTTGCAAACCCTCATGTTGTAGCAAATTTATCCGAAATTGACTCCCTCAAGGCCCAGCTGAAGAAAACAAGCACCAATAAAGCCAAGCTGGAGTCTGACAATGAGAAAATCCTGGAAGAATTTGAAGGTAAGGCTTCCAAGATAGCACTCTGCAACTCGCTGGGTCTTGAATATTTTGATAACCATATCTTTCTTGTAGCCTATAAGATTAAATCCCAAGCACAATTTGATGTCTTCGCCGAAAAAGTCCGAAGGGCTGAAAGTGTAAGGGATGACATCGCCAACGCTGCCGCGCCGATCTTGTCAGCACTATATAGGCATGGACTCGGGACGATCTCATTAGATGCTGTTGAAGTCTTCGACAAGCTCAGGACGGCACCAACAAAATATATGGAGAATATCACCGACGTGGCCGTCATGAGTGCAGGCTTTGCTCTTGCGCAAACGAAATCACTCTATCCTCGGATAGATGTGGACTTTGTAGGAGATGGCTTCGCAGACGGCACCACAGATGAGCGAGCCCTGGAGCTTGTAAACGAAGCGCTGGAATCGGCGAAAAAGGTAGCCGCAGATGTAGCCGAAAACTTCCAGAGATAATTGTCTTGTTGTAATGTTGACTTGTAATATGTAGCTTATTTATGTTAATGCCTTGATCCGAGTCTTATATATAATTTCTTAAGAATTCTCGTCCGACTGTCACCAAGCCTAGGCTTGATTAGGCCATCAAAGAAATTCTCAGTCCTTATCTATTGGACTCGAACCAAAACACTAAACAATGATAAACTAAATATGAACAAGTTATCAAAGAAAATAATGCTTTATTGATATTCATATAGCCCCCGACTGACAACCCAAGAGGTCATCCTGCTTGAAGTTGGCAGTCGAGAAGAACATAGAGACAAAAAATGCCTAAGTATAATATCGACGAAGATGCTCAATGTTCCAAGAGTTCTCCACCATGGTCCCATCTTCACGCTTTAGACGATATGCTCCTAGCCGAGTCACCTCAGCGATTATGTAGGGCCCTTCCCATAGTGGAGATAGCTTGTGGCGATCTTTTGTAGTTTGAATCTTGCGTAGAACCATGTCTCCAACAATGAAGGCTCGTGACCGAACATTGCGGTTGTGGTAGCGCCGAAGTCCTTGAAGATACCGTGCCGACTGAATCAATGCGGCTTCGCGAGCTTCCTCCAGTCGGGTGAGATCATCAACTCTGTCTTGGTCGTAACGCTCGTCGTCGAAGTTACGAACACGAAGAGACTCGTACTCCATCTCACTCGGCAACATTGCTTCTGCTCCGTAAACCAAGAAGAAAGGAGATTGGCCAATAGCCCGACTGGGTGTGGTCCGCAATGACCATAATACCGAAGGCAACTCTTGAACCTATCTTCCGGCGTACGGTCGTAGTCTGTCAAACACTCAGGCTTTGATACCTTGAAGAACCATACCATTAGCTCGTTCAACCTGTCCGTTGCTCTTAGGGTGCGCCACCGATGCATAGCAAATCTTAACACCGAAGTCTTCGCAGAAATCCTTAAAAACGCCTCCAGTGAATTGAGTCCCATTGTCAGTTATAATTCTATTCGGGACACCAAACCGATGCATGATGTTTAGAATAAAGTCCCGCGCCTTGTCCGCAGTTATCGTAGCAACCGGCTTAGCCTCGATCCACTTGGAAAACTTATCAACCGCGACGAACAGATGCATGAATCCACCTGGTGCCTTCTTGAACGGACCCACCATGTCCAAGCCCCACACGGCGAAAGGCCATGATAAGGGAATTGTTTGAAGATCTTGAGCTGGAACGTGGCTCTGCCGAGCGAAGAATTGACAACCTTCACACGTGCGAACTACCTTGTCTGCATCGGTGACCGCCGTGAGCCAGAAGAATCCTTGTCTGTAAGCCTTGCCCACCAGAGTGCGCGTCGTGGCATGACTGCCACAGATGCCCGAGTGAATATCTTGCAATAATTGTCGTCCTTCCTCCGGCGTGACGCATCTCATCAAAACTCCAGAGGGGCTTCTCTTGTATAGCTCTGAGTCAACCATGACATAGCCTTGACTGCGACGTCGGACTCGCTCCGCATCATCCCGATCACCCGGCAGCTCCTGCTGAGTTAAAAACTTGATGAACGGCGTCCTCCAGTCGGCGTCGATCATGGCAACCTGATTTATACCTCCTTCATCGGGGGTTAGTGCTTTGGCAACAGTCGGCTTCGCGCTTGGACCCGAACTGCGCCAACTGATCTGTCGCTTCGTTATTATGTCTCAAGACATGGGATAACTCCAATCCGTCAAACTTGTCTTCAAGCTTGCGAACTTCCTGTCGGTAGGCCTCCATTGTCTCATTCAAGCAAGACCAGTCCTTCATCACCTGGTTAACCACCAACTGGGAATCTCCTCGCACAATCATCCGTCGTATCCCGAGTGAAACAACAAGTCGTAGGCCGTGAAGGAGGGCTTCGTACTCGGCGACATTGTGTGAGGCGGGAAAGTGGATGTGAAGGACATACCGTAGCCTCTCCCCAGTCGGGGAGATCAGCACGACTCCCACTCCCAAGCCGGTGACTCTTTTGGATCCGTCGAAGTGCATGGTCCAATACTGCAAATCTTCTCTAGGTACATCTTCCTGTTGTTCGGTCCACTCGGCTATGAAATCCGCCAGGACTTGAGATTTTATGGACGTCCTCGCCTTGAAAGCTATGTCCAGTGGCATCAACTCCAGTGCCCACTTTGCGATGCGCCCAGTAACCTCACGGTTATGGATGACATCGCCGAGTGGAAAAGACGTGACGACGGTGACCGAGTGACCCTGAAAATAATGGGCTAGCTTCCTAGCAGTGATTAAAACTCCATATAACAATTTTTGTACCTGTGGATAGCGGGTTTTGGCTCCTGCCAGCACCTCGCTGACGAAGTAGATTGGCCGTTGAACAATTTGGGTGCGGCCTTCTTCCTCACGCTCGACGACCAATACCGTGCTGACCACCTGGTGAGTTGCGGAGACTTAGAGCAACAGGGGTTCTTGAGGGTGCGGTGATGCCAACACGGGTGGTGTCGTGAGGAACTCCTTGAAGTCTTCGAAAGCTTTTTGGGCCTCGGTGGTCCATTGGAAATCATCGGTCTTCTTCAGTAACCTGAAAAAAGGCATACCTCGTTCGCCGAGTCTGGAGACAAAATGGCTCAATGCCGCCATACAACCGGTGAGCTTCTGGACGTCCTTCTGGGTGCTCGGGGGCTTCATGCCCCGGATAGCGTTGATCTTCTCTGGATTTGCCTCAATGCCGCGATGTGATATCATGAAACCGAGTAGCTTTCCTGATGGCACACCGAAGGTACACTTCTCTGGGTTCAACTTCATTCTGAAGGCCCGAATGTTCGCGAAGGTTTCTTCTAAGTCGGCGATCAGGTCTTCCTTCTGCTTGGTCTTGATGACGACATCGTCGACGTAGGCTTCCACGTTTCTCCTGATCTGGGTCTGAAGGCACCTCTGGATCATGCACTGATAAGTGGCCCCGGCGTTCTTCAGGCCAAAGGGCATCGTGATGTAGCAATAGGCTCCAAACGGGGTGATGAATGATGTCTTCAGGCAGTCGGATTCCTTCAAACTGATCTGGTGATAACCCGAGTAACAATCCAAAAAGCTCAGAAGCTCACAGCCGACTGTTGAGTCAACGACTTGGTCTATTCGAGGTAGTCCAAAAGGATCTTTGGGGCAAGCTTTGTTGAGATCGGTGTAGTCCACGCACATGCGCCATTGCCCTGTCTTCTTCCGAATAAGAACTGGATTGGCTAGCCAGTCGGGATGGTAAACCTCTTTGATGAACCCGACAGCCAAGAGCTTGGCGAGTTCCTCCTTGATGGCATCTTTTCGGTCGAGCGAAACGGCGCTGACGGAGCGTGACGCTCCTCACCGGGAGACCGCGCGGGCCCCCCTTTGCCGGTTCGGCCGGGGGCACTAAGTGAGGTTCTTCGCCCTCGATCTGAGGAACGTCAGCGAGAGAGGAAACGCACAAGACGCGGGCGACGTAGACAGGTTCGGGCCGCTGAGAAGCGTAACACCCTACTCCTGTGTTCTGGTGGATCTGGGGGTCTCCAACAATACAAAGGGAGTTCGGTCTCCAACGCGTATTCGCCGGAGTCCTCCTCCTCTTTCCTAGGCCTGGGCCTCCTTTTATCTGGCCAGGGGTCACCACATGGGCCTCAAGCTGCCTAAGAAAGGAAACATTCTTTTTACAATGAGGGCTAGTCTACAGCCGGAAGTGACCTCTGACAGGCATGGTACATGCCCTCTGCCCCGCTCGCCAGCTCTTCCGGTGGACGCCCGTTTCAACCTTCATTCAATGGCCAGCGACTTCCTTGCCATGCTTGCGCTGTAGTCTGGAATGGATCTGACCGGGACTGACATACCAACTCCAGGAGTTAGCACGCCGGCTCCGGCTAGGGACGAGAGCCAGGAGGCTCTCATCATTCTGACGGGACGGGGCGAGGCGTGCGACAGGCCGCCTGTCGCCACCTAACCCTCGATCTGACCGGTCTGTGACCGGTCACACACCGCGATCGGTCACGGACCGGATAAGCGTGCGCTGCGCCGCATTAAATGCGGCGTGGCGCGCTCGCCTGACCCGCTATAAATGCGGTTAGGTGAGCCCTGCTGTGCTCACCTAACCCACACACGTGGCGCCAAAATCACAGGGGGTCGGGGCGCCCCAGCCCTCGGGGCCGAAACGGGAGCGGCCCGACCCCTCGGGGAGACAGAGGGAGGGGTGGCCACGTCACCCTTGGGCCTGACCCCCCCCGACAGGGTCGGGCCACGTGGGTGACCGCGGCCACTCAAGCCTCTAGTCATAATACCCCCGGTCCCATGTCACCGACAGTAGCCCCCGGCGTTACGCCAGGGCGACCGCCCCCCGAGAAGGAAGCGCTCGGGCGTGACGCCACCCCTTAGGCCCGGTGACGGGTGGGGCCGGTCCCTACAGGCGGACAGAAACCCAACGGTCGCGAATCGCGCGTATCGGCAAGAGAAAAACGACCGATAATAATGAGCGGCCTCTTTAAGACCGCTACATTACTCGAGCAGCGCGGGAATCGGGACGAGCCGGTTCGTCTCGCCTGGGGATATGATGATGGCGTTTTTAACGGTCGGCGAGCGCAGTTAATGCGCGCACGATCTGCCCCATCTCAACCGCCACGGCCGCACGTCTGCCGCGTGCGTCGCAAACGGGCGAGTGGGGTTAGTGGAGGCGTGGGCGCAGGAAGCGAGGAGCCGGGCATAGCGTTGGCAAGGGTATAAAGACGCCGGGGAAGGGATTCGTTTCCTTCCTCTCTCCATTCTTCCCCTTGCCTTCGCCACTCGTGCCCTAACTCTTCGTTTCCTGTGCCCTACCCTTGCCGCACGCGCTCGCTCTCAAGCTCCTCCTCCGCCGGCGCCATGGCACGGGGCTCCGCACCGCTCGACGGTAGCGTGCTGCCGCCTTCCCGCATCACGAGCGAGAGGCAGGCCAGGCTGCCGCGCCGATTCATGCCGGAATCTGCCACCGGCCGGGAGGTGGTCGCGCTGGGCGAGGGACGCCCGGCGCCACACTACCCGGGGCGGTCCGTCTTCTTCCTCTCTTTCGCAATGGTGGGGCTGGTCTCGCCATTCTCTACTTTCTTCATGGATATTTTGGAGTTCTACGATCTCCAGATGGCGCACCTCACCCCCAACGCGATAATGACGTTGGCTATCTTCGTGCACCTGTGCGAGATGTTCATCGGGGTGCGCCCGTCTCTCCGGCTGTTCCGGTGGTTCTTCACCGTGCAGCCGGTGTCGCCGCCGACGGCAGTCGGTGGCTGCTACTTCCAGCCGCGGGGGCAGGTGCTGAACCGCTACATTCCCTGCGTCCTCCGCAAGAAGTGGGACGACTGGAAGAGCGATTGGTTCTACACCCCCCTCGCCGGCGAAGCGCGCCTCTGACTTCCGAGCCAGCCCCCGGCGCAGGCCTCCAGCTGGCGGGCGGCGGTGGATCTGGGGGATGGCTACGACGCCGTTCTTGACCGCCTGGCGGGTCTGCGATCCCAGGGGCTCACGGGGGCCATGGTGTTCGGCGATTACCTCCGTCGCCGGATCGCGCCGCTCCAGCGACGCGCCCGGGGCGCCTGGGAGTACATCGAGCCCGAGGACCACCTAAGGACCCACCAGGGGCGCAAATGGGACTGGGACCCTGAGGACTTCAGGATGGTAGTCCAACGGGTGCTGAATCTCAGCTCCATGGAGGCATCCCTCATCCCCCAAGGGGTCCTCCCCCTCTGCTGCGACCCAGAGCACGCCAACATCCTGGCCATCATGCAGGTGGTCGGGGCGTCGGGGGAGCGGGCCCCCCGAGGCCACGACGGCGCGGGCGGGAGCCGCAGGGGGGAACAATCTACCCCGGGAGGGGGTCGTGCTTCTGGGCCCCGCGACGGGGGCCCGGGGGGCAGCCGCCCCGCCGACGCCAGGGGGAAGAGGAAGCAGGGAGGTACTCCTCCCCCATCTCCTCCCCGAGGGGGCGGGGCGGTGCGTGCCAGCAGCAGGCGCCCAGAGGGTGCCGTGCCGGCGCCGCAGCCCGAGGGGGAGCGAAGGAAGAAACGGCTCCGCAAGATGGGGGAGAGCGAGCCATGCCGGGGGAGCCTCATCTCGCCCCCGAGGTGGTCGTTCAGCCGACCTCCCCGCAGGTTCGTTCCCACGCCCACTGCGGCCGTATCTACTCCCCAAGGCGAGTTTTTACTCACCCGCTTCTTTTTGTCTTTGGTTTTTCTTCTGCCTCAGCGAGATCCCGTCACGCCCCCCACGCCATTCCAAGTCCGGCCGGTCCGAGGCCGAGGAGACGGTGACCGCGGAGGCCCGGAGGCGAGAGGCTGACCGACGGGAAGCCGCGGACCGCCTCCGGGAAGCCGAGGAGGCTGCCCGGGAGGCCGCCCGGGTTCGCCAGGCCGAGGAGGCCGCTCGGGAGGAGGCCAGACTCCGCCGGGCCGAGGAGTCCGCCCGGGAGGCAGAGGCGGCGGGTGCACGCCGGGCAGCCTGCCAAGCCCCCGACCCGACTCCGCCCGAGACCATGACGACCCCCGAGGCCACCCACAACGAGGCCGCGGGCGCGCCGCCCGGGCCTGACGCCCCGGGCGACGCGCGGGACGAGCCAGCTTCGGGGGGCGCCCCCGAGGCCAGCACGCCGATCGGCGGGCCGAGCCGCGCGGCACCCACACCGAGGCGGCTCTCCCCTTTGCCTTCCGCTACCCCGCTGAGCGCGGAGCCCCTCCTGCAGGCCCTGGCCACCGCGAACAGCACGGTGCTGGACGGGCTAAGTGCCCAGATGGAGGCCCTGCAGGCGGAGCGGGCGGAGCTCGACGCGGCGTGGGCGCGCGTCGAGGAGGGGCGGCGCTCGGTGGAGGCCATGGTGGAGACGGGCCGCAAGGCATACCGCCAGCACGCCAAACAGCTCGAGGCCCGTCGTAGGGACCTGGCGGAGATCGCCAGGGAGGTAGAGGAGGAGCGGGAGACCGCCCTCATCGCCACCGCCGTGCTCGACGAGGCGCGGGACGACCTCCGCCTCCAATACGGGACCCGGGCGGCGGAGCTAGAGGAGAAGCTCGACGCCGCCCGGGGAGTCCTCGACGCCGCCGCTGCCCGGGAGCGGCGGGCGGCGGAGAACGAGGCGGCGTCCCGTCAGCGGGAAGAGGCCCTTGAGGCTCGCGTCGCGGCGCTGGAGGAGCGCGCCCGCGCCCTGGACGCGAAGGAGGGCGCCCTGGCGGACCGCGAGGCCGCCGTCGCCACCCGGGAGGCAACGCTGGCGGCGCACGAGGCCGCCTCCGCCGAGGAGGAGTCCGCACTCCGCCTCCGCGAGGATGCGCTCGCCGAGCGGGGGCGAGCTCTCGAGGAGGCCGAGGCCGCGGCGCAGCGGCTGGCGGACAGCCTGTTCCTCCGCGAGGCGGCGCGGGAGGAGCAGGCGCGCCGCAATCTGGAAGGCGCCCGCGCCGAGAGGGCCGCGCTGGACCAGCGGGCCGCTGAGCTCGAGGCGCGGGCGAAGGAGCTGGACGCGAGAGCGCACAGCGGCGGGGCGGCCGCGGGCCACGACGACCTAGCCGCCCGCCTCGCAGCCGCCGAACACACCGTCGCCGAGCTGCAGGGCGCGCTGGACTCGTCCGCCGGGGAGGTCGAGGCCCTCCGCCTGGCGTGCGAGGTGGGGCCCGGCATGCTTCGGGACGCCGTCTCGCGTCTAGACCGCGCCGGGCGGCAGGCGGGCCTCTGGGGCGGGCGGTACGCGAAGTACGCCGCCAACCAGGGGGGCCTCGCCCAGCGCCTCTCGGAGATGGCCGGGGTCCTCGAACGGCTCCCCGAGGAGCTCGAGGAGACGATCAAGTCATCCTCGAGGGACCTCGCCCGGGGGGCGGTGGAGCTCGTACTGGCGAGCTACCAGGCCAGGGACCCTGACTTCTCCCCGTGGGCAGCGCTGGAAGAGTTCCCTCCCGGAACCGAGGACGGCGCGCGCGCGCAGGTCCGGGACGCCGCCGACCACATCGTCCACAGCTTCGAGGGTACGGCCCCTCGGCTCGCGTTCGCCCTCGACTCCGAGGAGGAGGACGGCGACGACGGTGCGGACGACAGCGACGGCGAGGCCGGCGGCCCGGGTGCGTCGGAGTGAGCCCCCAAGCCCCCGCCGATCTTAAATTTTACCTTCTTCTTCCGAGGCCTTCAAGCCCCCTTCTTGTATAGACTGGTTTAATCTGCAATCAAATAAAGAGGAAATTTCTATGTCAGTTATGTTTGTTGTGCGTATAAGACGAGGATGGTCTGTGCCGCGGTCCTTCTGAGTCTTGGCTTGAGCAAGGGCTCGTGCCCAGGTCCCAGCCTCAAACGGCGCGGGTCGGGGCTAGTGCCTGGGGAGATCCGCGTGTCGAGACTGGCCAGGCCGGGAGCGCGGTGACCGAGGGTTAGGAGGACCCGATTGTGGGCCTTTGCCGATTCCCCCCCGGAGTTCACCACGCCCCGGGGCACGGCTCGGTTCTGGGCCCCGTTTGGCGGTTTTAGCCGGCCCGGGCCACCGAGGGCAGGGCCGAGCACGAGCGTACTAACTCAAGCCGAGATTCTTCAAAAGGAAGCGACGGCACAGACACGGTCCTCTGGAAATCGAAAGTGCTTTTATTGAAATACGGAAGAGAAAAAAGATAAGTATGTGCATGTGGTAGCCCCCGGCCAACCCTGCACGCCCGGGGGGGGTGCGGGGTTGGCCCGAGCCCGAGACATGACACCCGACCCCCATTAGGGGTAGAAGCGACGAAGATGTTCGATGTTCCACGGGTTAGGCAGCTCTGTGCCGTCGCCCGTGGCCAACCGAACCGAGCCCGGCCGGGGGACGCCGATCACTCGATACGGACCCTCCCACATTGGTGAGAGCTTGCTCAGTCCAGCACGCGTTTGGACGCGGCGTAGGACGAGGTCGTCGACGCAGAGTGATCGGGCCCGGACGTGGCGCTGATGGTAGCGCCGCAGGCTCTGCTGGTAGCGCGCGGCTCGAAGGGCCGCGCGCCGCCTTCGCTCTTCCAGATAGTCGAGGTCGTCTCGGCGAAGCTGATCTTGATCAGCCTCGCAATACATGGTGGCCCGAGGGGACCTCAGGGTGAGCTCAGATGGGAGGACCGCCTCCGCGCCGTAGACGAGGAAGAAAGGCGTTTCCCCGGTTGCTCGGCTTGGCGTGGTTCGGTTCGCCCAGAGCACCGCTGGCAGCTCCTCGATCCACGAATCGCCGTGCTTCTTGAGGACGTTGAAGGTCTTGGTTTTGAGGCCCTTGAGGATTTCCGCGTTGGCGCGCTCCACCTGGCCGTTGCTTCTGGGGTGGGCGGGTGAGGCGAAGCAGAGCTTGATGCCCATGTCTTCGCAGTAGTCGCCGAAAAGCTCACTAGTGAACTGGGTGCCGTTATCCGTAATGATACGGTTAGGCACCCCGAACCGAGCAGTGATGCCCCTGATGAATTTAAGCGCGGAGTGCTTATCGATCTTGATGACCGGATAAGCCTCGGGCCACTTAGTGAACTTGTCGACAGCGACATACAGATACTCGAACCCGCCCGGGGCCCGCCTGAACGGTCCCAGGATATCGAGCCCCCAGACAGCAAATGGCCACGAAAGAGGTATGGTCTGCAGGGCCTGGGCCGGCTGATGGGTTTGCTTGGCGTGGAACTGGCACGCCCTGCACCGCCGGACCAGGTCGACCGCATCGTTGAGAGCCGTCGGCCAATAGAAACCCTGGCGAAAGGCCTTGCCAACCAAGGTGCGCGAGGCGGAGTGGGCTCCGCACTCGCCTTCATGGACATCGGCGAGAAGCTCGACGCCTTGTTCCCGAGGAATGCACTTCAGGAGGACTCCGTTAGCCCCGCGCCGATAGAGGGTCCCTTCCACCAGCACGTAGCGCTTGGAGATGCGACGGACGCGTTCACTCCCTTCGCGGTCCTCGGGTAGAGTCTTATCTGCGAGATACGCCTGGATCTCAGTGATCCAAGCAATCAATCTAGGGGAGCTGGGAGCGCTCCCCTCGGGTCCCGAGGCCTGGACTCCGACGGGCCTCGGGGGCCGTTCAGGCGCGTCCGTCTCCCCTAGGGGGTCGGGTCGCGCCGACGGCTGGGCAAGCCTTTCTTCAAAGGCGCCCGGTGGGGTCTGGGCTCGCGAGGAAGCGAGCCTTGAGAGTTCGTCGGCGACCGCGTTATCCCGCCTGGGCACGTGCCGAAGCTCTATCCCGTCGAAATGGCGCTCCATACGCCGCACCTGGCGGACGTAGGCGTCCATCTGCGGGTCGGAGCACTGGTACTCCTTACGGACCTGGTTAACGACCAACTGGGAGTCGCCTAACACCAGGAGGCGGCGGATCCCCAGTCCAGCCGCCACTCTGAGTCCCGCAAGGAGTCCCTCGTACTCCGCCATATTGTTGGTCGCCCGAAAGTCGAGGCGGACCAGGTATCTGAGGACGTCTCCGCTCGGCGAGGTCAAAGTGACCCCCGCACCGGCGCCCTGAAGAGACAGGGAGCCGTCGAACTGCATCACCCAGTAGGCGGTGTGAGGCAGCTGCGAGGGGCCCGGGCTGGCCTCGGGGGCGGAGACGGGCTCGGGAGCTGGGGTCCACTCCGCGACAAAGTCGGCGAGGGCCTGGCTCTTGATCGCGTGGCGTGGTTCAAAGCGCAAATCGAATTCAGAGAGTTCGATTGCCCATCTCACCACCCGTCCAGTACCCTCTCGGTTATGCAAGATTTGGCCGAGGGGGTAAGACGTAACCACCGTGACCCGATGCGCCTGGAAATAATGGCGCAACTTCCTCGAAGCCATCAGAATAGCGTAAAGCATCTTCTGGGCCTGAGGGTATCGGGTCTTGGCGTCCCGGAGGGCCTCGCTAACGAAGTAGACGGGCCGCTGCACCTTTCGGCGGGGCCTATCCTCTTTGCCAGGGGCCGCGTCTCCAGGGCGCTCTTCGTCCGAGAGGCCGTGTGGGGCGCACTCGGCTTCTGTGCCGACGACCTCGGGGTCAGAGGGCGACAGGCGCGGCCTTCCCGCAGTGGCCCCGGGGCCATCCTGGGGGTCGGGGGCGCCTGGCACCGTCAGACAAGCAGGCGGAGGGCCAGCTCCGGCCGTCGGGGGCCTTAGGCCGCCGTTCGGCTCGGGGGCCTCTCCTCCCTGCTCTCTCCCGGGTCGAGCCGACACAGGGTGGGGGGGCGCGGAGTGAGGGTTGTCCTCGTCACGCTCCACGACCAACGCCGCGCTGACCACCTGCGGGGTTGCCGCCAGGTAGAGTAGCAACGGCTCATCTGGCTCCGGGGCGACCAGGACTGGGGGAGAACTGAGGTACGCCTTCAACTGAGTGAAGGCGCGCTCAGCCTCCTCCGTCCAGGTAAACGGCCCGGAGCGCTTGAGGAGCTTAAATAGGGGTAGCGCCTTCTCTCCCAGCCTCGATATGAACCGACTTAGGGCGGCCATGCAGCCGGTGACGCACTGCACGTCCCTAAGCTTGCTGGGGGGGCGCATCCGCTCTATAGCTCGTATCTTCTCGGGGTTGGCCTCGATGCCTCGGGCAGAGATCAAGAACCCGAGAAGTTTGCCCGCAGGCACGCCGAACACGCACTTATCGGGGTTCAGCTTTATGCGGGCGGAGCGGAGACTTTCGAAAGTTTCCGCTAAATCCGAGAGCAAGGTCTCTTGGTTGCGTGTCTTCACAACCAAGTCATCAACATAGGCCTCAACATTGCGTCCTATCTGGCTACCCAAGGAAATTCGAGTAGTACGCTGAAAAGTAGGACCTGCATTCTTTAACCCGAAAGGCATTGTCGTATAACAATAGGTTCCTATGGGGGTAATGAATGCAGTTTTCTCCTCATCCTCCCTAGCCATGCGAATCTGATGATAACCAGAGTATGCATCTAGAAAACACAAAAGGTCGCACCCCGCGGTGGAGTCGACAATCTGATCTATGCGTGGCAGGGGGTAAGGGTCCTTAGGACATGCCTTGTTGAGGTCGGTGTAGTCGATGCACATCCGAAGCTTGCCGTTCGCCTTGGGGACGACGACCGGGTTCGCCAGCCACTCCGGATGGATGACCTCACGGATGAATCCGGCCTCCAGAAGTCGCGCCACCTCCTCGCGGATGAAGGCTTGACGTTCCGGGGCCTGCCGCCGCACTTTCTGCCGGACCGGCCTTGCGCCCGGCCGCACGGCGAGACGATGCTCAATCACCTCCCTGGGGACCCCGGGCATGTCCGCCGGTCTCCAGGCGAAGACGTCGGCGTTTGCCCGCAGGAAGGAGACGAGCGCGTCTTCCTATTTGTCGTCCAAAAGACCACCGATCCGGGTGGTCTCGGACGGGCCGTCGCCCAGGGCAACCTCCTTGACCGGGACCTCGTCGCTCGTGACCATCCGCTGCCTTGGGGCGGGCGGGACGGAGGTGCTGGGCCTCTCGTCACCGTCCGCGGGCTTGGATGCCGCGGCGAGGTGGTCCGCGCGCTGCTCCATACAAGCAAGCGCGACCTTGAGGTCGCCATGGACGGTGATGGGGCCACCGGGGCCCGGCATCTTCATCTGGAGATAGGCGTAGTGGACCGCCGCCATGAACTTCACCAACGCGGGCCTCCCCAGGACCGCGTTGTAGGGCAGACTGAGGTCCGCCACATCGAAGTCCACCCGCTCCGTGCGGAAGTTGGCGGAACCACCGAAGGTGACCGGGAGGTCGATATGACCCAGCGGCCAGGTGTGCCCCGGCGTCACGCCGATGATCGGCTGGGACGGTCGGAGCACCATCCCCGGGGCCTTGATGGCATCAAAGGCTGCGGGGGAAAGGATGTTGAGGGCTGCACCCCCGTCCACGAGGACACGCCCCAACTTCACGTTGCAAACGGTGGGGGAAACCACCATCGCGATCTGTCCTCCCCGGGCAACGCACGGCGGGTGGTCGGTCTGGTCGAAGGTGAGGGCAACCTCCGACCACCGCGCCCGCCGCGTCGCCTCATGGGTAGGGGCCGCGGCCAGAAGCTCACGCTTCATGGCCTTGAGGCTCCGGCGAGAAGCGTGAGCACACGCTCCCCCATCGACGGTGGCGACGGTGGCCTCAGGCTCCTGAAACCCCAGGTCATCGTCGCCATCGTCGATGTCCTCGGCGGGGGCCTTCTGCTTGGCCTCACCTCGCCGGTTGCCGGCGGGAGCCGCCGGGGCCCTGCCCTCACGGCGCTCCTGCCTCTTCTCCTCCTCCCACTTCCTCGTCCGCTCGGCCAAACTTTTGACCGCGCGGCAGTCCGCGAGGTCGTGGAGGGAGGTGTTGTGCACGGTGCACCACTTGCCGGTCGGACGCTCCTTGCTGGGAACGCCGGCCTCCTTCTTTTTGTCGCCCGCAGGCCTCCCCTTTCGGGGGGCCCGCGAAGCGCCCTCGACGGCGAGGACATGACCCTCGTCGTCGGAACGGGCCGACCTCTTCTTCCTCCTCCTGTCCCGTCGCCCTGACCGAGCGGCGGACCCGGGGGCGGCCGGAGCTGCCACGCCAGAACCGGAGGAGTTCCAGGTCCAGGCCTCCTCCTTGCGGGCCACACGGTCCGCGAGCTCAAAAAGCTGCGCGGTGGTCTGGGGCTCCTTGGAGGCGATCTTCTCGAGCATGCGGTTGTGCCGCACGCCCCCCCTGAACGCGTAGATCACCGCGTGTGCGGGGATGCATGGTATGGTGTTGCGGACTTGACAGAACCGCTGAATGTACGAGCGAAGAGACTCATCGTCCCTTCGCTGTACCGCATGCAAGTCCGCCTCTTCGCCTGGGCGCGGATATGTGCCCTGAAAGTTCGTGGTGAACTGCTGGCACAAATCCTCCCAAGAGTGGACCGACGCGGGTGGCAAGTTCATTAGCCAACCCCGCGCCTGACCCTTCAGGGCCATGGGGAAGAAATTCGCCATGACCCTGTCGTCACCCCCCGCGGCCTCGATCCCGGTCGTGTAGATCTGGAGAAACTCGGCGGGGTTGACGCTTCCGTCGTATTTTTCGGTGATGGTGGGCCGGAACCTTGGGGGCCAACGGACGTTCCGAAGGCTCGCCACAAAGGCTCGACAGCCGGCACCGCCGACCGGGGACACGGGGGGCCGGCCCCCGTGACCGGACCGAAGTGGCGCTCCGGACGAGGAAGCGCCCTCCGTTGCGTGGGCGGCGCGACGAGCGTCGCGCCGGCGCTCGATATCGAGCCGGGCATCCGGCCCCCCACGCACATCTTCTTGGGTCGGAGGCGTTGACGAGGGAACGGCGGACGAGCGGCGTGTAACGGCCGTCGTTCGCCGCGCCCTCCGCCTCGACGACATGGAGCCGGCGGCGGCAGCGCCAGAGGCCCCGGCGGCGGAGGACCGCCCGCCGGCGCCTAGGCGCTGCTGCGCCGTCATGACCAAGTCGGCCACGTCATCCAGCCAACGTCGGGCTGGAGTCTCTGGATCGGGGACGACGGGCGGGTGACGCAGGAGCGCGCCCGCGGCCTGGAGCGCGCCCTGGGGCGTGCCGCCATCGCCGTAGACGAGGCGGCGACGCGTCCCGTCTCGCCGTCCTCCCCCGTCACCCGCGAGCGGCGAGGTCGCGGATCCTTCGACCTCCTCGAGCGCCTTCCCTCGCCCAAGACTTCGGCGAGAGGGGGACGGCGGGGTGCGAGCCCGACGGCGCGGGTTCTGCTCCCTGTCGTCACCGCTAGCGCTCGGAGAGAGGCTGTGCGCCACTGCCCGCTCGGCCATGGGGCTGAGCGAGCGAAACTTGGCACACACGAAAGATGATGAGGGCTTAGAAAGACACACGCGCCCCCTACCTGGCGCGCCAGATGACGGAGCGTGAAACTCCTCACCGGGAGACCGCGCGGGCCCCCCTTTGCCGGTTCGGCCGGGGGCGCTAAGTGAGGTTCTTCGCCCTCGATCTAAAGAATGTCAGCGAGAGAGGAAACGCGCAAGACGCGGGCGACGTAGACAGGTTCGGGCCGCTGAGAAGCGTAACACCCTACTCCTGTGTTCTGGTGGATCTGAGGGTCTCCAACAATACAAAGGGAAATCTTTCTCTCCAACGTATTCGCCGGAGTCCTCTCTTCTTTCCTAGGCCTGGGCCTCCTTTTATCTGATCAGGGGTCACCACATGGGCCTCCAGCTGCCTAAGAAAAGAAACATTCTTTTTACAATCAGGGCTAGTCTACAGCCGGAAGTGACTTCTGACAAGCATGGTGTACGCCTTCTGCCCCGCTCGCCAGCTCTCCCGGTGGACGCCCGTTTCAACCTTCATTCAATGGCCGGCGACTTCCTTGCCACGCCTGCGCTGAAATCTGGATTGGATCTGACCGGGACTGACATACCAACTCCAGGAGTTAGCACGCCGGCTCCGGCTAGGGACGAGAGCCAGGAGGCTCTCATCATTCTGACGGGACGGGGCGAGGCGTGCGACAGGCCGCCTGTCGCCACCTAACCCTCGATCTGACCGGTCTGTGACCGGTCACACACCGCGACGGTCACGGACCGGATAAGCGTGCGCTGCGCCGCATTAAATGCGGCGTGGCGCGCTCGCCTGACCCGCTATAAATGCGGTTAGGTGAGCCCTGCTGTGCTCACCTAACCCACACACGTGGCGCCAAAATCACAGGGGGTCGGGGCGCCCCAGCCCTCGGGGCCGAAACGGGAGCGGCCCGACCCCTCGGGGAGACAGAGGGAGGGGTGGCCACGTCACCCTTGGGCCGACCCCCCCCGAGGGTCGGGCGCATGGTGGGCCGGAACCTTGGGGGCCAACGGACGTTCCGAAGGCTCGCCACAAAGGCTCGACAGCCGGCACCGCCGACCGGGGACACGGGGGGCCGGCCCCCGTGACCGGACCGAAGTGACGCTCCGGACGAGGAAGCACCCTCCGTTGCGTGGGCGGCGTGACGAGTGTCGTGCCGGCGCTCGATATCGAGCCGGGCATCCGGCCCCCCACGCACATCTTCTTGGGTCGGAGGCGCTGACGAGGGAACGGCGGACGAGCGGTGTGTAACGGCCGTCGTTCGCCGCGCCCTCCGCCTCGACGACATGGAGCCGGCGGCGGCAGCGCCAGAGGCCCCGGCGGCGGAGGACCGCCCGCCGGCGTCTAGGCGCTGCTGCGCCGTCATGACCAAGTCGGCCACGTCATCCAGCCAACGTCGGGCTGGAGTCTCTGGATCAGGGACGACGGGCGGGAGACGCAGGAGCGCGCCTTGGGGCGTGCCACCATCGCCGTAGACGAGGCGGCGACGCGCCCCGTCTCGCCGTCCTCCCCCGTCGCCCGCGAGCGGCGAGGTCGCGGATCCTTCGACCTCCTCGAGCGCCTTCCCCCGCCCAAGACTTCGGCGAGAGGGGGACGGCGGGGTGCGAGCCCGACGGCGCGGGTTCTGCTCCCTGTCATCACCGCTGGCGCTCGGAGAGAGGCTGTGCGCCATTGCCCGTTTGGCCATAGGGCTGACCGGGAGAAGCTTGGCCCACACGAAAGAGGATGAGGGCTTAGAAAGACACGCGCGCCCCCTACCTGGCGCGCCAGATGACGGAGCGTGACGCTTCTCACCGGGAGACCGCGCGGGCCCCCCTTTGCCGGTTCGGCCGGGGGCGCTAAGTGAGGTTCTTCGCCCTCGATCTGAGGAACGTCAGCGAGAGAGGAAACGCACAAGACGCGGGCGACGTAGACAGGTTCGGGCCGCTGAGAAGCGTAACACCCTAGTCCTGTGTTCTGGTGGATCTGGGGGTCTCCAACAATACAAAGGGAGTTCGGTCTCCAGCGCGTATTCGCCGGAGTCCTCCTCCTCTTTCCTAGGCCTGGGCCTCCTTTTATCTGGCCAGGGGTCACCACATGGGCCTCAAGCTGCCTAAGAAAGGAAACATTCTTTTTACAATGAGGGCTAGTCTACAGCCGGAAGTGACCTCTGACAGGCATGGTACACGCCCTCTGCCCCGCTCGCCAGCTCTCCCGGTGGACGCCCGTTTCAACCTTCATTCAATGGCCAGCGACTTCCTTGCCATGCTTGCGCTGTAGTCTGGAATGGATCTGACCGGGACTGACATACCAACTCCAGGAGTTAGCACGCCGGCTCCGGCTAGGGACGAGAGCCAGGAGGCTCTCATCATTCTGACGGGACGGGGCGAGGCGTGCGACAGGCCGCCTGTCGCCACCGAACCCTCGATCTGACCGGTCTGTGACCGGTCACACACCGCGATCGGTCACGGACCGGATAAGCGTGCGCTGCGCCGCATTAAATGCGGCGTGGCGCGCTCGCCTGACCCGCTATAAATGCGGTTAGGTGAGCCCTGCTGTGCTCACCTAACCCACACACGTGGCGCCAAAATCACAGGGGGTCGGGGCGCCCCAGCCCTCGGGGCCGAAACGGGAGCGGCCCGACCCCTCGGGGAGACAGAGGGAGGGGTGGCCACGTCACCCTTGGGCCTGACCCCCCCCAAGGGGGTCGGGCCACGTGGGTGACCGCGGCCACTCAAGCCTCTAGTCATAATACCCCCGGTCCCATGTCACCGATAGGCGCAATCGTTGTTTTATAGGTTTAGCGTCATCTTTGACGTTTAAAGAGTGCTCGATCACCTCCCTAGGAATACCCGGCATGTCAGACGGTTTCCAAGCAAAAATATCTTTATTATTCTGAAGGAAGGTGGCGAGCGCGCTTTCCTATTTAGGATCTAGCTCTGCGCCTATTACAGCAGTTTTAGAGGGATCAGATGGATCAAGGGGGATTTTCTTAGTCTTGGCGTCGCCTTCTCCTGACTTGGCTATCTTCTTGGCGGGGACTTCTCCTTCTCTAGATGTTGATGCAGCCAGTCGGACCTTTAATTGGCCGCGTAATCTCTCGTGAGACTGGGCCATGTCGCAGCTTTCTTTGTCGCAAGTGAAGGCTTGTTTGACGTCGCTGCGCAGGGTAATGACTCCATTGGGCCCGGACATCTTCATGATGAGGTAGGTATAATGTGGTACCGCCATGAACTTAGCGAGCGCAGGTCTTCCGATGATCGCGTGGTAGGCTGCTTCGAAGTCGGCAACCTCAAAAGTGACGTTCTCCGTCCGAAAATTCTCCCGAACCCCGAAGGTGACTGGAAGAGTAATGCGCCCGAGTGGCGTGGATGACAGCCCCGGGATGACTCCATGAAAGGGGGCTGAACTCGGCTTCAACTCGGATCTTGGAATCTGCATCTCGTCCAGCGTCTTGGCAAATAGGATGTTGAGAGCGCTGCCGCCATCGATGAGGATGCGCTTGAGTTTGATGTTGCGAACCACCGGGTCTAGTACCAGGGGATACCGCTGTTGATGCAAAAAACACACACTGGCCTGGGAGATCTGCTTAGCTCTAGTGCAGGTCCAAATCTTGGTGAGATGCGGGCGTGCCAGTCAGTTTGATCCTGCAACTGACAAGATATACAAATAGCAGATCAGAGAACCGATCGGCCAACATAGCCGATGTAGTAATTCCAGCCGATCCTGATGACAGCATATACAAACGACAGATAAAACAATCGATCGGCCAACATAGCTGATATAGTACTTTCAGCCGATCCTGATAATAGCCGATAGCGATAGGGTTTTGAACTATCGGCTATGTGTTCAATGTAGATTCTGACACTTGACAAAGAGACAATTGGCTGATGATAATATGCATTAGATCGGCAATGACTTGATAAAGTGAAACGAAAGTTAGACATACTCGATCGGCTGTAGATATCAATGATACATAATCTAAATCTCAAAATATATTTAAACCAAGTGATTGGGATAGATCGGACAGGGCGCCAAGACAGTATAAATCACTTATATCTAAAAACACCTCAAGAGAGAGATTATATATATTCATAGCATAGCCGATGAAGTGAATCTAACATAGATCCAATGCCATAAAATCCACAAGATTAGATTAAACAGTGAAACCTTTATTGTCATCGGCTAAATTCAACTTATATGCAACCCTTACAAGCCGATGCAACGTCCAGATAACTCATCGGCTGAAACCCCGATGAAACCCTTATCGGCAATCAAAAAGCAGGCTAGAGATTCATGATTCTAAGCACGACTTAGTAGGTCAAACTCAACTGATGCAGCACTAAGTATGTAAAGAAACACGGTATCTAGATGATCAAGCCCTTGACTGATTTTCAGGGTGGTAGATGCCTAGGCTAATCTAATCTAGCAAAACGATTTAGCCGATACCGGCAGAAACCCTAAAACGAGAAGCAGCCGATAAAACTAAATCGAGATGCTAATACTAGATTAACATAAGACATATGATAAATAGCCAGGCAAATATATTATCCAAACCAGAGCAATCCAAGAGGTCGAATGTACTGATGCAGCCTTGAACGACGCCGACATAGATGATACAATTGCCTGAACCGACGGAACATTGGACTTACCCCTTCGCCGGAGATCGACAGCCGATGCAGCCCCGCGTCAGGTGCCAAATTCCGCCGGTTGATAAACAAACCATAACAGAGTAAAAGGTGGCGATGCGCCGAATTGTATTGATCGAGAGTTGATAGATTACAATAACCCCGGGTATACATATTTATACCCATGGGGAGATACTAGTCCTTGTAGGACAAGAAAGAAACTTTCCTAAAGATAAAAGAAAAACATAAAGTCCTTAAGGGACACTAAACACACTTTCCCAAAGATAAAAGGAAACTAACAAATATCCTAATTAATAGATACAATTGCCTTCTTCGGACTCAATCCGTACGTGGCAATCCTCATGAAGCACACCAACCGAACCCGACAATGATCCTGCCATCTCCTCATCGGAATCGGCTATATCGGCTATCCTTGTCCGATTCTGTTTCAGCCGATGCACACCGTAGCCGATTTGGCTTGCAGCCGATTCATACCCTGTTTTCTGTAATCGCTTATCTCCTCCAATCGGCTTCGGCTTTAACTCTGAATCCAATGCATGATTTACCAAATTTCGTCGTTAACAACCGCCCATGGTGAACCACTTGGTCAGGGTGATCCGAGCGGTTAAACGTGATAGCCACCTCCGACCATCGTAGATAATGCGGGACTTCAGGTTGCGTGGCGTTGACTTCGCGATCAGTCAGCTTTTGCTTCCTCTTGGACTCGTACGCCTGCAGTCCCTCGAAGATGTGGTTTAGCTCACCCACGGGGTCTTGGAAGGGCTCTGTGCTGCTAGCCGGGTCGTTCCTCTTGGTGCTCAATGGGCCGGCTTCATCAGCTGGCTTTTGTCGTAGTTGTGCCGCGTATTGCTCAGCGAACTGTTTGTAGATGAAGCAATCCTTTGCCGCATGCTTGTGGTTTGGATGGTGCGTGCACTGAGCGTTCATGATTTTATCGTAGGCGGCGACTCGGGGACGCTGTTGCTGGTAGTTCGATGTTGTGGCGACCAAATCCTCGGGCTAGCGCTTGCGATCCTTTTGGCCGCTGTTGTTGTTGCCGTTGTCCTTCTTAGGACGCCAGCTGCTTCCGGATGGCTTGTCGTCCCTCTTGTCGTGCCGGTCTTGTCGCGAGGCCTTGATTGTGTCATCAGATTTGGCATAGGAGTTTGCCGTCTCAAACATTTGCTTGACCGTCTTCGGTGGCTTGCGCCCAAACTTGCCGATAAGCAACTCGTCACGGACACCATTCTGAAATGCAGAGATGATGACGTCATCGGTGATGTTGAGAATCTTGTTTCGTTTCTCCGAAAAGCGTCGAATGTAGTCCTTCAGCAATTCGTCCAGCTTCTGGATGACGTTGTAAAGGTCAAAGTGGGTCCCAGGTCTTTCGAAAGTGCCCTGGAAGTTGGCGATGAAGTGGTCCCGAAGCTCACTCCACGAGTCGATCGAGCCTCTTGGCAAACTCGTGAGCCAGTTCCTGGCTGAGTCGGCGAGAGCGACGGGCAGGTAATTGGCCATAGCCTTGCTGTCTCCTCCTGCTGCGCGGATGGCGAGGGTGTACACAGTTAGCCAGGACTCGGGGTCGGTCTTGCCGTCGTACTTATCAATCCCGGTAGGTTTAAAACCACTCGGCCAGTCCACTCGACGCAGGTTCCTAGTGAAAGCGGGCACTCCATCGTCGTAGTCGTCGGGTGATTTCCTTCTGTCTTCAGAAGAGCGCCGTTCACGTTCCCGGTAGCGTCGGTCGAGTACCTCCCGCAGATCACTCGACGGGGGCCTTCGCGGGCTGCTTTGGTAGTTGGAGTTGTTGTAGCGACGATTCCGGTCGTGGACGGGTTGTCGACTGTGTTCTCTCTCGTGAGAGTCAGTCGTATGAACTCGTGGCCTCCATACTGCCTTGTGGCGAGGGTTTTTAGACCTGACTGGTGTCTTGCTTTGCTCGGGTCTCTTGTAATCCTTGGACCGCAGCGGCGGCAGTCGGCTTCTGTCGGGTGTTTCAGCAACGGACTCGGTCGGCCTTCGTGCGGAGCTGGAAGGATGGCCGTTGGCCATAGTTCCTGCCATAGACACGAGTCGACAACGCCAACCGTACGATGGTCTTGATCTTGTCTAGGAGCGGCGTCACCGCAGCCGGCGCCGCTTCGATGACGGTGTCGATGAGGGTGAGGGCAGCGACGGCGTTCTGTTGTGGCGTTTGGAAGATGTTGGCGTTGTCGACTCGTGTCTGCAATATGGCCTCGCGGGCCGAGCGCCCAGTCGCCCTCAGGTCTCGTTTCTTTTTGTCGGCTTCTTGTTTCTTCCTGAGCTCCTCCTCCTCCTTGCGCTTACTTTCCTCCTCCACGCGCTTGTGCTCTTGCTCAAGCTTTGCTCGTTCCTCCTCCGCGATCCTCCGGGCCATGGCCGAGTCGGTCTCGGCTACTTCGGCCATGAGAACGTTGAGAAGGTCCGGATCGTAGTAGTCTTTGTCTGCGTGGTAGCTGTTGATCTCGTCCGTGGAGATGTCGTAGAGGTCGTCGAAATCGGTGGAGCTTAGATGTTCGTCAAGGTCCGTAGATGAGTACGAGCCGAGTCGTTCGAGTATGACCGTGACCTCCCTCATGGCCGGGGGACAGCATGAAGGCGATGAAGACTCAAAAGATTCAGAAGATTCTCCTGAGTGGATCGGATCCAAGTCAGAAGATAGGAGATTATGACGGATTTTAGCGTCGTCTGGTAACCCGAGCGGCGCCAAGGAATTTTCCCTCCCCGGCTGGTTCGAATCCGAGTCGAGAAGAGAGAGCTTACCGAACTTGTCGGTGATGAAGTCGAGTCCGCCGAAGCGAAGCGCCTGCCCAGGGGCGAAGACGAAGTCGGCGAAGCTTGATGGAGATCCCATTGCACTTGTCGGCAAGATGTTTGAAGAAGAACTTGACGCGGAGCCCCTACCTGGCGCGCCAACTGTCGAAACTTGGTTTCGGCAATAACAATCTGGGGGTAGCAGTCAAGCGCCAAACACAATGGGTTGGTATGCAAAAGGAATTAGACAGGTTCAGGCCCTCTCTAACGAGAGATAATACCCCACTCCTGTTTCGGAGATTTGATCCACCGGGTGTTTATTGATCTCTTGATCTCTTTCAATAGGGGCTCTCGCAAGTTCTCTGTCTGTCCGTCTATTTTTCTCTATGCCTCTCAAGGGACGCCCTATCCTCCTTATATAATCCCGGAGGGTGGGTTTACAAGTCGAAGACCTATTCTATTCTAAGTCGGACTCCTCAATCTTACCAACTATAAACTATAGGCCGTTACCTTATCTCAATGGTAACGTAATACCCAAGTCATAGCCGGTTTATATAATTATGAGTCATAACCTATCCCCTATGGTAAATCGGATAAACTAGCCGTGAGGGTATCCGGTACCCATAATCTCCACAATATGTTTATATATTTTTAAAAGATAAATGTATAAATAAAAAAAAATCTCTTCTGCCCCTTGTATGTATGCCTCCTCGAGAGGCTCGATTTGAATATCGAATTGGGAGACGAAGACCATTCGGTTTGGCTATGTTGGGACTTGGCCGTCACAGTCGGTTTGAAGTTATGAGTAATCCTAGGTGGAGTTTGTTTCAGCCGAACGGCCATAGAAAGCCGATCGATACCGCGCCAAAACATCCTAGCTAGCGTATACGTATGTACTAGTTGCGTCGTCCACCCCTCGGCCTCTCGACTTCGCGCCCGCCGCCTGCGCCGCCGGTCTTTCCATGTCTCGAGTCCCTGCTGCTTCCGGCGCCGCATCGCCGCCGTCGACGGTGAAAACTCCTACAATCAAATCTAACAATGGTTTGTTCCTAAACAAATTGAATTAATCAGGAAGTTCAAAAAATTTTGCTGTTGGCGTGTACTGAATGCACTCCCAGATACGGTAAATGCTAACGATCGAGTGACAAGTTGACGATGACCCACATTGGCAACACAATGGAACGAAGATTATTGAGCAGCGAAGATAGCCTCTCCATCAACCACAGGCTTAGTACTGGGGTCGTGTAATTGCTGGCGCTTGCAGTGTTTCCCCTCTGGTCGCGATCGATCGTGTCGTGTGCTCCTGTGACGGCGCCGAGAATCCGATCGGTGAAGAAGAGAGATCAAGAGATATACAGCAACTTGGAGTCTTGGACCGAACAAGGAGAGGAAACCCTATATTACTACATGGCAATTTACCAGTAGTAGAGATATATATATTAACATTCTTTTACGTACCGATCAATGCATGATCCCTGACAGTAGATCGAGTTACTTGAATTGGATCGAGCTGTACAAAACGCAACTTTTCTTCGCTGCATCCGACAACAACGCCTAGCTCGCCGCCGGCTGTCGCCTCGTCCGGTGATCACAAGTTCCGTGGGTTTAATTCTACAAGCACCACCTCGCACTGTGTGAAGGAAGCCAGCCTCGATCAGCTAGCTGCAACTGATCAATGGCGTCGTCGTCACGGCTGAGACCGGCCAAGGCGATGAGGACGGCGTCGAGCTGCAAGCCGGACACGGCACGGGGAACTCACGTGTTCACCGTGAACGGGTATAGCCTGCAAGGAGTCGACGTCGCTGCCGACAAAGACAACTTCATCCGCTCCGCTGCTTTCGACGACGACTACATCTCCATCTTCCTCGAGCTCATGACAAAGGACGCCGAGGTGAAAACCATATTTGACATCAGGATGTTGGATCAATATACCGACTCGTCTTGCGTGCTGGTCTCGACTAAAAACAATACACGGAGAGTGTTCGGCACGGCTAATTTTAACAGCAAAAGTCTTGCATGGGGTACCAAGAATTTCATCAGGAGGAGCGAGCTGGAGTCATCGGTTTATCTGCGCGACGACCGCCTTATAATCGAGTGCAATCTCACAGTTATCAAGACACCACTGGTGAAAACGGAAGAGAGAGCCGCCATGCCAAGTGACATCATCCACTTCCAAGTGCCTCCCACAAACTTGTCCAGGGACTTGGGCAAGCTGCTGGAGGCCAATGTAGGAGCCGACTTGAGTTTCGACGTCGGAGGAGAGGTTTTCACCGCTCATAGCGTGGTGCTAGCGGCGCGATCACCGGTGTGCATGGCGGAGCTCTACGGACCGATGAGGGCCGAGAAAGGACAGCAATTAGTCATCCAGGATGTGCAACCTGTTGTGTTCAAGTCTCTACTTCATTTTATGTACACGGACTCCTTCTCTCCTGCTATTAATCATGATCTCAGTAGAGATGAAAGGCAGGAGTTAGTTAAGCATCTGCTCATAGCTGCAGATCGTTATGCTGTGGAAGGATTGAAAACCAATTGTGAGATTGCACTCTGCATGAGTCTTAGTGTTGATAATGTGGCGACAATTGTTGCCCTAGCCGATCAGCACAATTGCAGCAGATTAAAAGAGGCGTGTGTTAAATTTATCGCTTCACCAAATAGATTGGATGATGTTGCGGAGACTGAAGGGTACGGTCGCCTCAAAACATCTTGCCCTTCTATTTTGAGATTTGCTCTGGTCCATCAAAAAATACCTCGAGGTATCGGTACCTCACGGTACCAAATCGTTTCTGATCGTTGGATCTAACAATACCCATCCTACCTAGCTAGATCCAACGATTGAAAATGATTTGGTACCGCGAGGTACTGGTACCTCGAAGTACTTTTTGATGGACCGAAGCAAATCTCTTTTATTTTACTAGATGCCATCGAGAGGGCAACTAAGTCTCGCAAAATTAATTAGTGGCTTATCTAGGATATATTAATTAGTAATAGTTTAAATTTGTGATAATTACTAGAAGCAAAAATTGTATGTCTTGCTAGCCTTAGTACCTTTTTATTAGCTCAACCTATGGAGTTTTCCTTATAGAGTCATCCGCTGTATTAGATCATACTACACCTTCTATTATATATTGCGCTTTTAAGTGCGCTAAATATTATTTCCCTTTCAATCCATCTTAAATATTCATTCTTTTTAGGAGTACTAAATCTCTTGAAACTAACAAATCATATTTTTCAGGTGAGAGTTAAATCTTTTGTTGGATCGATGCTAACTTGGATCAAAGTTAATTGTTGACTTCTCGAGACTATTATTTAGTTCCCTTTGCTATCATGCTATCATTCGGTTATTGATCTGAGGGCCATAGCACATGTCTTCTACCTCCAGCCATGGGGAGGCATGAGAAAGAGAGAGGGACATGGCAGCACGAGGCGTTAGCAGAGAGCGCTCGGCAGCGATGAGTTTGTCAAACCTGGTGCCTTTGAAACTCCATCAAAAACTGCAGGTTTAGACCCAAGGGCGGATCCAGGAAAAAATAATAGTGGGGGCTGAACAAACTACGCCAGCATAAATCAAAACATGTCTCACATATAAATTGGCTACATGTCTAGTTCAAAGTACACATACATCGAATTAATGATATGTAGGGAATTTTGTCCATACCAAACCAATGTCCAATAGATGACGTGTCATGCCCAATCGCTTATTATTCTTCATGAGTAGTAATCTATAGAAAGAAAAAGGCAAATTAACGAATAATAGAAACGGACTTATTTTGAATTCAAATAATTTAGAGACTTAAGGAGAAAATGGAGGCATGGAGCATACCCACTAACTATTGTTGAGGCACTAACATCCGACGCTTTTTCATCTCTTTAAACTGTTGGATGATTTTTTTATCACTAATACTTCTAAAAGTCTGCTTCTTAGTGTAGCAAATCATCAAGTCATCGAGCCATTCATCCCTCATTTTGTTTCACAAATCTGTCTTTATAAGAGATATAGCTGAAAAGACCCTCTCAACCGAAGCCGTTGCCACCGGAAGTATCAATGATAACTCAATGAGCCTATACACCAAGTGATAAGTTCTGTTCTTTCTGGTCTGAACCATTAATTCAGCAACCTTTGCAAGATCTTTACATCCAAGAAATTCTTTAGCTCTCCTAGCATTGCTAATAAAATTTTCAAGTTGAGTCCGTAGTAGCATAAGAACACCAACAAAAAATCTTCAGCATAAATTTCAGCAAGCCTCACAAGCTTATCCACATCAAAATTGTAGAAGGAATTCTGTGGATTAAGAGATGACATGCATACTAATAACTCTGAACTAACTTCACTAAAGCGATGATTCATTTCAACCAAAATGGCATCGATGGCTGCAAGATAGATCTCAACATGATAGTAATGCTTATTTGTTACCTTGTGCCTTCGACGTGTAGATGTCCCTCTTTCATTTACTTCATTGTCCATTTTTGGCACTTTAATCTCATGTTTATTACAGAATGAAATTACCCTATTCAATAATGGCTCCCATCCATTCTTCCTCATGTCCTGCAAGAGCTCTTTCACATCCATAAGCAAACCCATTGCCTCAACAATATCTTGATCCTTCCTTTGCAAAGCACATGACAAGTCATCTGTAATGCTCAACATGTCTATCATCAAATGCATGATGAATACAAAATCAAAGCTTTGCATTTTACCCATCAAACCAAATGCTCCACCATTAAATGTTGGTTTAGTAGAATCTTTCTTAACAATCTCAAGCACATCTATGATAGCCTCCCACATTACCAGAATACGAAGCAATGTTTTAAGATGTGACCCTCATCTAGTATCTCCAGGCCTACCTAGGCTACTTTCTTGGTTTAGGCCTCTTTCAGTGGTAATCTCACCATTCTCCACCTTTTCTAACAATACATCGTGATGCTTTGCAAGCAAGGCATCCTTTCGCATACAAGATGCACCCATAGTGTTGACTATTAAAGGCACATAGTTAAAAAAAATCTGCAATGGCTGGAGTAGAAGTTGAAACAGCAACAACTACTAGCTGTAATTGATGGGCAAAACAATGGACATAAAAAGCATAAGGATTTTCATCCCAAATCAATTTCTGCGCACCATTGAATTCCCCTCTCATATTAGAAGCTCTGTCATAACCTTGGCCCCGAATCTTAGAGATGGTTAATTTATGACTAGAAAGCATACCAAATAAAGATTCCTTCAAAGCAATAGCCATACATCTCTCAATATGCTGAAGACCAAGAAACCTCTCCATCACTTTTCCTTCATCATTTACAAACCTGCGTAACAACAATTATTTGTAAGTTAGTACTTAAAATAGAACATGAAAAACCAAACCATATAAAAATACATAGTGCGAACTACTAACCTCAAGATGACACCCATTTGCTCCTTTATTGATACATCTCGAGATTCATCAATAAGCACAGAGAAATTTCTATCTCCAATCTCATCCATAATAACTGCCGTCACTTTTCTGCACAAGCTTTAGTAAGGTCCTTCTGAATATGATGTGATAACATTTGACAATTTTTAATGCCCTTTTCATATGCATCCTTGACCTCAGGAACCTTGTCTTTGTACCAATCAACCATCTTTTTAAATTTACCTTTGCTGAGGGAAGTATCAGACTCATCATGTTCACGAAAAGCATCACCTTGTTCAATGAGAAACCTTACAACATCTAAAGAAGATGTCAACCGAATCTTGTATCGAATTTCTTCCTCCTTGCTAACAATCTCAATTTTTCTACATACACTTGTTCTTTGGTTCATAAAGTCTTCACATTTTTTCCTAGCATCATTGTGAGTCTTGCAATTACTATGTACATTAAGCCTATCTTTGCCTTTCTTCCAATTGACATAACCTTCCTTAGCAAAGACAGTACTCCCAAATTTTTCAGGTTTTCCCGGTTCAAAGAAAAGGTAACAATACAAGCAATAAGCTGCATCTTTTGGAACACTATACTCTAGCCAATCAAACGCATTGAACCAAGTTTTTTGAAAGGATCTCCATTCACCACCTTGCCATTTACGAAGAAATATACTAATATCAGGTTGAGTTGGACCATTCAATGCATATGCCCTCTTTACTTGATCTCTAATTTCAAGTGGATAGGCTTCAATTGGTTTGCGCATCCCTGGATCACCAATTATATCCGAATGACTAAACTCTACCCTAGGCCTCTTTGGCTGATTTAAACTCATTATTGGGTAGAGGATCACTGGTATTTGTGTTGCTCGAACTAGAATAATACGTGAGCAGTGTTCTTTTTGACATGTTGACAATCTAAAAATTTATAGAAAACAATTATAAGTTTCAATCACTATCTCACTAAAATTGAACTATTGAGACACAATTTTAGTCATTAGACTGTGTATTAGTATTAGTCTATTAGAGGTAACTAGGTTAGTAGTTTACCAATCAGTTAATCACTGGCTCACTGCCTTGCACCCTCGCCGGAATAGCCGAATCGTGCCTCGGCGCGATGGCGCCTCGCCACCTCCCTGGCGGCCCGGCGGCACGGCGGCACTGGACAGCCACCTTGGCCCGCCTCCCGTCCGCAAGCTGCTCGCCCTTGCCGGACGCCGCCGCCTGCTTGCTGCACGGCACACGTGGCACGCCACCACACCGCACGCCCATGGGCGGACGAGCCAGGAGGTAGGGGCATCGCCCGTTGGCCGTCGACCACCTTGCCCTGCCCTCCCGTCAGCCATCGCGGCGTCGCCCGTCAGCCGCCGCCCAACCCGCGTCGCACGCGCGCCTAGCCGCTGACCACCGTCTAGGGTTAGGGATTTGGGAGAGAGGAGTTGGGGAGGGAAATTGGGGATTGGTGGCCCATGGCGGTGTGGCCGGTTGGGGGAGTGGCTGAGTAGGCTGGCTTAGGCTGCCACTGTGGGACCTTTGCTCGGAGTGGGCTGGGCCAAAATTTCAAGATTGAGCTCCTGTTCGTGGGCTGCTCTTCGTAGTCGGCCCAAATCATGAATAGTTCGTCTTCAACCTCCAGCCTTCCCTCTCCCCAACCGATCTGATGAACCCTAGCCCCCACATTCCATGGATCTATGGAAGAAATTGTTAGTTGGGGCTTAGGGGGTCTCCATGGTCCTGGGGACGGTAGTGGAGTCTCAAGACCCCCCCACCCCCATGGCAAATCCGCCCCTGTTTAGACCGGTAGTGGTGGGAAGGGGGTATATGATGGGTTTAGGTGTGAAAGGCTGGGGTGGCTAAGGACCGGCGTTGAGTAGCTTAGCCAGAGCTAGCTAGGAGGATGTGAATGATGTCCATTATCACACATGTTCTTCCTAAAAGCGTCTCTAATATCTATTAATATGCGTGACATACCTATAATTAGTACTCCTCGTTAACAGACATGGCCTAAATCAGCCTATTGCATAGGCATAAATGTTGGTTTTTTATTTTTTTACAATGTTGGATGAAACTTTCACTAGTACAAAAACAATTTTTGCAGACGGCCAAAAGGGCTTTTCGCGTGCGGTATGGCTACCCGCACGTACCAAAAGGTCTACGAAAATCGCTATTTTTGCGTGCGGGTGGCGCACCCGCACGCGAAAATCGGATTTTCGCGTGTGGGCGCTTAAGACATCCGCACGCGAAAATGGAAAATCACAAAAAAAAATTTTGAAAACACAAAAACCTAACCATAATCCTAGCCGGCCGCCGCCGCCATCGTTGCCGACGCATCCGCCTCTTCCATCTCCGTCGCCGACGGATCCGCACCGCCCGTTGTCGCCGACGGCGGATCCGCTCCGTTGCCGGCGTCTGCGCCTGCCGCCGAAGCCCGCGCCTGCCTCCACGGTGCCGACCACCGCCGGATCGACATGGGGGAGGGCTGGGGAGAGCCGCCGCCGGCCTCCCGTTCTAGCCCACCATCAGATCCGCGCGGGAAAGGGTGGGAGAGAGCCATCGCCGGCCTCCCGCTTGAGCCCGCCGCCTAATCTGCGCGGGAGAGGGCTAAGGGGGCCGCCGCCTTCGCCATCACCCACGCTCGTCGTCACCGGATCCGCCGCCCTCGCCGCCCGCCCTCACCGTCGCCGAAGTCACCATCCTCCGTCGCAGCAGCCACTCCCGAGGGTGCCGCCGCTGGATCCGTGCAGGGGTTGGCCATCGCCCGCCGGATCCCGCGCCCTTCACCGCCGGAGCAGGCCACCGTGCACTGTCGCCCACACCCGCCGGCGCCCTCGCTCGCCGCCGCCGCCGCCAGTGCTTGCCGTTGGGAGGAAGGAGAAGGGAGAAGCAGAATAGGGAGAGGAAGAATGGATGAGGAGTTGGAGAGAGGAGAGGAGGAGTGGGTGAGGCCGAGAGAGAGAGAAAGGGGGGAGGGGAGAATAAAAAATATAGTGGGAGGAGGAGGGGTATTTTTGCATGTGGGTGAGTTAAGAGCCCCGCATGCGACAATACCCTTATTTTTGTGTGCGGACGTTTTAAGTGGTCCGTTTGAAAAAATTGATTTTTCCGTGCGGGTCTCTTAAGGAGCTGTATGCAAAAATGAGGGTTGATTTTTTTGCAGACGTGGACACTTATGACCCGTCTGCAACCTATTAGGGTGTTTGTCCAGGAAAATCATTTTTGTACCGGTGTTTATACTGAAATTATAGAGCTCGTCAAGATCTACAAAGTAACTTTGTAGTTGACAAATGTTTTCATTTGTGACCGTTTTCATGTATGAATATGCGTTCAAGTTTTTATATTTATTTCGAAAAACAGTTATTCATTTTTTTTAAATGAACTCAGATGAAAATGAGCTCTATATTAAACTTGTAGAACTCAATATGATCTAAAACTTCATATAGTTAACTACTTTTTTATTTGAGATCATATATGTGTTACAAGTTCTCAGATTTAGGAAGGAGACATTCTCTATAACAAAATACGACCGGTACTAAAAACATTAAAGATGCACTTTTAGTACCGGTTGATAATATCAACCCGTACTAAAGATATTTTTAGTACTACTAAAGGTGCCTTCAGAGTTAGTTTAAAAGAAAAACATCTTTATCCAAGTTAGATATGTGGAGTAGGTGGGATGGTAACGCGCATGAGGACTGATATGAGAAATCTTTAGTTCCTTCAACCGGTAGTAAAAATCAAGAACTTTAGTCTCGGTTACTACAATCGAAATTAAAAAGGGTTTAGAACTGGTACTAAAAGATCATTTCTCTACTAGTGATTTCATCATCAGAACACTGCATAGTTTCATTACTATGAAATAATTATGAATGCAAGGCCGAACCAGTGGTGCAGGGTGAAAAAAAAGGGTATGGCCAGTTAACAGAGTCGATAGCAAACACAACACTACGAAGGCAAAATTTTGGGTATTATGTCACTAAATAGGCATTGGAAAGAGCCGTGCTACGATAAATAGTACTATGGAATTATGGTTTTAAGGTTTCACTCGTTGCAATTTGACTAGCCAACTAGGAATATTTTACCACGCTTTCTCTCAACCTGCCAAACATAAGAACATGCCAAGTCCTGCAGAACAGAAAATAAAATAAAGAAAAAAAAGCATCCTTAGCTTCTGAAATCAAACTTGCAATGAGCAGCTACCCTCTCGGGCACTCTACCTCCTCGTTCACCAGCTCTCTCTGAGCCGGCAAGCACACATGACTGACGCCGCGAGCGACGCAGTGATACACAATGCCGGCGTGCCCAATGGCTTGTTCACTAGTGTGGGGAGTCAGGGCATCAGGGATGTGTTCCAGCGAAAATGCTATCTTGGATCGATCGCGCCAATCCAACCCGCACAATCAGTTTCGTTTTCCCCGCTTAAGGTCCAGATGTGTTTTAATTTGTCGGGCTGATTTTGTTTCAACTTTCGGCCAAGTTGTCCTGTGGTTTAATCCTTTTCGTCGTACTATGCCGAAAATAAGGTTGTTAACATCGCGATCCTGAATCGGAAGTTCTAAGTTGGATCGTAATTACAAAGTCGTTTATATAAAAATTATAGATTCTACCTATATAGAACAGTAGAATCACGTATATATCTTAATTAGGATCATAAAGTCATAAAATCGTATGATAGAATTAAGATTTTAACAACCTTGACGTCAAAAAGTCAAATGACTGACTTTCTATTTATGACCTTCAGGATTATGTAGTTGATGAATTGCTAAGAATTACTATATGTTATCAATAAATGCTTGTCAATGATCTTTCACCAGCAGAGAGCAGTCCTATGTGTGAAGTTCAACACGAAATGTGAAATATCCTGAAATTCCTGGTGTCAGATGACCTTACATCTGCGTTGCTTAAATGTGAAATATATTGCAATTTTTTGTCGGTGTACCATTACACAGAGGATATAGCAACGGTTCCATGATTCCATCCGATCGATCTGCAACTGTGATCTTTCAAACACAAATTTACTGAAGGTGAATGCGAGAGGGAAGGCTGGCAAATAATTTACGCGAAGGTTGTTACTTGTTACGTATCGATATCAACCTATATATCCTATATTCCTTGCTAGAGTTGTTACAACTTACAAAACCTATCTCTATCTTCGCGTTGTAGAAAACCTATCTATAATTCAGAGTCGCCTCGTCGCCACCCGTCGATCGCGTCGCCTCAAGCGAGTACTGATCGATGGAGTCGTCGTCTTCGTCCCTCTCGAGGCCGGCGGCGCGGACGGCGTCGAGGTGCATCCAGGAGACGGCGAGGGGCACGGAGCCACGCACTTGTTCACGGTCGATGGCTACAGCCTGCACAGGGGGCTCGGCGCCGGCGAGTACATCGACTCTGCCGTCTTCTCCGTCGGCGGCTACGACTGGTGCATTCTCTACTACCCCGAGGACGACTCCGACAACGACGGCGAGCTCTGCATCTGCATCTTCCTCGAGCTCATGAGCCCGACGTCGAGGTGAGAGCGCTCTACAGCTCAGACTACTCGATCACGAGACAGGCGAGTCGGAGTTGATCTACACCACCAACACGCCGCCAAGTGTTCGACGGCAACGACGACACGGGATGTGCATCATCCTGTCCCGGCGCCGAAATCAAGAGTGAGCTAGAGGCGTCGTCGTGGTATCTGGGCGACGATCGCCTCGTGATCGAGTGCGATCTCACCGTTTACAAGACATCACTGGTCAGGAGGCTGGCAGCCGCCATGGCCGGTGACGCCATTCATAAGAAGCCTTCCTCACCGTCAAATTTCTCCAAAGATATGGTTAGGATCACTAGTACAAAACCGGTCATCGTGAACAGTCTAGCTGTGTCAGGGGCTTGGATACCGTCACATCGGCGTCATCTTTGATGAGCAAAAAAAAATACCGACAAAGAAATAAATTTTCATAGGGCTTTAGGCCAATCCCATCACTGATGACACTTATCGGTGACGGGGCTTTGTTGTGACCCGACAAAGATAATTGGTGACGAGCCAAAACATAACCCCATCATTGATAAGTGTCATCGGTGATGGGCCCATCCTAAAGCCCGACAAAGATAACGGTTAAAGCCCGTCACCGATGGCTATCATTTTTTACGGTCTTCATTTTTTTTACCGTTACCGATATTTCACACTATATATTACCCTAACCATTTTGTGGATTGGTTATGCCAACCCAATGTATTGTTCACATTTGTGATGGGAGATGTAGGGGACCGAATTTTCTCTATTTTTTTAAAAAATATAAAAATTCAGAGAAAGTCTATTTAGGTACTTGAAAAAAATAAAGAATCTCTACAAATTTTGCATACATATTATAAAAGAATTTTATCGAATAATTGTTTATTTTTGCAGCGCAATGATGGACCGAAGTTAGATGTATTAAACTGATCAACACAATAGAGTATAAAAGTGGCATTTCAAATTTTATAAACGTCGCGGAGGAGGAGAGAAAAAGAAAGCAAGAATCAATCAATATTACAGAAGCAGAGAGTACTATCGCACAAAATCAGAAAGATGAAGATGAAGATGACATGTTTGTACATTCTCCGTTGGGCGGTGAAATGGTTGATGTCGATCACGATCTTCTACAAGACATGTTGTGTGATGTTGAGGAACCAGCTTACAACGAGAGAGATTTGATGAAATTTACCATGTTGGTCAATGATTCTGAGACACCTTTATACGTCAAATGCAACTCAAAACACACCAAATTATCAGTAACTTTGGACCTAATGAAGCTAAAGGCAAGCAGTGGATGGACGACAAGAGTTTCACAGAACTGTTGGGTATATTGGAGCGTCTACTTTCTGAGAACACATTGCCTAAGACAACATATGAAGTAAAGCAGGTTTTGTGTCCCTTGGGGTTAGAGGTTCATAGAATTCACGTTAGTCCAAATAACTACATATTGTACCACAAGCAATATGAGTATTTAGAGGCTTGTCCTGTGTGCAAGGCTTTTCAATACAAGCGAAAGAGAAGTTCTGATGAAGGGAAAAAGTCAAAGATGGATGATCCGACGAAGGTTGTGTGGTATCTACCTATTGTTGATCGTTTCAAGAGAATCTTTGCCAATCCCAAGGAAGCAGAGTTAGTACGTTGGTATGCCACAGAGAAATGGACCGATGGTATACTTAGGCACCCTGCAGATTCGATTTAATGGAGGAAAACCGATCGAAAATACCCAGAATTCGTAGCTGACCCGAGAAACATGAGGATATGTTTGTGTATGGATGGCATGAATCCTCTTGAGAATCCTTTACATCGGGCAACCGAATAAGATCTCAAATATTGGGCGCTTTCTCCTATTTGATGACTGCCGTGCAGTCTCTCCAGTATCCAATGCTTGCATGCATGTAGAAGTAGCACATCATTTATACTATGCACACATATAAATTCAATCTATAAATGATTTGTTCTCATAAATTACTTTCGCCATCAGCGATCCGATTGCATCACTATATTCGTTACAATTATATCTTTATAACAAGACCACACATGATTATGTTTCGATAAAAAAATATTTAACTCTTTTTAATGGATTTTTTAAGTGTTGCACGGAATGTTATTCGGATGTTTCATCAGTTAATTTGCAAATGTTGCATGCAATATTCTTGTAATGTTCATGATGTATTTTATGATGTTTCAATAGACACACTTAATGTTCATATATGATAAAAATATTTTAAAAAGATTATTTTTTTACAAATATATTGTATGGTTTATATGATTTTTTCAAAGTTTCACTCATTGGGACTTAATGTTTCATGGTTGTCGGTGTTGCACTCAATATATTTTAAATGTTGCATCTCTCTGAAACATTTTGAACATTGAACTGAAACAATTTTCTATATGCGATGAAACAACACATGATTTTTCTCATCAACAGGTGATTTTTCAAAGTTTCACTCGTTGGGAAATTTTTCAAAGTTTCACTCGTTGGGACTTAATGTTTCATTTAGTGGTTGTCGGTGTTGCACTCGATGTATTTTGAATGTTGCATCTCTCTGAAATATTTTGTATATTAAACTGAAACAATTTTCTATATGCGATGAAACAACATGTGATTTTTCTCATCAAAAATAATCGTGTGAGATCTTGTTGTAAAGATTTAATTGTAAGAAATCTAATGGTGTAATCAGAGCGTGGATCGGATAATTTATTTTTAAAAAATCATTTGAAAGAAAAAAAATCTAAGATGAGTTTACGGATGTAGCTAGCATATACTCATGCATACATGCACTGATGCCTAGTGTACTTAGCAACTACTCAAGGTGATCAGGGTGATAGGACGAGGCATGACACAAAAATGCAGTAGGGATCACCCGATTTTTTTCTCAGATCGGGCGCCCAATCCGTAGATGCTTCCGAATCCTTTCGGAGATATGAGCAGTTCACATAGCACTTGACCAGTTCTTACTGCAAACTATAATCTACTCCCATGATTGTGCTTCAAAAGAAAGTACATTATGTTGTGCTTGCTAATCCAAGAACCGAAACAGCCCGAGAATGATATTGATGTATTCTTTGAGCCTGTTATCGATGATCTAGAAACACTTTGGAAGAAGATGTGCAAACTTGGGATGTGTATGGTCAAGAGAACTTCAATCTTCACGTTCTACTACTCTGCACCATTAACGACTACCCCGTACTTGGTAATCTTTCTGGACAAGATCTCAAAGGAAAAAAGGCTTGTTTCAACTGTATGGAAAATACACGCAGTAAGTGGCTGAAGAAATCACGAAAGATGGTTTACATGGGTCATAGAAAATAGCTCCCTGCTACGTCACGCATTCAGAAGAAAGAAAATAATTTTCGATGGTAAGAGAAAGCTTCAACCTGCTCCATTGGACTTGACCGGAGATCAGATGCACGACATAGTCAAGAACATCACTAATGAGTTTGGGAAGAAAAGGAAACGTAGAAAAGCAAAGCATAAGGGTATGTGAAATAAAAAATCAATATTTTGGCGACTACCTTATCAGAAAGATACTAGGATCCGTCATTGCATTGATCTCATGCACGTAGAAAAGAATGTGTGTGAGAGTTTGGTCGGATTACTGCTGAATATTCTAGGGAAGTGAAAAACGGATTGAACGCGCGTCTAGATTTACAGGAGATGAATATTTGAAGTGAACTCGCGCCAATAACAAATCCATATATTGGTGACTACCTTACTGCAAAGATATTGAAGTCTGTCATTGCATTGACCTTTAGGAGATGAATATTCAAAGTGAACTCGCTCCAGTAACTAAGCCGGACACAGGAAGAGTGTTCCTCCCCCCAGCTTGCCACACCTTGTCGAGGGATGAGAAGATCCAAATGTTATCCTGCATGAAAGATATAAAGGTTCCGTTGAGCCATTCCGCAAGGATAAGTAAGTATGTTTCATTGGACGATCTCAAATTGGTTGGAATAAAGTCCGACGATTGTCACGTACTAATCACACAGCTCTTACCAGTTTCTATAAGAAATATTCTTCCAACCAATATCCGCCACACAATCATGTGTCTATGCGCCTTCTTCAATGCAATCGGCCAAAAGGTTATAGATCCAGATGTTCTTGATGACTTGTAGATAGATATCGTCAAAACTCTATGTCATCTAGAGATGTATTTTTCACTGTCTTTTTTTGATATCATGGTCCATCTCCCTATTCATCTTATTAAGCAAACACAATTATGTGGCCCAACATTTCTAAGAGAAATGTACCCGTTCGAGAGGTACATGGGAATTTTGAAGTTGTATGTCCGAAATAGAGCAAAACTGGAGGGGAGTATCATTGAAGGGTACATGACTAAGGAGGTTATTGAGTTTTGCGTCGATTACATGTCTGAGACCGATCCTATCGAAGTTTCAACATCTCGTCATGAAGAAAGGTTGTGAGGTTTTGGCACAATAGGCAGAAAAAGAATTGTCCCAGATCAAGACGCTTGTGCCCAGACCCATTTCTTTGTGCTTCAACATATGATAGAAATTGCCCCATATGTTGAGGATCATTTAGCGAAGGTCCGAGAGGAGAACATGGGGCAATCAGATATGTGGATTAGAAGAGAGCATAACTCTTATTTCAACGAATGTTTTAAGAATCATATTTCAACATCGACCGATGGGCCTAACGATTTGGATAAAAAAAGGGGACTTTTGCTACGGCTATTGCACCCATTACTTATGAGGAAAGTCGCATCTGTCCCATCACAAGCACCTACAATGTCATGATCACATTGGTTTACCCTTTTTTGGTAGTTCAACGGACGGTCGCCCCTCCAACAAGAAAAGGTAGAAATATGGAAACTTCTCTGCCATTTAGATCGGAGAATTTATAGAGGAAATCGGGTTTCAAATTTCCAAAAGCCACACGATTGTATAGCCAAAGGGAATACGCTGCACCTAAAATCATCCCAAGCGCTGTTAATGTGGCTACTAAGCTATTTCTTTGGAAAGCTCCAACTAAGATTAGTAATTCCTCAATATTGGTGGCATGACCGTGTTGGGATATTGACACATGGCAGTGGTACGATATTAATGGATACACATTTTACAACATCAAACAAAATGACAATAGCACAGTTCAAAACAATGGGGTCCGTATAGAGGCATTTCAGGAAACCCTTGGGTCCAGCACATACTATGGCCGTATATAGGAGATCTAGGAATTGAACTACATGAAGTTCAAAGTCCCACTATTTCGTTGTCGCTGGGTCAATTTACGTATTGGTGTGAAAGTCGACAAGGAATGTAGCATATGCCCGTTCAGATCACACGCAAGGCGTAAACTTGTAATTGGAAGTCTCTGTATTTATATTTGCTATTCTTGTAAGTTGCTATTATTGTGATGAAAGAATTATTTTGTATTATTGACATGTAATATCCTGAAAAGCTCACTTGCCAGCTTCTTTGTGGAGAAAGGACTTGCCCGGTAGTATACTATAGCTAGTTGCCCTAATATTAGAGAGGCCTAAGTTAAAAAAAATCAACTATGGTCCACCCTCAAAGAAGCGAAAAAGATCAAAGATCCAAGTATCTTTCTTAGTTTAAAAAAAGAAAATAGCTATCCGTGAAGGGCTTACAGATGCAACCAATTGAGATAACATCTCAATTGGTTGTATAGTAAGCGTCGTCACGGATGTCATCTGTAACGATCACTAACTTAAGCCCGTCACGTATGACGGTCCGTGTCGGTTTCTGTTTAGAGCCCGTCACAAATGAGTGCCATCCGTGACGGTGATATGGAGTAGCCCATAACGGATGTGTTTTGACCACATTTAGACCAAACTTAGGGTTGTCGAAGTCACTATTCAGATCTACTCCTCCTCTCCATTGCCACCACCGTCGATGTTGCCACCGAGCCCGCGCCCTCGCTAACGCGGCGAGAGCCCTCGCCGCCGACGACTCTCCCTCCACCGAGGCCGCCCATGCCCTCCTCGACGCTGGCTCCCCTCCACCTCACCCTCGTCAATGCTGGAGCCCGCCGTCTTGCCGCCGCTGGCTTCCCCTCCGCTGACACCGAGCTCTTCTCGACGTTGAAGCCCACCTGCCTCGCTGCCGCCTGCTCCCCCTCCACCGCGCCCTCGTCGACGTCGCCCACCCGCCTCGCTGCCACCGGTTTCCCCACCACCATGCCCTCGTCGACGCCGGAGCCCGCCCGTCTCGCCGTTGCCGGCTCCCTCTCCACCGACACAGAGCCCTCGCCGATGCTGTCGCCACCACCAGCTCCCCTTCCACTGAGCCCGTGGGCCCTTGCCGCCGCCAGCTCCCCCTCCACCGAGCACTACTGCCGTCACCACTTACAGTACGCCGCCATCATCCTCCTCTCATTTAAATTAGTGACTTAGTTAATTGAGATTTAGTGACTTAGTGAATTTAGGTGTAATGTAGGTGACTTAGTGAATTTAGGTGTAATGTAGATGACTTAGTGAATTTAGATTTAGATTTTTATGTGTTTTAGTGTAGTGACTTCGTGAATGTAGGTGAAATAATTGTAGGTTTGCTTAGTTACTTAGTGAATTTTGGTGAATTAGTGGAGTGACTTAGTGAATTTAGGTGTAATTATTGTAGATTGACATAGTGATTTAGGGTATTTAATGAATAGTGACTATGGGGATTTTAGGAATTTGTACGCATATTAGATAGGAACTAGCCGCCTTCATATTTGCGGAGATCATATCTTCAAAAGGAAGCTTTGTTTCAAAGTAGCCCGTCCAAAAATTGTTGAACATTTATCAATGCTTGTTAAAAAAACATGTGATTTTGTGACATTTATGTATATATTATTTGTAATACAATCTTTGAGGCTTCTATATACATTTGTATTGCTAATTACATAACTTGTTTCAAGTTATAACTTGGTTTTGTAGGTTGTGATGCTTAACTTTTGCAGATGCATATCGGCGGTTTGGTGAAATGGATGTGCTTGTGAAATGCATGTATTGTGAATGTATAGATGTATGGCATGTGAATGAATTTGTGAAATGTTGGGGATATATGTCTGTGTTTCTATTATTTTGTGGCGGGCATGGCTAGCAAAGGCATGAGGCTAGCCAAAAAATAAATATATTTTTTTGGGTAAATAACTCATCGGTGTTGGGTTAGAACAAAACCCCGTCACGGGTGCACATCAAAGATGTCGGGTTTAAAATAGAGCCCGTCACCGATGAGTCATCTGTGATGGTCTCCAAACCGTACCGACAAAGGTGACCTAGTCATCTCTGTCGGTTTATAGTAGGGGACCGTTACGGATGACTCATCGGTGATGGACTCTAGTTTGACTCGTTTGCTGGGTCAAACCTATCGGTGACGGGCTTTTATATTGGCATAACACTGATAATTGTCATCGATGACGGCTGTCGGCCCGACACAGATGACTTTTCACATCACTGACCAATAATCCATGACACACCCTCTCACCGACACAGATAAAGGTTCCCGCACGACACAGATGACCTATTCCGCACTAGTGGATGATGAAGGACAAGGTAGGAACTGATGTGGCTTTCGACGTAGAAGGAGAGGTTTTCGCCACGCATAGGGTGGTGCTGGCGGCACGGTCACCGGTGTTCAACGCGGAGCTCTACGGGCAGATGAGGGCCACGGCAGAGCAGCAGATTGCCATCCAAGACATGCTACCTGCTGTGTTCAAGGAGCTGCTTCTTTTTAAGTACACCGACTTCTTGTCTTCCGATATAACTGATCTCGGTAGAGATGACAGGATGGAGATGATTAAGCATCTAAACTGAAAACAATGTGTGAAAATAGCCTCTGCAAAAGACTTTGAGTGGACAATGTGCTGAACACATTTGCACTAGCTGATCAGCACAATTGCCACAGATTGAAGGATGCTTATGTTCAATTTATCACTTCGTCGAATAGATTGGACGATGTGGTTGCGAGTAAAGGGTCTGACCTGCTCAAAAGATCTTGCCTGTTGTTTTATTAGATATCTTCAAGACAGCAACTAAATCTCGTAAAATTATTTAATCTATACATGGATATGCTTCCTACTTGCTAGGAAAATTTTAGAGAAGGTACCAGGAAGTATCACGTTTTTTAATATAAAACTTGATACCTCCAGGTACTAGGTATCTCGAGATACAAAAATTTTTAATATAAAATTTAGGTACCTTGAGATATTTTTCTTAAGGACCATAAAATTTCTCTTGAGAGAATTATTGGAGAAGAAATTTATGTCCTGATAATTCTGTGGCTTAATTGGTAGCATTTTATTCGTTCAATAACTGAGTTATTATCCGTAATGGATTTTATCTTTTGTAGTGTTATCCATATATGTACCCTTTTGTTATAGATGATGCTTTTATGTGATTTAACTTTTATATGCATTTTTCCGAACTCTAAATCTCTTGAAACTATAACTTTGCTTGTGGTGAGTGTTAAACCTTTTGTTGGATGTTAACTTGGATGAAAGTTAGTTGTTATCTCGTCTTGAGAAGATTTGACTTATATATACATTATGGGTGTTCTATTAATTTGATGTGTAGCCACATGACATAAACCTGCCCATTCACTTTTCATAGATCCAATGGATAAATGCAATTGGCGAGGCAATATAAGAACATTTAATTTGTTTTTGTCACAAAAGAGGAGATAATTAAATATATGTTTTTATAATGCTGGTTTGCTCGCGCAGTGTGGTCCATTATACTTGCAGCCTCAGGAATGGTTCAACTTCATAGCGTGTCACACATATATTAACATGGTGCGTACGTAGTTGGCTATGGGAATTTGGGAAAAGACCTGAAACTAACCATATATCCTAGCTAAGGGCATCTATAATACATGGGTCTCTGTGGCTTTCCATGAATGATATGGTTTTTAAAATCCATCTCCTTTGAAGATTATATACCTAGTTATCCACTAGCTCCATATACCTAAAGTACCCTCTAGACATCGACTTTAAGTTTTGGTTGCAGGGGTGTTTCAGCAATGTTGGAGAAGGTGTTTTACCAGGTGCATGGGTGGCAATAGTCTACGGGATAATAATTAGTTTATCCTTTATCTAACTAAAAACTTTTTTGGGCTATGTGCATCTTTGCCAAAAGTGATTTCAATATGGTTATATCACCTTGATATCGTTGTCTTGATTTCAATAGAAGTTTCTTTTATCCTAAAAAGGGAAATAATTATTTTAGGAACCATTGATCTCATAACGCCACACAGAGATCACGGCAGAGAAGCACATTCCTATTGGACAACTCCTAGATATTGGTCCTCGACTGTTCTTTTAGTTCTATTCTTGGTTTAACAATGAGTTATTTTACCGTTTTTAACTAGGTAACGGGAGACATCATATTTTATAGCACAAAATTTAGTACATTTCCATACCTTATGTACGGGATATCAAATGTATCTCTTATTGGCATTTCTCAAACACTGTAAAATTTTTCTTTTGCAAATAATGCCACATACTGTCAGCATGTCGTACCAATTCCTTATTCCAGTTAGTAACACAGGATCGTAAACTAAACTAAGAAATAGGCCTAGCAGCTAAAAGCGTGTATCCTGAGCATTTGCAATTATGGCTCCTCTGTGACAATACCGCAAACAATCACATGGCTTCTAGCATCAGGTACAGCTTTCTGCCCTCTAGCATGCATCAGGTAACACATTATAAGCACCGGTTCCACAGATCCTGCTTGCATGTCATACAGCATTTCCTTAATTCCTTGAACTTATGTAGTACTGATCATGTCCTTGTACAGTTGTGCTGCAGTATATATGCCAGACAAAAGAGACTACTATTCTGTACCGAAAGCACTATACAAATAAACAATCTATGTATGTATGTTGTGTCACCTTGCCTTGCTCAAAAAATTGTGACACCTTGGTCGTCTCTGGTTTAAGAGAAATCATCGGCACTGTAATAGTTGCCAAAAGTTATCCAGTCAAAAAATGGCTCAAGAACAAATTACTTGAGCAAGGTTAGCAATAGCATATATCTGTTCAGCTTTAAATCCACCTTGTATAGTTCAATTAGCAGCATAGACAAAGCCTTATTCAGATAGCCTACATTGCTTTATTATTGTCATATTTTGCAATTGTTTGGTTAGTGTTCCATTACAGGGGATATGATGTGACCATGAATTAATCGCAGCTAATTGATGTTATTGTGCACCAGGAGTAAGAAAGTTCCAACTGGGGAAGATTGTAATAGCTATCATGGAAACAAATCCGAAGTTGTTTGGTCTTAGCTTGCTCTGCAGCTGCAAATCCAGGACCGTCTGGATGAATTCCCGCTAAAAAAAAACACGTGTGATTGAATGGCTTTACAGCAAGTCTGCAGGTAATATGTGGTGATGGGAAAAAGAGTAAAGGCCAAGATCGATCGAGGTAAATACTAAATACTCCTCTGCAAATAGAAAAAAAAGGTCCCTGGCGCTAATGTAAAAAAATATTTCAATATCTATTATCACTTAATTTTCAGTTTCACCTCATACAAGCAGCAGCAAATTAATCTACTGTTATTTTCAGTTTCACCTCTTACAAACATCAGCAAGGACACATCTTTACTTCAGATCTGCAGATATGGCAAGTAGTAGAAACTAGCAAATCTGGAGGACGGTCGGTATGTTGGTTGTTTGGGCTTTGGACAGTCTAGCACAGAGGAACACTGGAAGATCAAGCAGTGCCGTATTTATGTATAGCTGATACTATATTGCATCCGACAATAGCCATGTTCTGGCATTACCAAAGTAGTAACAGGCTAGCACGGGAACTACTTTATATCTCGAGGGGATGTCCTATCTCGAGGGGATGTCCTCTCGTATGTTTAAAAATCATCCAAACGGTTATAAAAAATTTTTTTAAAAAAAAGGGCAACACTCATACATCATATCTATATAATTTCATAAAATCTTAGGTCAAAACTCAACCATAACGATATAAAAAAAAAGACAAATTCAGCGTATAAATAGTGACGTACTATTTACATCCAAATTTGTCTTTTTTATTTCTCAATGTGTGTAGGTTGAATTTGAAGTTAATTTTTAATGGACCAATAGATGTCACTATACTCTACTACGTTGTCAATTTTTTTCAGAATTTTTCACTACTATTTGCCATTGGCTGTGCATATCCGGTTTGAATGTAAAGGCGAGGTCATTTCACAGTTTCATCATCACAATACTACATTTGTGGTCTGAAAATAGTTTTGAAGGGAAGTCTGAACTGATGATCACTACTACAAAAACCTCCATAGGTACCGGCCATATAGATGCCGAATTTGCTAGAACCGGCACTTAAAAGACAATTCCCGCCAATTTTTCCACGAACCGGCACCTATAAGGTCTTATAGGTGCCGGTTGGCTAGGAAAGGCTCATTGGTGCCGGTTTGTAAGAAAAACCGGCACCTATGAGCCCAAAAAAGGTGCCGGCCTTCTTTACGAACCGGCACCTATCACATAGGTGCCGGTTCGTAATAAGAACCGGCACCTATGTTACGGCCACATAGGTGCCGCTTTAACCTAATAAACCGGCACTTATCACACTGGTTATTATTAAAAACCGGCACCTATGTGGTGGCTTCCTTCGGAAGGAAACTAAATAGGTGCCGGTTCATAACATGAACCGACACCTATATCCCCCAAGTCTATATATACCCCTCGTTCACTGCATTCTCACGATTTTGAGGCTTTTCTTCAGCTCATCCAAACGGGGGGAGGAGGTTTTGCCCAAAAATTTAAAAAATATCGAGAGATCTATGTGTTTGCATGCGTAAAGGTTAGTATGTGTTGATTCGATATGTAATTCGCACTAATATTTGTCAAGTTAATTTTGCAATTTGTTTTGTTGAATGAGAAGCATGAGAAAGTATGATGACTTATTATATTGAAGTAATTTAGAGATTAATCATCAATGAGTAATGTAACTGTTATTAACATATATCAGAATTTCAATAGATATAGAGAATGATATATGTATGTTAGTGGTTAATTTAAGAATTTTCGTATGAGCGATGGATGAAGGAGGGATGAACGTTCCGGAGCGCGGTACCTTGGAATATGCCAGGAGAGTAACCAACTTCGTGATCATAGCCACGAGATCCAGATCATTGAACACGATGGAACACTTGCGTTGTCCATGCGCTGATTGCAGGAATGAGAGACAGTTTCCTGCAAAACAAGTTCATGAGCATCTCTTAACAAGGGGTTTTATGCCTAATTACACATGTCAGGACAATCATGGTGAAGATGAGAATCCGGATGTAATGGACGGAGACAATGTGGAGTTGTCTGCTGACGGAGGTGGATATGATAGTGACGAATCAGATGGTTTAGATCAGATGTTACGCGACGGGGAGACAGCCTACGACGATGACAGGCAATACGAGAAGTTCAAGGGCATGGTGGAGGATTCAAAAACCCCGCTTTATTCAGGTTGCAATGAGCAGCACACCAAGTTACACGTCGTCCTCTTGTTGCTGCAGATGAAATCAACCAACGGTTGGAATGATAAGAGCTTCACAGAGCTACTACAGCTGATTGGAGACCTCCTTCCAGCGGATCATGTGCTGCCAGAAACAACATACCGAGCGAAGAAGGTTGTCTGCCCACTCGGATTGGAAGTGCAGAAAATTCACGCATGTCGAAATGACTGTATCCTATATCGAGGTGACTATGCAGACTTGGATACATGTCCAGTTTGCGAAGCACCGCGGTATAAGGGTGGAGTTAACGATGATGATGATGCTGATGATGACAGTGGTGACCCAGTCCTGAAGAATAGAAAAGTGCCCGTTAAAGTTGCGTGGTATTTTCCTATAATCCCTCGGATTGAACGCATGTATGCAAACAAAAAACATGCAAAGATGATGCGTTGGCACCACGAAGAGCGTAAGAAGGATGGAATGATAAGACACCCTACCGATGGATCTCAATGGAGAAAGATAGATAGAAAGTACAAAAAACATTTTGCGCAGGAGATTAGGAATATAAGGTTTGGGCTGAGCACGGACGGGATGAATCCATTTGGTGACATGAGTAGTCGGCATAGCACGTGGCCAGTGGCACTTGTTATCTACAACCTTCCTTCATGGTTATGCATGAAGCGTAAGTATATTCTGATGCCACTTCTAATCCAAGGGCCCAAGCAACCTGGCAACGATATCGATGTCTACTTCAGGCCATTAGTGGATGATCTTAAGTTTCTATGGGACCGGGGTGTGCAGATGTGGTATGCGTACAAAAAAGAGTACTTCACCTTAAGGGCAATGTTGTTCGTTACCACCCAAGATTACCCTACAGCTGGTAACACATCCGGGCAAACAGTGAAAGGTGGTTGTGCATGTGTGCAGTGCATGCGGGATACAGCGAGCAGGTGGCTGAAGTATTCCGGAAAGACTGTGTACATGCGTCATCAGAGGTTTCTTCCAGCCGGCCACCAGTACCGTAGCAATACAAGAGATTTCGATGGCACGGTGGAGGAGGGTACAGCTCCAACACACCGTACCAGCAGAGAGATTTTTGAAGAGCTACAAGATATTGAATGTATATTTGGTAAGGGGCAAGGCAATCGAGGCACAACGAGCAAGGGTGGTGAGAAACCTCTTTGGAAGAAGAAATCTATCTTTTGGGAACTACCATGTTGGAAAGATTTGGATGTCCGTCACGCGATTGACGTGATGCATGTTGAGAAGAATGTGTGCGAGAGTTTGATGGGACTCCTGCTAAACATACCCGGCAAGACAAAGGACACGTTGAAAGCCCGGAGAGACCTCGCAGACATGAACATTAGGCCCGAGCTACATCCTCAAGAATGGCCCAATGGTCGCCAGTACCTCCCTCCCGCGTGCTACACCCTTAGTGCCGCAGAGAAAATAAGCCTGTTAGAGTGCCTGCAGGGTGTCCGAGTCCCTTCTGGTTACTCTGCGAACATTAAAAGACTTGTCAACATGAAAGAGAAGAAATTAGTGGGCATGAAGTCACATGATTGCCACGTGCTGATGACACAACTTCTTCCTATTGCTATTAGAGGCATTTTGCCAGATAAGGTTCGAAACCCAATCATAAAGCTGTGCTCGTTCTTCAACGCTATATATCAGAAGGTGATCGATCCAAGCACGCTAGACAAGCTCCAAGCAGATGCAATCATTACCTTTTGCCAGCTCGAGATGTGTTTTCTACTATCATTTTTTGATATAATGGTTCACCTCGTGGCACATCTCGTGAAAGAGATAAAGATTCTCGGCCCAGTGTATCTGCATAACATGTGGGCTTTCGAGAGGTTCATGGGGATCATAAAGAAGTATGTGCGTAATAGAGCTCGACCAGAAGGCAGTATCGTAGAGGGTTATGCAACAGAGGAGGTGGTTGAGTTCTGTATCGACTATATGGATTTGCATCCCATTGGTGTGTCGATGTCTCGACACGAGGGCAGGCTACTAGGGAAAGGGACACTAGGGCATAAGGCAATTTTCGCTCCTAGCCTAGAAACATTACGGCAAGCACATTTCGCAGTGCTCCAGCAGTCGGCCTTGGTGGCTCCATTTGTCGACATGCATTATAACACACTCTGCAGCGAGAACCCAAGCAAATCAGAAGCATGGATAGCTAAGCAGCATAGGTTGAATTTTGGCGATTGGTTACGGAAGCATATCATGGCTATGAATACTGATAGTGACCAGCTGTATGTTTTGTCTCGGGGACCTACGAGCACAATTCATTCATTCCAAGGGTATGACATTAATGGATATACATTTTACACGAGAACCCAGGATGCCAAGAGCTCGTATCAAAACAGTGGTGTCCACATAGACGCCTTCGACAGTAATGGTGTAGAACAAACGTACCATGGTTATATAGAGGCAATCTGGGAGCTTGAATATGGACCGCTGAAGGTACCACTTTTCCAATGTCAATGGGTCAAAATTCCAAGTGGTTTGAGGATTGACAAGTACGGAATGTTCATCGTGGACCTAAACCATGTGGGTTATCAAGACGAACCATTTGTGCTCGCAAAATCCGTAACACAAGTTTTCTATATCAAAGACCCTTCTTCGGTGACCGATCGCCACGTGGTTCTCCATGGAAAGCGATGCATTGTCGGAGTTGAGAATATCATTGACGAGGAAGGCTATGATCAAATAGACGAGCTACCACCCTTTGCAACAGATGTAGAAAAAGGTGAAGAAAGTCAAGAAGACGAAGACGAGGAGGAAGCCCCATATGCTCGCAGTGATCATGAAGAAGGAGTAATTGTGATCGACTTACAAGTTGGAATTTGATTGTAACAATCATGAATGTGTAATTTTGGAATTGAATGTTTGATTGTAACTAACTATACTTAGGCTCTGTTCGTTGGGGTGAGTTCCCAACTCACCCTACTCGTTTTCCGCGCACACGCATTTCAAACTGCTAAACGGTGTGTTTTTTGCATAAAGTTTTTATATGAAAGTTGCTTTAAAAAATCATATTAATCCATTTTTTTTAAAAAAATAGTAAATACTTAATTAAACATGTGCTAATGAGTCGCTCCATTTTCCGTGTGAAGGGAATTTCTTCCCAACTCATACAAACAAACATACCCTTAGATTGCAATCTGTTAAAAAGTTGGGAGTTGGGAGCGTCCAGTGACTTATATACCTATATTGGTAATAGGTACCGGTTCTATGTAAGAACCAACAATAGTTGTCGGTTCTTACATAGAACCGGTACCTATATGGCCTAATAGGTACCGGTTTTGTTTAACAACCGGCACCTATATGGCCTAATAGGTGCCGGTTTTGTTTGACAACCGGCACCTATATGTCCTAATAGGTACCGGTTTTAGTTAACAACCGGCACCTATATGGCCTAATAGGTGCCGGTTCTTATCTACAACCGGTACCTTTTAGTAATCCATATATAGTATCCCGATGCCGCCGCCTTCCAGAGATCTCTTCCTCGATCTAGCTCCCACTCCATCCTTTCGCCGTCGACCTCCACCGCCCGACCACCATCGCCGCCGCCGTCCTCCTCCCCCCGCTCCATCCTTTCGCCCTCGACCTCCACCGCCCGACCGCCATCGCCACCGCCGTCCTCCTTCCCCCGCTCCATCCTTTCGCCGTCGATCTCCGCTGTTCGTCGTTCATTTTTCGCTGTTCGCCGCCCATCGCCCGCCGTCGGCACCAGCGCCGACGCCACTTCCACCGCCCGCCCACCATCGCCGTGGACCTCCTTCCACTGTGACCTACAAGTTAGGTAACTTACACATACCATTTTCATGTTTCGAAATTAGGTAACTTACAAGTTATTGATAAATGAATTTTTGGATCTGATTCAAAATGCTAAATTTTTTGTGACCGAAGAGTGTGTATAGTAAATAAAATGCATGAATTTGCTTCGCAATTAAAAAATAAAGATGTTTCAAACCTATAGGTTCCTTATGATGGAATCAGAAAATGATAAGTTCTTCGGTACTTTCAAATGCGAAAGCTATTTTAGAATTTAAGAATGTTGGCTCATGATGACAACAACTCTGGATGTACATCCGTGCTCAAATAGCTCTAAGCTATTTTAGAATCTTAGAATTTGTGACATTTTGTCACTTCTCTCAGCTGGAGTAGGGTGTGAGCAGAAGAGCGCTATTTTTCATAGGAGTGGGTTAATTACCAATAGCCGTGTATGCCGATTGTTTTACATTCCTTACGGCCTTCATGTACTGTTACACGTATTACTATTAATATCTACATATGAGCAGTATTTTTTATGGATACATATGAGCATATAGTAAATGGATACACTCGTTCGTCCATCTTTGGTCATGCAAAATTAAATTTGCTCATTAATTAAGCTTTGCCTTGGACAATAAGTTCTTACACTAATTTCTTGTATCTATCTAGCAATAGTTATAGCCTAGGTCTACAAAAAAGGAAATGTCAGGCGAACAAGATAACAGTAGGTCTGCAAATTCTGGAGAAAGCGATGGTGGTAATGGTAGCCCAAGTGGCTTTCTAAACTTGAATGAGCCCGGTGATAACCCACACAATATGGAGGTAAATTAACCCATCTGGAACAAATAAGACCTTAAAAGTACATATATCGTCAGATCTGAATGACTAATTTATACTGATGTTTGAAGGGGGTTGATCCTTCGGCCACTACGCACGATGCTAATACTTCAACCTCATCGGGAAGAAGAAAGGCTAGAGGTCCAACTAGGATGCCCTTAGGTCTATACACTATCACGAAGTTAGCCGCAGATGGGACCCCTATAGCTCCACAATCGGCACTCACTCCATATGGCAATGCTATAGGTGTCATCGTGAAGGATGACATCCCCATCAAGTACCGGCACTGGAAGAGCAGTGAAAGAGATGAATTGGAGTGGACGGTACTAGACAGAGACAAGGAACTTGCTTGAGAAAAGTTAAAACGGACATTCCAGTTTCCCGAGGGGTCGGAAGAACTCGCAAAGTCTGGGGCTCTTAAGAAGATATCCATCAGCTTCAAGAAGTGGAAGACGGACCTTAACAGGAAGTTTGTCAAGAAGGGCCTGACACCAAATTTTGAAGATGCCAATTGTCGAAGGTGTCGTCTTTTCTGGGATGACTTTGTGGCCTATAGAACATCAGATGAGGCAAAGGAGATCAGCGAAAGGAACCAGGCTAATGCGACCAAAAACCGATACCCTCACCGTCTCGGCCCTAGCGGATATGCTAAGAACATAGTCAAATGGCAACTCCGAGAAGATGAGCTGCTGCAAAAGGGAATCGAGATCAAGACGAAGGACTGGTGTCAACGAGGAAAGAATTACCAATACGCCCGAGGTTCAACACTCTCGGATACAGGCGAGTTGGTACACAAGGGTCCTCGAGAGCAAGAAGTGTCCCAAAGGCTCCACGAGGCCCATCTAAAGTCGTCAGAAGGTTCTTTTGTTGCGAGCAGGGAGAGAAATGAGCTTACACTTGCATTACAGAACCCTGAGCATCCGGGATGCACAAGAGGAATAGGCCTAGTTTCATGGAGGGAAGGTTTCCCTGAAGACAGACATAGGTACCGGTCTCGGAGCAATAGAAATTCCAGAGACCAATCGGAAGAGATAAGGCTATTGAAAGAACAAATGGCACTGGTAATGGCAAGGCTTGAAGGTCAGGAAGGAGGCAACGCTGGCCACTTAACCAGTCCAGCTGGGAAGAAAAGCAACTGCGCTTCAACTGAGGTTCCTCAAGAACCGGACACGGTTCATTACCCCGTGGACGACATCACTGTACGTACTGCATGCAGGCTGCATGTGCCACTTCAAAACATCAGTCAAGAGGTGGCACGCGCTATGGCGCATCCCGTAACGAAGGGAGGGAGGATACACGGTAAGCCGATACCAAGTGGCTACTCAAGGGTCGAAGTGGAGGACGTGCCTAGGAGATACAGGGCAGGGCAGCTTGATTTTGCTCCAGAGGAGGGGGTGAACACTCTTGGAGAAGCTGTCCACAACATAATCCTGTGGCGCAAGCATTTCATTATCTTCCCTTCAGGAGATGGTGATGACGAGCCAAGCGATGGCGGGTCTAGCTCGGAAGGACTTCCTCTCTCCCCTCAAAGGATGCCAACTCCACCACCATTGCCACATAAGAGCCCGTCTCCTCCACCGGCACAACGTAAGAGCCCATCTCCTCCAAAGGCAGCACATCAGAGCCCAGCTTCTTCAGACCGGCCGAAAAAGAGGGGGCGCCTCTGTAAAACTTCCCAAATGTCTGAACCACCATCTCTGAAGAAGACCAAGAAGACACCATTGCCTACCAGGTCGGAGCCATCGTTGAAAGTGCCAGTTGAAGTACAGAATCACTTCATTCGCATGGCAAGGCCACCTGCCCAAAAGCAACCTATTACGGTCTTCCGACGTACGATCAGGAAAAAGGGATTGCAAGAATTTTCCAAGAAAGAATTTGAGAAAGACAAGGCTAGCAGGACTATACAAGACTTTCTAAAAGAGGCAGGGCTGAAAAGTTTGGATGATGTGGATAATATTGAGATGACCCCTTTGGCAGCTCAGTTCAAGCTTGGTCATTCTTTGACTACCGACAAATATTGCAAGGTCATTGGCAAATGCACTCAAATGAGAAGGGTAGAAGAGTGGTACTTACAGATGGCCAAGGAGGGTAAAGAGATGTTCCCCGTCTTTTACAGGGACGAGGACTTTCATCACTGTGATGGTATAGTTTGGGTCCCATTTAAAGAACTATTTCATCTATACAATCTGAGAGAGCTAGACTTATCGGTGATGCAGTTATGGGCATTGTAAGTATACTCGACCTCTCACCATTTTTCTAAGTAAATATCCTCGTTGCGTGTCTAATTTTTTTCCTCATGCAGAATTGGGGCGCTTGAATGTAGAGCGACCCATAACAAGCTAGGATTCCTCGATCCACAAATAGTCAATAGCTTGAATATTAAGGCAGGTGAATGGACCTCCAACAAAGTGCTGAACTACCTTTACACATCCTTTGTCAAGCTGCAGGACATGAATACCATCCTTTTGCCCTACCACTTTAAGTAAGTGTGGCATTATCGTTGTACCTCCCATCGTTGTACTTTCAGATGTTAATTGTTCTCTTTCCTTGTCTGTAGGCCTCACTGGATTCTTGTTGCGATCCATTTAAACGATTTGAAGATTGTCGTCATGGATGGAATGAGGAAACCGCAAGCCAACTACCAATCCCTCATTGACATCCTAGATAAGGCACTTGTGAAGTATAAGAAGAAGTGTATTCGACACGCTCCATGTGCAAATAAATTCAGAGTTTGGTGCCACCCTTATTGCTCACGTCAGGATCTGGGCACGAGCACATGTGGGTTCTACGTGATGAGATTTATGTGGGTTTTCATGGAGGACGGCAACTGGAACATTACGGATGCTGAGGTTCGCCATGTCTCTTAAGACATAAATCCAATTTTCTAAATACATAGTACCTTTCCACATCTTTAATCCTTCCATTTACAGAAATTAAAGCTCCCAACAAGTAAATTGCTGCCACATGTTTGCTTGGGCCTCGCTGAACAGCTATGTGGATTCATCTTCGACCATATCGTCTCGTCAAACGGCGCATACAACATATCGAAGGCTCCTACTGGGCTAGTGGGTTTGATTGAGGCTAGTGGCCCTACTGACACTTTAGATAGCCCATCAACGACAAAGCGCACAAAGACCTAGAATTAGTGGGCCATACCTTTCAAACATTTTCTAAGTACCTTGTAGATTACTTATTTGGATTGATGTGGTTTTCTTAATGTCTTGAACATGCATTAAGTTTCTCTGTTTGTTAATATTTATCTATTATTTTTGACACATATATCTAACCATGTATTAAATTTTCTCTATTTAATATTTTTATCCCTAACAGCAACAGGTGATCTCGCTGATTGGATGTGGCATGGATGTGGCAATAAGTGAGCATGTGTAACTAAAATTTTCATATGAGTACGAGTTTAGAGCATTTGAGATGTTGTAGAGCTCAAGCGAATTTTTGTCAAGTCTCCTGAGATGTGTAACACATCTTGTCGCCGCCTTCGTGTGGTTTGACGGGCACGTCTCAGGCTGAAGTTGACTGGCACGCTGAGTCCCAGCAATATCTTCTATGCTCTCTACTCGAGGCTTCGGGGTTTTTTAACTTATATGAGTCACATTTAAATTTGAACTTGTATGATTATGAAGTGATACATAAATATTGATTTATGCTGTCAAATATTTTTTAAAACTTTTAAAACTATTTAGATGATATATACTAAATTAGAGGGCATCCTCTTAAGGACAAAATAAACCATCTTATGATCACACATATTTTTTCATATATTATAATATAAAATCATAGTTAAACATATATTTTAAAGACAGGCCGTATCATTATTCAAAACAAAAAATTATGAAATCGGAGAAAGTATGTAACAATCAATGCGATTTGGAAACTAGTTCCCTACAAAAAGAAACAGAGAAATAGTTAGATTATAGAAATAGTTAGATTTGTCAAAAAATATTAAATGTTATGCTCAAGTCTGAATACATATTTTTCATAACCTGTTCCCTGTATTTTCATACATATGTACCGTTTTGTGTATGCATTCATGTGCCAAAAGAACAAGGCTTAATTTTCTTGGCTTTGCATTTTTGGTAGAAAATTGAGCCTCAAATTGCAGAGCCATTTGGGTGCAGGTTTTCAATTTCAGATTAAGAGTAGGCTTACTGAATATCTTACTTTTGCGTAGGTATATGTTCTGAAAAAACTGAGCAACTCTTGTGTTTCCTGGTTGTTAGCTTCAATGCAAACATCAAATAATCTGTTTGATATATTTGGTGCTGTCTCTCCTTGACAAGAAGTTTTGTATCTTTTGACCTTTATGTTCTGAAACTTGCAGACTGCTGAATGCTGACAGTATTAGGTACTAGAACATATGCCTGAACAAATTGTGCAGTGGTATTGGTTATAGTTAGCTAGTTATATTTTCCAGTTTGAACAACCGATCGATATCCAGATATATAATTTGTGAGGGGCAATGAATTACACATAGCTGGAGCTAACAATTTTTTTTTTGACTGGGAGACCTAACAATTTGTTTATCGATAAGATCGGAAATCCATTAACAAAGAGTGAAGACATTATTCATGAGCTAGAGAAAGAAAATCCCAAGTATTGAATTATTTTTCCTAGTTGAAGTTGCAAATGATATTTGTTATCTTAGTGACACATCTGGTTTGGCACCAAAACGAACATGTCAGCCTCCTGTACTTGTTTGATTTCTCCTTATGTGAATGTAATATTGTAATATTCTGTGATTTCTGTGAAATTATTTTTTTTGTGCTTCAGGACTATAGGTGCCGGTTCTTGTAAAGAACCGACACCTATGAGGCATCAAAGGTGCCATCCTATGACCTATAGGTGTCGGTTATTTACAGGAACCGGCACCTATAATACTATATAGGTGCCGGTTAGACATTTACAACCGACACCTATAGTATTTTAGGTGCCAGTTGAAGAACCGGTACCAATAGCTTTGATCATTGGTGCCGACTAATTGGTGCCGGCTTCGAAACCGGCACCTATGAGGCCTTTGGAACCGGCACCAACGAGTATTTCTGTAGTAGTGGATCGAGCCAGCAGCCTAGCTGTTATTTTGACTCAGTGTTAGTCTGAGTATTATCAACAAATATATATTTCCATGATCTTACAACACAGCAGAGAGAGCAGTAATATCTGAAGTTCAGCAGGAAGCACGGCCAAATTCAAAAATTCCAGATCTCAGATGGCCTTACATCTTCGTTACTTTAAATTACGGTAGTACAATATTAGCAATCCTTTTGTCCGTATAAGCACACTATGATCCCGTTTGAATCTAATAAAAATAAAAATAATAAAAATAAAGATGAAGTTGAAACACGCAAAATGAGAAAACCATTAACATATGATTAATTATGTTTTAATTATTACAAACTTGAAAAAGGATATATTTAACATTTTAAAGCAACTTTCTTATATAAAATTTTTGCATAAAACGTATCATTTAGTAGTTTGAAAAATGTGCTAAAACCGAGTTAAAATCTTAATCTTAATGAGAAAAGAACACCACCTATATATACATCTGATCTTTCATACAGATCTTGTGAAAGTGGTTGTGAGAGGAGAAAGGCATCCAAACAAATAAGGTTGGTTGTTACTAGCCTACCTATATATGCTCACTGGCTGACAATGGCCCAGGGACGGATCCAGGATTAAAAAATTGGGGAGCTCAACATACTGAGTACACCAACGTAAACACATCATGGCTCATATAAGATTACAATACCGCAACATTGCATTGTAATTTAAAGAGACTTCATATGAAAACATTGAGAAATACTATGCTCACTGGCTGACAATGGGCTATGGGCCCACCATACTATACTTCTATATCTTCCTACATATAGGAGTATAGGACTCTAGGTTGCCGGCCGTCATGTCCGATTCGGACTCTGACTTGCCGCTGCCTTCGCCCATATATTCCTGCTACTTGCCATGGCAATGTCCCCTCGTTGTTTGTATGTCAAATTTTAAAAAATTTGAGAAAATGTATTAACATGTGATATATCACTTCACAAACATACAAGTTCAAATTTAACTTTTATATCTCACAACGAAAAAACAAATTAAACTACAACTAGTTACGTCTCCATCTTGCTCAGGCTCATGAGCAGCGGCGTCAAGGTAAGAGCTCTCTTCACCCTGACGATCGCCTCGTCATCGAGTGTGATGTCACCGTTGTCAAAGAAGCAGTAGTGAAGGATGAGGAGGAGGAGGCTGCCATGGCTGGTGACATCATCATCCACCAACAGATTTTCTCGTCAGACTTGTCCAAAGATATGGTCAAGATGTTGGAGGAAAAAGTAGGAGGTGATATGGCTTTCGAAGTCGAAGGAGAGGTTTTCATCACTCCTTCCCTCTCCTCCTCCCTCGTCGCCCCTTCCTGTGTTGAGCAGCCCGGAGCGTCGGCGCCGCCGTACAGGCGATACGCCGCGCCCAGGGCAGTGCCCGTGCTCGCGTCGCGCGCAAGCCCACGCCCGAGCGCGCCACGCCCTGTTCAGGACCGACCCGGGCCGCGCAAACCACTCCGCCGCCTCGGAGCGATTCCAGCTGCGTTCCTCTCACCGGGGTGCTCCTCTAGCGTCCCCGTAGCCGTCCCCGTACGTCCCATGCCCCGCCGATTAAGCCCAGCCGTCGGCATCGAGCTCATGCCGCCATGACCGTCTCGAACCCCCACCAGCGCCGTCCTTCTCAGCCACAGACCGCCTTCGTGCGAGCCTTGGCAGACTTCACCGGTGCTCCTAGAACCCGCCGCCGGTCTCTGCTTCGCCGCTACGCCGGCGTGCCGCTCGGCCCAAAGACCGCCGCCGCCTCAACCCTCCCAAGCCTGCGCGAAGCCCCCCATGAGTGGCTGAGACCTCCTGGGAGCTGCCGCCACGGGCCGCACCCACCTCCGGCCCGGCCAGTCGCCGCGCGAGGCAACCCTAGCGCTGGCGGCCCTGTGCAGAGGGAGAGCAGAGAGCGAGAGAGAAACAGAAAGAAGAGAGAAAGAGAGAGAGAAGCTGACCAGTGGGCCCCACCTCCTTAATGTTTTGATTAAAAACTAATGAAGATAATTAAGTTAATAAGTTGGTTAAAATGTTAGACTGACATGTGGGTCCCGTTTACTAATAAAAAGTGTTTAAAATCATGTTTTAAAAAACTGTGCCACTGACATGGGCCCAAGGCCAATTTAAATGGTCAAATTGACCAGGTTAAGGTTGATCCTAGCCCCGTCTATCATTGAGTCAGCCTTAACAAAAATAATTGTTTTATATAAGAAAAGGCTATGGGTCCCACCTGTCATTAATACAAGATATTTTCTTATACAAAAATAATTCCAAAATTGGAGAAATGGCTGAACAGTAATAAAAGGTTTTGACAATTAATTTGATTTAATTAAAATTTGAAACATTGAAAGGCCGTAACTCTCTCATTTCAGAACGAAGTTCGATGAAACTTTCACCAAAATTCTTTTAAAGCCAAGACCTACCCAATGACACTGGTTTTGCATTTTTTCTCATTTTCTAGGATTTTGCCCTTTTTCATTAGAATAGGAAAATAGGTCATTGACCTATTGTTCGCCGCGAAAGGTACATCTGTAAAGAAGGAAAAACCGCAACAGTCCACGAGGATCTGTTGAATGAGCAAGGCAAGTCACTACGATCCTCTCCTTGAGCATGTTGATACTACTTTTAAAAATGTATTTATTGGAAATAAAATTGCATGCTAATTATAAAATACATACCCAATCTTAATTGTCAGCCACCCTTGAATCTGTTGTCCATATTCCTTGTTGCCTGAATCTATTATTTATGCTTGGTCAATTATTGACACTGCTTAGCATTGCTTGTTTAGACGAATATACACTCCATGCTTATTATATGAATGTGATTGTGGTGATCACTCGGTATGAGTGATTGTCAGAAGACGAGTGGAGACATGAGGGTCACCCGCAACTCAAAAACCTTTGCAAAAACCAAAAACGTAATAGAATAACATAATTTCAACTGGGGCAACACGGATAGAATACGGGTGGTTCTATGAAACGGCAAGCCGCTGACCCGGTCAATTAACGACCGAGTCAATAAGCTATAAAGGAAACGAACAGAGTATGACCACATTTCTCGATTGGGTATGCACCTAGCGTACTAGGAAACTCGAGTGGGGCGGCACCCTAGTCATGGTAGTTCTGCAGTTGTTACAATTGTGATGAAAGATGTGATGAATCGATCTATGATGAACCAATTGGACGCCAAGGCAAAAACCTAAAATGCACTTAAGTATAATTATATATTATGTAACCCCCAAGTACCTTGGGAGCGCCAGGACTCTTCTCACTGCCGGCTCGAGGTAGAGTTGGGGATCCATAGTCCTTGGAGCGGGTGCAGCAATGCGAGGGTGACCGAAAAATCGGGCCGTGACAAGTCTTATGTGTGGGGTGCGTAACGGAGTGTAGGATTAAAAGCGTACATCCACCGCAGTGTGAGTAAACAAATCTATTCGCATAGTCGTACTCACGGTTAATTGAACGTTGGGACTTGTACTACTCTTAACTAGCCTTATAAGTTTTAATCTTGCTTAGAATATGATTGGGAGGGAATGTGTGACCTTGCCCGATGTGCGAGAAGGTCAAAATGGTAAAAAATGTGAAAAACTGGATGCGATAGTAAACTGGACCAAGCGAGGCTTGGGGAAGGTGGATGAACCCTCGTTGATTAACGACAACTTCAACTTAACGTCATTTTCAGTTAAAACTGCTAAGTCATAGGTTTGTGAAACGATTTGTAAAATCTTAGCTTTATGCAAATAAACCAAGCCATCCTTGAACCCCCTGTGTGCACTAAATGCATCTGTAATAGTGGCTTACTGAGTGTGGTTGGTACTCACCCTTGCTTAATTAAATCTTTTAGGAGAAGGTGTTGGAGTCGACCTGTACGTGTACTATGCTGACGAGGAGATGCCGAAGACAGTAGAGTAGGGACCTAGGTTCACCAGTCGCTGCCTGTGGAATAAGATGGACCGCTGCTGCTTCGCTTCCGCTACCTCATCCATTTCTTTTGGTATTTTGTAATGTAATCGACCATGCTTGGTCTATTTGGGTCTCACTCGGACAATCCATGTATTATTAATGTAATGTAAAACCTTTATAACGATGTCAACTTATGATATGCAACTTTGTCATGTATGTACCATCTATTGATCCAGGGAATAGTATTGTAAACATATGTGGTTTTCGGTGTATAAAGCCGGAGGCGGACAACCACCCAGCATGAGCACATACAAATCCACCATGAACTCTGCTGCGATGTTGAAAGCCATGATGGGGAAGACACCGGGGAAAGGAACCTTCACGCCATTTGCCACCATGACGTTGACGCCGATGCGGGGGTGTAGAGGCTGGCCAACGTGCGACGCTGCCTCGTAGGACAAGAAATTGTGACTAGAGCTAGAGTCGATGAGGGTGTACAGCTAGACGTCACCCAAGCGGACCATGATATGCATGGCATTCGACGTGCGCACCGCCGTGGCGACATGGAGCAAAATTTAGAGGGATCACGGCCAGACTCCGATGGCGTCATGGAATCGTTGTCGGAGTAGTTATTTGCCTTTAGGTCGAGGAAGAAGAGCTACCGACAAGTGCGGTTGTGGCCACAGGAGTACGATTCATCACAATTGAAGCAAAGTCCTAGCCAGCGGCGTTTGTCCATCTCTTCCGTGGACAGGGGGTGCTTTGCGCACCACCCACCAGCGTGGTGGCTGGTTGTGCCCCTCCGCCTTGCTAGTGGAGGCGTTGTTGGTGGCGGGGCAAACTGCTGCCGATGGCAGGGCTGGCAGAATTGGGCTGCTGGCGGTTTGGCGTGGTGGGCATGGAGGTCATGCCACGAGCTCACGGCATTCGAATGAATGGGCGAGGTTCATGGCCATCTCCAATGTACATGGGTGCTGCATCTGCACATCTAAGCAGATGGGTTCTTGTAAGCGAATCCTAAACAGTTTTACCTGTTGATCCTAGGAGAGATAGCCTGCACGTGCAAGAAGGTCGAGGAAGCGTTAGACGTAATCCTCGACTATGGAGGAGCGACAGCATGCTACTAGCTCGACTAACCATGCCGAGCACAGGGGCGAGGCCATATCGGAGTTTGAGGAGCTCAGAGAAGCGGAGACACACTACTACAGAAAAGCTCGGAGGAGTCCGTACGAGATCTATCCAAACAGCTAGTATGTGCTAGGGCGTCTGCAATAATACATCTTCCCATGCGATCAGTCTAACTGGACTGCACGGGATAAACGATTATCCCGTGTGGTCGAGTTAAGTGGACTGCATGGGATAAACGATTATCCCGTGTAGACAAGTTAAGTGGACCGCACGGGAAGATATATTTTTTCGTGCGGTTGGGCCGCCCGCACACGAAAATGTTTATTTTTCCATACCTCGGGGTGCAGACGGCCAATACCTCCGCACGAAAAAACGTGTTTTGACCGCACAGAAAAATAGAATCTGTAGTGGTGACATGACAGTGTCCCATTGTCATGTTCGAGCTGCATATAGCACAGCTAGGCTGCATCGAGCAGTTGATATGATGCAAGCTAGACCTTCTCCTCGAGTTAGGAACGGTGGTGGATCGCCACGGCCATCATACTTGGGAAAATAGAGGCATTGGTAGCGAGGAGCCCGGTCACTGTGGTCGTCGCAACCACCCTGGTTGTTGCTGCCACCACGATCGAAGTTGCCGCCATCACCGCGGCCAAAAAATTGCCAGCGCCACGGCCGAAGTATTCACCACCACCATGGCCCATGTAGTCGTTGCCTCTGCGGCCAAAGTTGTCGTTGGTACGGCCACCTGGCGGCAGCATGAGGTCCCGCACGCCTCGCTCCAAGTGGTTGTTGGCGACGTGGTGGGTTTATTGTTGCTGATCAATGTAGGACACCTGGCAGCACATGGCGTAACCGGTGGAGAAGGGGTTTTTAACCCCGGTTCGTAACACCCTCTAGTTCCAGTTATGCAATCGGGACTACGAATTCGGGATAGTCCCGGGTGAAATAACCGAGACTAATGATATTTTTTTAAAAAAAAACAATTGCTGGGTCTGCCAGCTGCTTGTTTATATATTATGCATATATATGTATAAATACATATATATGCATAATATATATGTATATATAATATGTGTATATATGTAATATATGTATTTATACATATATATATATGCAATATGCATATATATATATATATGTGTGTGTGTGTATAAATACATGTTTTACACATATATATATATTTCCTACATATATGCACTCAAGTAAATATATACTTATATTACCGAAATATACTCACACACATAAGTACATGTATGCACATCTGAATATATACATATATTACAATCCTTCGTTAATTATAATGTTCTATTGTATGTTACGAAGAAACCTAAGACATGTTATATATGGGGATGATGATCAATAGGTCTTCCATCGTAGTGAAATTCTCCCACGGGATCAATTATTTGTTCATTGATAAATCCCATCAATTGTTCTTAAATAGCCTTGATAAATTCTTCGTTGGATAGTTTTTTCCTCATGTAAATAATCTATTATTTGAAAAAAATTGAGATATAAGTATATGAAGTCAATAAGAAATCGGGACATAATGTATGAATAATTTTTACGTACTTCCAGATCCTTGTCACTGTTGATTTGGTATACAAGTACGTGAGTATATTCGCAGACGTAGTAGCCACACAAGTTATTCCCCTGCTCCTGATTTGCACACTTAAGGTGAAACGACGAGAGATTTAATGTACTAATTTTTTCTAGAACCAATTAATGATTCAATATGTTTTGGAGCATGTACTCACCAGAAAATTAAACCTCTTACCATGTTTTTCTTTCCAAACCCCGCAAATCAATATACGGAACTTTGCCCATGCCCTATGTACAGTTGGAAGCTATGATTAAATATCGAAGATCTGCATAGTAACAATAGCAGTCTTCATAATTAATGACAATTGAATAGATGGTATTACCTGTCTATCACTTCAAAAATCTTGGTGAAAGTAGACTCTGGTTTATCCATTGAGTCATAGACATGGACTTTGCATAGTTCAAGGTCGAAGAGGAAAAGGACCCAGTGAAATCTGCAAATTGCGTTAGACGATATATATGTCACGGTATGAGTACAAGGAGGAAGTTGGTACAACTTCGAAAGATAGTTAAAACTTAATCTGTGTTGTAGGGCAATAGTATGTAGGTCTTATAATGCTGCTGCACCAGGAAATGAACAATATTGTCCTCTGTATCTTTCTCAAAGTCTCGTATCATTACGTCATTGACTTTGCGGGAGTCCATGAATCCAATGCTGTAAATCCCCTGCCTACGAAATGATTGAATCTCTATTCTACAAAGGATAAAGAAATTTGCATCAGTCTTATCGGCACAGTGTAACCATTGGATGGTACATAGAAGGAGCTAAGGAACAAAATAAATTTTGCTAAAACGATACTTACAAAACTTAGCAGCTGAGAATGGAGACGTCGAGAGCGTCTAATTGGTATACATCGAATACATTCTCGAAGTTGATCCACAGAACATCTGCTTGATAGTAATCTGTGTTTCTTATCCTCGCTCCAACCATCATTCTACCTTTGGATAAAAATTCCATATACCATTGATGGAATCGATGCATTTGTGTAGAGAGAGTGTTCACCTAACCAGGCTTGACAAGCGGTTCACCAAGTTTAAATTTGTATTTCAAATCGGCTTCTATCGCCATGGTTATTGGTGCGTCTCCCACCAGTTGCGCCCTGTTCAGACTCGTCTCTTTCATCCGTTGCCTCAGTTCCTCTTCACCGGGTGGTAGCAACGGCTCAACCGATTGTTTTGGTTGCTTTCCGAGCTGAGGCACTTCTTTGGCCAATCCTCTTTGTTTCTTACACGACTTCGTCATCGACCGGTCAAAATCCGAAAGTAAAGCCCTCTTGAGCGGTTCACTCATCTTCTGAAAGAACTTCTTAGCAGCCGGATCTATAGGAATCTTCTTTGGTGGTTTCCGTGCCTCGAAGAACGCCTTCACTTCTGCTCGTACGACCTCCTCATTCTCCAAGGGAGTGCGGTCGTACGCCCTTTTCTTGAGAGCGAGGAGTTTTGGCTCGTCAAGTCTTGGCTTCTTTCTTTGTGGTGTGGACTTTGACGACGCGGGACGAAGTGGGCATGACTTTTTTGGTCGTGAAGGCGAAGGAGATGATGACAGTGCAGGCGGAGGAGGCGGAGGTGGAGGAGCCGGTGCAGGCGAAGGAGAGGTTGCAGGCGGAGGAGACTGTGGTGGAGGAGCCGGTGCAGACGAAGGAGACGGAGGAGAAGACACCGCTGCTTGCCCGGGAAACACGATGTATCGCTTGCACCATAGTATAATGGCGTGGGCTGTGTCTCCTAGTTTCGTCTCCCCGTCTCCTCCGGGGATGTCCAACTCGAGATCCTTGAACCCTCATTCCACCAATTCAAGCTCGACCTTTGAGTACCCAGGTGGAATCGGTCTGCAATGATATGTCCCTGAAGGGTCCACTGGTATGGCCATGCCCGATGCCACCTTCACGAGAATCAAGGTTACTTAGTAATTAACAGATGCATGCACCACCTTTCGCAATTTACAAGACATATATCATAAAACTACGAGCATACCTTGAGTGATATATTCTTGAAGGGACTATGCAGCTCACAAGGTGTTCGCCGTGTGATTTCATCTATGGGGTACGATGGGTCATCGTGAGCTGGCCCTGCTGCATCTTCTATGCCCTGTTCTCCTGCTTACCCTATAGAAGCACAGCTGTTGCGATTGCCTGAGGGGCTCACCATGATTGGAGGGGCATACGGTTGCACCGTCTACTGGCTCTATCGTTCCGCCAGGTGTTGGTCCACCCGTCGTTCGACCTCCTCTTGCATCCTTATGTCCTGCAGGGCGACCCTTTCCTCGAGATATCTTAATTTTGCCTCGGTATCCCTCTTGCTCCTCATCCGACTCTTGTAAGTGTGGCTGTCCTCTTGAAATCCGTATTTCCAAGCAACCACGCATTTTCCTCGTGTTTGTCCTGGATGCTCGGGATTTTGTAGTGCGAGCGTAAGCTCGTCCTTCTCTCTGTCAAGCTGGAATGTTCCCTGAGCAGACGCCTCCACTACTTTCGTAAGTCAGCTAGCTGCTTATCGCCGAATACAAGGGAGCCATCAGTGGGATCGAGCGTTCCACCATGAGCGTAGTACCAATTTCTGGAACGTTCAGGCCTGTTCGTTGTGGCCGGCTCAATACCCTTTTCTATCAACCCGGCTTTCAGTTTATCCTACTTGGGGATTGCCTTTTTATAGCCACCTGACCCTAGCCGATGATGGTACTGCTTCTTAGCGGCATTGGCTTCATTGTTTGCTATTTGCGTTTGCCCGTATTCAGAGGTCTTATATGCGACAAACGCATCGCAATGATCCCTTGGCTTGGTTAATTTGTTGAAATCAGGTGTCAGACCCTTCACGACATATTTCTTGTACAGAGCTGACTTGTACTTCTGGAACTGTTCAGCCATTTTCTTCATCGTCCATTCTTTCAATCTTGGCTGATCTGCCTCAGGGACCGTGAAGGTCTTGAGCATGGTGGTCTACAGCATAGCTTTCTCCGTACCTGGAAGATAACTTTTGTCATCCTCTGCTGACCTTGATTGACGCCAGTGCACTGTGCTAATGGGCACGTGATCCCTCACGACCCAACCACTGTGTCCCACAAACTTTCGTAGTATACCGGCTGGGGCTACTGGTTCACCATCTGGGGCCACTTCACTAATAATGTGCCTGCCCTCTAGCTTCCTCGCGGCACCCCATTGTCCGCGTGCCCTCTTCTCTCGAACGGCCGGTTGCCTTTCACTTTCCTCTTGGTTTGTGCCCTCGTTTTCCTCCTCGTTCAGGTATTGGTTGGGGTCCTCTGGCTCCTCATCCGCCCAATATTGGCTGCTGCCCTCTGCGATCTCGTCCATGAGGATCTGTTCATCATCGCGATCTGCCATCTGTTCGTAACATTAACTAGTACACATCAACTAAGAGTATATTGTTATACATATATTGACATTGTTGAGAAATACGTACGATGATCAGTTAATTAATTGTTATACATGCAACCTACGTGCATATGTCATATATATACACACACACCAGGGAATTAATGAAACTTGCCTTAGTTTTGCTTGGAGTTATTGGGGCCACTTAAGCTTGAGCGACAACGGCGGTCAGCAGCTATTAGAAAAAAAACTTAGAAAAAAATTAAATCACTATTGAAAAATGTAAAAAGATGTGTAATATTATATTCAGTGTATCCACGTGAAAACATGAAAACTATTGCAAACAAAACAGAGGTTACATTATACCATTAACAATGTACATTGAAAACACAGCTATGATTAATCTGGTATATCTATGATTGAAAACACATCTATGATTAATCTGTTGCAAACAATTTGGTACATCTATGATTAATCTACACATCATGCTTGCATATCTGCATTGAAAACATATATGCATATCTGCATATCTCGGCCACATTCCATCGTTCGGTCATATTCGACTGGAGACATTGGTTTCGTGTGATATGGGTGATCTATAGTGATCCATGTGTGATATGGGTGATCTAAAGAACTATTACTGCAATAAATGTATTTTATTTGAACCATTAAGTTAGTCCTCCTTTTATTTGGCTCACATTGATACAATTTGTTCCATACATAAAGACAGAGGAAATATACACATGGTTGTGGAGAATATGGGTACCGGGTACCTACACGGCCTCCATATTCTATCGTTCGTTCGTTAGTTCGGTTGTTCGTTCTATCGTTCGTTCATTCGTTCGTTCATGTGTTTGTTCGTTCGTTCGTTCTATCATTCGTTCATTCGTTCATTCTATCGTTCGTTCGGTCGTTCGTTCTATCGTTTGTTCGTTTGTTCGTTCTATCGGTCGTTCGGTCGTTCGTTCTATCGTTCATTCGTTTGTTCATTCTATCGTTCTATCATTCGTTCGGTCGTTCGTTCTATCATTCGGTCATGTTCGTTCTATCGTTCTATATATCGTTCACGTTCGTTCATGTTGTATCATTCACGTTCTATCGATCTGTCGTTCGCGTTCGTTTACGTTCTACCGCTCACGTAGCGCGGGGTGACGGCTACGCCGTGGAGTGCGGGCGATGCCGTGGGGTGGTGGCCGGGTGGCGCGGGGTGGCGGCGGCGGTGGCGCGGGACGGCCGTGGCGCGGTGTGGCGACGGCCGTGGTGGTGGCCGTGGTGCCGTGGTGTGGCGGCGACGGGGTGGCGGGAGAGATCGGCGCAAACCTCGGCTGGGTGGCACGGTGAGGTCGGCGACGACGTACGGTGGCAAAGGCGAACGACGTGCGTTGAGAATGAAATTGCTAAGTGTGGATCCGGAGAAGATGATGCGCACAGGTATTTATAGTCGAGATCTTTTGACTAAAGATATCTTTAGTCCTGGTTGGTAACCGGGACTAAAGATATCTTTAGTCCCGGTTGGTGCTATCTTTTTGTCCCGGGACTAAAGATAATTTCCCGCTGTTTCGAAAATATCTTTTTGTCCCGGCTATGTTTAACAACCGGGACTAAAGATTGAAACATTTAAATAACGTATGCCCGATCTAAATAGTTTAAAATTATTATTAAATATAAATAATCACATATAATTAATATATGACTTATTTAAATAGTTTAAAATTGATATTACATTTAAAATATATATATAATTAACATATGACCAATTTAGATAGTTTAAATCTTTTATTACATTTCAATAATGAAATATAATTAAAATATAACCAATTTTAATAGTATTAAACTATCTAATAACATATGACTTATTTAAATAATTTAAAATTGATATTGCATTTAAAAAATATATATAATTAACATATGACCAATTTAGATAGTTTAAATCATCTATTACATTTCAATAATGATATATAATTAAAATATAACCAATTTAAATACTATTTTAGAAGTATTAAACTATCTAATAACATATGACCTATTTAAATTGTTTAAAATTGATATTACATTTAAAATATATATATAATTAACATATGACCAATTTAGATAGTTTAAATCTTCTATTACATTTCAATAATGATATATAATTAAAATATAATAAATTTAAATACTATTTAAATAGTATTAAACTATCTAATAACATATGACCTATTTAAATAGTTTAAAATTGCTATTACATATATAATTATATTAGTAAAAAACACAAACATTGCATGGCCTTCAATACAATATAAATAATTTGCATCGTCCATACAACAACCTATGTCACTGTTTTCCTTATATAATTGTATTAGTAAAAAACACAAACATTGCATGGCCTTCAATACATTATAAATAATTTGCATCATCCATACAACAACCTATGTCACTATTTTCCTCATGTACTTTCTCCTCAATAATGTTCCTTCACTATGATCGTTGCGTGAGTAAGGGGTGTCCTCCTGTGATAGGAGGATGCTCGGGTCAACCGTCACCGCGAACGGAGGTTGCCCGTCAAATTGATCGTAATCTTCATCAGTCTTATCTTCGACTCCGACGATTTTTCTTTTGCCTGGGAGAACCACGTGGCGCTTTGGCTCGTCGGGTCCTTTACCCTTCTTTGGTTTGCTAGACAGGTCCTTCACGTAGAAAACTTGTGTTACATCATTGGCTAGGATGAATGGTTCGTCTGAGTATCCAACCTTGCTTAGGTCAATCGTTGTCATCCCATTGTCATCAATCGTTACGCCTCCACCAGTGAGCCTAACCCATTGGCATCAAAACAGAGGTACCTTCAGGGGTCCGTAGTCTAGTTCCCATATGTCCTCGATGACACCGTAATACGTGCTAGTTGCACCATCGGATCTCATGGCGTCGATACAAATATCTGAGTTCTGGTTTGTGCTCTTTCTATCTTGGGTTCTTGTGTAAATTGTATACCCATTGATTTCATATCCTTGGAATGTCGATATCGAGCAAGAAGGCCCCCTCGCCAAGAAGGCCAGTTGTCAGTCAATGGTTTCGGTACCCATTAGATGTTGTCATAACCAAGCGGGAAAAGTATCGATGTGATGGCGTGTAATTCATGCATCGGACTTGCCGATGTTTTTTGACCGAACAATCGCCAGGTGCTCCTCGATGTAAGGAGCCACCAATGAAGATTGTTGCAAAACCGTGAAATGTGCTTTACGGAATAAATCGTTGTCCACAGTCATTATTACTTTCCTTCCAAGAGTCCCCTTTCCCCATAGTCTCCCCTCATGGCTTGATTCGGGTACGCCGATTGGACGAATGTCTTCAATAAATTCTACGTAGAACTCAATGATCTCCTCTGTTCCATAACCCTTGGCGATGCTTGCTTCCGGACGAGAACGGTTACGAACGTATTTCTTCAGAACGCCCATGTACCTCTCGAAAGGAAACATGTTGTGTAGGTACACAGGACCGAGAATACTGATCTCTTTCACAAGGTGACATAGAAGATGTGTCATTATATTGAAGAATGACGGTGGAAAGATCATCTCGAAGCCGACAAGACATTGGACCACGTCATCTTGAAGGGTTGTTAAACTGTCTGGATCGATGATCTTTTGCAAAATTGCGTTCATGAAAACACATAGTTTTGTTATTGTTCCCCGGACATTATCAGGAAGGATACCACGAATTATAACAGGAAGCAGTTGTGTCATCAACACGTGACAGTCATGAGACTTTAGGTTTGTGAACTTCTTCTCCTTCATGCTTATTATTCTCTTTATATTCGAGGAGTATCCAGACGGTACCTTGATGCTCTCCAGGCATTCAAACATACTTTCCATCTCTTCCTTGCTCAAGGTGTAGCTTGCAGGACTCAAGTAATGGCTTCATTTATCCTTCGGTTCTGGGTGAAGGTCCTCGCGTTGTTGCACATGTTTGAGATCATTACGTGCTTCAAGTGTATCTTTCGACTTCCCATATACACCTAGGAAGCCTAACAGGTTGACACAAAGGTTCTTACTGAGGTGCATCACGTCGATTGCGTGCCGGACGTCTAAGACTTCCCAATAGGGTAACTCCCAAAAAATAGACTTCTTCTTCCACATCGCTACGTGATCATTTTCGCTCTCTATAGGTTGGCTGCCAGGTCCCTTTCCAAATACTACTTTCAGATCTTTCACCATAGCAAACACGGCTTTTCCGTTGCGATGTTTAGGCTTAGTACGGTGGTCTGCCTTCTGTTCGAAATGCTTGCCTTTTTTCCGTACAAGATGGGTTGCAACAAGGAATTGACGATGTCCCATGTAAACAACCTTCCTGCAGTGTTTCAGATACGTACTTTCAGTTTCATCCATGCAATGGGTGCAAGTCTTGTACCCCTTGTTTGACTGTCCGGATAGGTTGCTAAGTGCAGGCCAATCATTAATGGTCACGAACAACAACACTCGTAGGTTAAATTGCTCCTGTTTGTCCTCGTCCCACATGGGGACACCTTCTTTGTTCCACAGCAGAAGCAGATCCTCAACCAATGGTCTTAGGTACACAACAATGTCGTTACCAGGTTGCTTTGGGCCTTGAATGATAATTGGCATCATGATGTACTTTCGCTTCATGCATAGCCAAGGGGGGAGGTTGTAGATACACATGGTAACAGGACAAGTGCTATGGCCACTGCTCATCTCTCCAAATGGATTCATGCCATCTGTACTTAAACCGAACCTTACGTTTCGGGCATCCTCTCTAAAGTCTGAAAATGTTCTGTCGATGTTTCGCCACTACGACCCGTCGGCGGGGTGTCTCAGCATCCCGTCTTGTTGATGTTCTTCTACGTGCCAGCGCATCATGCTAGCATGCTCTTTGTTCCTGAACAAACGTCTGAGCCGTGGTATTATAGGGAAATACCACATCACCTTAGCAGGAACTCTCTTCTTCGAAGGTTGTCCATCCACATCACCTGGATCATCTCATCTAATCTTGTATCGTAGTGCTTTACAAACCGGGCATGCTTCTAGGTTCTCGTACTCCTCACCGCGATAGAGGATACAATCGTTCGGACATGCGTGTATCTTATGTACTTCTAGTCCTAGAGGGCATACCACCTTCTTAGCTTCGAATGTTGTTTCGGGCATTTTGTTTTCCTCGGAAGAATGTTCTTGACGAGTTTCAATAACTCGCCAAATGCCTTGTCACTCACACCATTTTTGGCCTTCCATTGTAAGAATTCTAGCATCGTACCCAACTTTTTGTGCCCCTGTTCGCAACCTGGGTACAACGAAGTTTTGTGATCCGCTAACATACGGTCCAATTTTTGGACCTCCTTCTCACTTTCGCAGCCGTCCTTTATGTCCCGCAACATTTGACCAAGATCATCTATAGCGTCGTTATCTTCAACAGCTCCGTCCGCCTTGCCTCCCGGATTTTCTTCAAATCCATTGTATTGATGAGCCCACTCCGGAATATTCTCGTCTTCTACTTCATCTTCTTCCATTGTAACCCCTAGCGCTCCGTGCGAGGTCCAACAATTATATCCAGGCATGAATCCAGACTCAAACAAGTGCGCATGAATAGTTCTTGATGATGAATACTCCTTCTGGTTACTGCACTTTTTGCATGGACAACACATGAAACCCTTGTACTTGTTAGCATTGGTCACATTCAAAAAATAATGCATACCTTCAATAAACTCTTTCGACCGTCGGTCCGCGGTGTACATCCATTGCTAATCCATCTATACATTAAATAGTCCAATGTTACTAACGAAATCCACACAATTGAAACTAATTAAATAATTATATAAAAATGTGATTTAAAGTGAAACTAATTTCTAGAAAAGAGCTACAAAGATGGCGACGAGAAGAAAGAGAAGTTTACAATTATTTTTAAATTTTTATTAAAGTGCTAAACATATTTTCTTATTGTACGAACAGTATTTCTAGCTGTATTACATATTTTTCAATTACCTTTGTTTTCTACTTTTTTTACAAATAATCATACAATAATTTTACAATAGTCCCGCATATTATTCTTTTTTATGGTTTGTAAAGTTGAAAACATATCTTTAACGATATATACTTTTTTCTAACTATTTTATTAAACTAACTTAGTTTTCAATTCTTTTATCTTAGTTTTCTATATTTTCCCTCGGTCATCTCTTTTATAACATATGTATCCAAATTTTCTAATTTCAAAATCAACCTAATTTTGCCTAACATATTTTCTCTCTCATCATTTTGCATAAACCTTATTGGAGATAATATTTTATAGAAACAAAGCTATAAATGTAATATGCTAAGCATACATTATTAGAGAATGGATTTGCTAACCTTTTCGATCTCTCCGATTTGTATATTAGCACCAAAACAACTTTATCAAAAATTTTGGCAGCACTTCCCTTCTTCCTCCTCCTCTTGGCAGCAATGGCTCGGGCTAGAGGAGGACGAAGATGTATAAAAAGGTAGATCACTTTAGTCCCGGTTAATAACACTAACCGGGACTAAAGATCTAAATCATCTTTAGTCCCGGTCTGTGTTACCAACCGGGACTAAAGTGAGGATCTATAGTCCCAGTTGGTGACATCAACCGAGACTAAAGATCCCCGGCCCCCTGACACCAGCCTGACACGGTCGGTGAAGGTGTGAACCGGACTAAAGATCATCGCGACCCATTACACTTTTTAACCGGGACTAAAGATGATTTTTAGACCCGGTTTCTATTCGAACCGGGACTATTTCAGTTTTTTTGATACCGACCAAAGATCAGTTCTCCAGTAGTGCGTTGAGCTGTTCGAGCAACTTGCTGAAGCTGTGACACCACTCATCGTCATTGTTGGAAGCACTGATCATGGCGCGTGGTGTGGAAGGATCGATGGAAGCTGACACCGCAACACCGAAGGTTGTTCGTGTGCTCGACGGGAGGGTGAGGCTGACACCCTCGCCTTCCCGGAGCCGTGACTGTGATTGACAGAGGGAGAGAGGGATATGATTTTGTATGGATCAATCTTGTGTGCTTTATTCCATTAACCTTGGCCCTTATATAGACCGTTAAATTGAAAAAAGGATAAAACCTACTTGAACTAATTTGGAGGGATGAAAACTATCTTATCACAAGAAAAGACAACAACACTGATGTCACTTCTTCCGCACGATCGGCGCTCACTGCGTCCCCGCCTTCCTGCGACACGCAAAGGGAATTCCCCATGTAACATTTTTAGATATAAGGTTAACCCCTTAGACAGTTGGTGCCGGATCCAACTTTGGTACATTGTCCCATTATATGAAAGTATGAAGGTTTGTAGTTTGCTTAATGACTGGTGTGAGGGGTGTACAAAACGAGGCCTTTTGTCATACTACCTTGATCCATAACACAATACAAGAAAAATACTTTGTAAAAACATTTTTCTAATACTACAGGGACACTTTTTCGAATGCCTTTACAGTATTGTAGAGGCATTTTTAAAAATGCCTAATAAGTGCCTTACGGTGAATTGTCTCTACAAACAAAGAGGCATTTTATGAAATATCTGTAAGAGGGTAGGTGCATTTTTTAGAGGCTTTAAATTGTACCACAACCATATCAAACAATGTACTCAAGATCTCTTGGGCAAATCTTTTTTTTATCTTCAATGCACTAACAAACCCAACCCCACATGCCATTACTTATATGTTTGTGCCTTGTTAATTATATTTAGTCCCTTAGTATACATTATTATTTTTAAAAATGTCTCTACAGAGTTTAAAATGCTTCAAGAATATGCCTTTACATATCAGGCACTTTTTAAAGTGCACAAAAAATGCCTATATAAGATAAAATTTAACAAAATATGCTGAAAATGTCTGTAAAGTGTCTCTACAGTAAAAGTTTTTCAGGCAATTTTTAAAATGCCTCTAAAAGTGTCTACGCTATAAAACTCCTGATTTTAGAAGCAATTTATAAAACGCCTCTACAAAAGTGCCTATACATGAAGTTTTGTTGTAGTGACAATAGAGATCTGAAAGCAACGCCAAAATAGCAGAGAACCGGTAGCGGTACCGGTTCTAGGCTTTCCCTAGGTCTGGTAAGTTCCCGGCTACTAGCTATAGGATATGAACATATCTCCCGCTACTAGAACCATTAGAGATGTACACCAATACTCAAAACATTCATTATTATAAATGGTTAGGCATATACAGTGCACGTATCCTGCAAAGCCATGCATGAACTTATGTTGGCAACCCCTCTGTGTAGTAAATGAGAATCTAGGGTGAGGTGTTATCTATGTCAATTGACCAAGTCAAACCCCATACATAAACATGCGGCATTCGTTTGGAGCCGGTTCAAGTTTCTAGCTTGTTTGATTTTAATTTTTAATGTATTACGGATATGCCCAAAATTTTCCTACTAAAATTAAATGTGTTCCTTTGGAAAGAAAGGTAGAAATAGTACCAATGCACAATGAAAAAGGAGCCCTCTGCATGATGTGAGTTGTAATGCTTATAGCTATAGCTGTATTAATTCTGCTGCTAGTGCATGTGTTAACATAACTAGAAATCTCTCCCGCCCGTCAAAAGAAATTGAGAACATAATTTCTCTTCATGTGAGCAAGGTAAACATTCTTGGAATTCACATGATAAGCATCACATAGGGAGAAGTACTATATGAATGGCGATTTCACTGTATTTAGGATAAAAAGCATGCCAGTTTTACCTAGTATACTATGATAATCGTCATATGCCTTCCTAGTCCTAGTTACTCAGATTGCAAAACAATGAAACAGATGATTAGTTGCATGGATAAGCTTGGGATTTTAATTTTCTGCACACTTACACAGTATGCTGCATATGATCGTTATCCAATGGTCTATCAATTGGCTCCAGCCATGCTAATATTATGCTTCCGGAATACACTTTCAGGATCTATATAAAGGCACCCTCCCCATCAGACCCAATAACAGGAGCAGCTTGATCAACTCTACTTTCTCTCCAACATCTCTGGTAAGTCAAGATCCTATAGAAAACCCCAGTGGTATCATGCTTATATATATAAGTCAATAATGTCGAGTACATATATATGTTTGTACACCATCATGGCATCGGTTATAGTTTATTTTGGTTTCGAGGAACTCTGATCTTATAACTAATTACCTGCTGGCTTCCTCGATATATCTGATTATTGCACTATATGTATATCATAGTATCGTATGCAGAAGTGAGCATTGATGGATTCGTCGACGAACCCCAACCCATTGATCGATGTTGTTGGATAACATAACTCATAACTTGCTTCGTGTCGCTGACTGGTATGGACTGGAAAGGCTGAAGGCCGGCCATCTCCGAGATGAAGCTTTGCCTGGATATTGATGTGAAGGGAGTGATAATTATATTACTTCTAGCTGATCAGCATAAGTGCAACATGCTCAAACAGGCTTGCTTCTCTTTCCTTGCCACTCCGAACAAAACGGAAAAGGTGATTGGAACCCCAGAGTATGATCAGCTTAAAAGTGTATATATACCCTAGTCTGCTAATCGAGCTTCTAGACAGTGTCTGCGTAATCCCCAAATGATAGCTACATGTGGAAGGTAGCTATTCAGTCAAATTTTGGACAAATCTAAATTATGATTTTATTTGGGAATATTAGTTTTATGCCAGACTCTAAATACAGTTTAGTTGTGGTATTTGGGCATAATATATAGTTTCATGCTATATTCTCTACTGTTTGTGTGAACTTTATATTGGACCAATTTGGATGTAACAGTACTTTTAATATCATCATATCCAGTGGTTTTGTTTAGTAAAATGGTATGTTGATATAAGTTCTGCTATGGTTTTCATTCCACTTGTGGGGTTGTCAGACTTAATGTTCAGTGTGTACAGGACTGAATGATGATGGCTTCATGTAGGGGAGATGGAGATCATGAGTGGTTTCTCCCAACAATATTGTTCTTTCCAGGAACATGTCCCATCCTGACATGAGTAAACCTATTGCCTCGAGCTCCTCCATGAAACAAGCGTGCCGTTCCAATTCTCCCACTTGATTTCTGAGTCTTGCATCTATGGTTGCATCCATCAGGGTAGTACCTGATCACCCAGTCAGATCAGAACCACCGACAAAAAATATAAATACCTTGTACACATGAATGATTCAACTAAAGTGAGGAGATTAATGTAACAGCCATTTTCCAGGTCAAAAAATGTAAAAGCCGTTTTCCAGGTCAAAAAATGTAACCGCCATTTTCCAGGTCAAAAAAATGTAACCACCATTTTCCATGGTCAAAAAATGTAACAGCCATTTTCTGTGTAGTATATATATATATATATATATAAATAAATAAGAAAACGTTGAATACCTGTATTTATACTGGTGGAATTGAGTGGATCAAGAACCGGGCAATTAATAAATCATTGTACTGCCTCTGACGTGGAACATACATGGTTGGCCCACCAGTCAGCGAGGTATACACTACTGAAGAACTGATATTTCATCGTGCTACCAAAAAACATAAATATCTTGGATCTATTTTCAAACGGTACTAAAGAACAATCTTTAGCATTGGTTGGTAACACTAACCGGTACTAAAGATTGATTTTAGTCCCGGTCAGTACCCTGTCAGGCTCCCGGGCTCGTTAGTACTAATTGGTGTCACCGACCAGTACTAAAGTGTGGTTGGTGTTACTAACCGATACTAAAGATCAAATATTGATATTTAGCATCGGTTAGTAACATCAACCGATACTAAAGATAATTTACTTTTATATGTCTTCTTTCTCTTTCAGCCCGAGCCATTGCTGCCAAGAGAAGGACGAGGAAGAGAGGTGCTGCCAAAATTTTTTGTGAAAATATTTTTGTGATATTACACAAATCAAAAGGATCTAAAAGATTAGCAACTTCATCCTTTATTGATGTATGGTTAACATATTATATTTCTAGCTATGTTTCTATACGTTATTCTCTCTCAAAACAGTATATGAAAAAAGATGAGAGAGAGAAAAAATTAGAGAAAATAAGGGTTCTTCATAATTTTAGAAATATTTGGATAAAAATATTAAAAAAAGACAACAAAGAAAAATTATAGAAAATGAAGACAAAAGAATAGAAAACTAAGTCCATTTAAAAATCATTAAAATAGTTAGAAATAAGAAGAATGCATTAAAAATATGTTTAGAACTTTTAAAAAAACTTCTAAAAATAATTAAAATAAGGATAATACATGAAATTTTTAAAAAAAACTTCTAGAATTTATATATAATTAACAATGGCTCCAATTAAGTCCATTTAAAACTCGTTAAAATCGTTAGCAATAAGAAAAAATCATTAAAAATATGTTTAGAATTTTTAAAGAAATGGTCATAGAGATTTGTGAGCTCAACAACAATCTCGTCATATATGATTTCTATGACTATGAGCGTGTATGAGCTTTCTATGTGTATCGTTAGTTTTGAGATTAATTATGATGTTTTAAATTATTATATGATTATTTAATTATTTTTACTTTTGTGAACTTTCTTTACATTTGTTTATTTGATGTAGATGAATCGACAATAGATGTATACCGCGGACCGACGGTCGAAGGAGTTTATTGATGGCGTGCATTACTTTTTGAGTGTGGCCAATGCCCACAAGCCTAAGGGTTTTATATGTTGTCCATGCAAAAAGTGCAAAACCAGAAGGAGTATTCTACATCAAGAACTCTTCATGTCCACTTGTTGTAGTCGGGATTCATGCCTAGCTATAATTGTTGGACCTCACATGAAGAGTTAGGGGTTGCAATGGAAGAAGATGAAGAAGAAAATGACAACATTCCGGACTGAGCTCAATACGGTGGATTTGCAGATAGCACAATAGGCAATGCGGACGAAGCTGTTGAAGAAAACGATAGTGCATATGATCTTGGTCAGATGTTGTGCGACACAAAGAAAGACTGTGAAAGTGAAAAGCAGGTCCAGAAATTGGAGTGTATGTTAAAGGACCACAAAACGTCGTTGTACCCAGGTTGCAAACAGGAGCACAAAAAGTTGGGTACCACGCTGGAATTCCTACAATGGAAGGCAAAAAATGGTGTGGCTGACAAGGCATTTGGCGAGTTATTGAAACTCAAAGAATATTCTTTCGGAGGGAAACGAATTGTCCAAAATAATGTACGAAGCTAAAAAGGTAGTCTGCCCTCTAAGACTGGAAGTCCAAAAGATACACGCATGTCCGAACAATTGTATCCTCTATCGCGGTGACGAGTACGAGAACCTGGAAGCATGCCTGGTTTGTAAGGCATCATGATACAAGATTATACGAGATGACCCCGTGGATGTTGACAGACAGCCTTCGAAAAAGAGAGTTCCTGCTAAGGTGATGTGGTATTTTCCTATAATACCACATCTGAGGCGTTTGTTCAGGAACAAAGCACATGCTAGAATGACACGCTGGCACGCAAAACAACATAAACAAGACGAGATGTTAAGACACCCTGCCAACAGGTCGTAGTGGCGAAACATCGACAGAACATTTGAAGACTTCAGAAATGATACAAGTAACATAAGGTTTGGTTTAACTACGGATGGCATCAATCCATTTGGAGAGATAAGCAGCGGTCATAGCACTTGACCTGTGACCCTATGTACCTACAACCTTCCGATTTGGTTTTGCATGAAGCGAAAGTACATCATGATATCGATTATTATTCAAGGCCCAAAGCAACCTGGTAACGACATTAATGTGTACTTAAGACTATTGGTTGAAGATCTGCAACTGCTGTGGAAGAAAGAAGGTGTCTCTGTATGGGATGAGGACAAACAGGAGCAATTTAACCTATGAGCGTTGCTGTTTGTAACCATTAACGATTAGCTTGCACTTAGCAACCTACCGGAACAATCAAATAAGGGGTATAGGGCCTGCACCCATTGTATGGATGAAACTGACCGTACGTATTTGAAACATTGTAGGAAGATTTGTACATGGGTCATCGTCGATTTCTTGTTGCAAGTCACCTTGTACGAAAGAAAGACAAACATTTTGAACAGAATGTAGACCACCATACTAAGCCTAAACATCATAACGGAAAAACTGTGTTTGCTATGGTGAAAGATCTAAAAGTAGTATTTTGAAAGGGACCTGGCAGCCAACCTATAGCAAATGAAGATGGTCACGCGGCGATGTGGAAGAAGAAGTCTATTTTTTGGGAGTTACCTTATTGGGAAGTCTTAGAGGTTCGCCACGCAATCGACGTGATGCACCTCACTAAGAACCTTTGTGTCAACTTGCTGGGCTTCCTAGCTGTATATGGGAAGTCAAATGATATACTTGAAGCATGTCATGATCTGAAACATATGAAACAATGTGATGGCCTTCATCCGGAATCGAAGGAGAAAGGAAGCCATTACTTAAGTCTAGTCAGCTACATTCTGAGCAATGCAGAGAAGGAAAGTATGTTTGAATGCATGGACAGCATCAAGGTACCCTCTGAATGCTCGTTGAATATAAAGGAAATAATAAGCATGAAAGAGAAGAAGTTCACAAATCTAAAGTCTCATGATTGCCATGTGTTGATGACATAGCTGCTTCCTGTTATAATTCAGGGTATCCTTCCTGATAATGTCTGGACAACAATAACAAAGCTTTGTGCTTTCCTAAATGCAATTTCACAAAAGGTCATCGATCCAGACAAATTAACAACCCTACAAAATGATGCGGTGCAATGTCTTGTCAGTTTTGAGATGATCTTTCCATCATCCTTCTTTAATATAATGACGTATCTTCTATGTCACATTGTCAAAGAGATCGGTATTCTCAGTCCTATGTACCTACACAACATGTTCCCTTTCGAGAGGTACATGGGTGTTCTAAAGAAGTACGTTTGTAATAGTTCTCGTCCAGAAGCAAGCATCGCCAAGGGGTATGGAACAAAGGTCATTGAGTTTTGTGTAGAATTTATTGAAGACCTTCGTCCAATCGGAATCCCCGAATCAAGCCATGAGAGGAGGCTACGGGGAAAGAGGACTCTTGGAAGGAAAACAATAATGACTGTAGACAACGATTTATTCCGTAAAGCACATTTCACAGTTTTGCAACAATCGTCATTTGTGGCTCCTTACATCAAGGAGCACATGGTGATTGTTCGCTCCAAAAACATTGATAAGTCCGATGCCTGAATTATACATCATCGCATTGATACTTTGTTCGCTTGGTTGCGACAACATCTCATAGGCAACGAGACGATTGACCAACAATTAGCCTTGTTGGCGACGAGACCATCTTGCTCAATCTCGACATTCCAAGGATATAAGATCAATGGGTATACATTTTACACAAGAGTCCAAGACAGAAAGAGCACGAACCAAAACAATGTTGTTCATATCGATACCATGAGATACGATGGGACAACTAGCACATATTACGGTGACATCGACGAGATATAGAAACTCGAGTATGGAACTTTGAAGGTCCCTCTGTTTCAGTGCTAATGGTTTAGGCTGACTAGTGGAGGCGTAATGATTAATGACTGTGGAATGACAACAGTTGACCTTAATAAGGTTGGATACTTAGACGTACCATTCGTCCTAGCCAATGATGTAACGCAAGTTTTCTATGTGAAGGACATGTCTAGCAAACCAAAGAAGGGAAAAGGGCCCGACAAGCCAAAGCGCCATGTAGTTTTCTTAGGAAAAAGAAAAATCATCGGAGTCGAGGATAAGACTGACGAAGATTATGATCAGTTTGACGGGCAACCTCCGTTCGTGATGACGATTGACTCGATCATTCTCCTACCAAATGAGGACACCCCTTATTTATGCAACGATCATAGCGAAGGAACATTCGTAAGGAGAAAATACGGTGCGTCAACCATCACGTTATGAGATTGATTGTACGGATGATGTAAATTATTTATACTATCTTGGTGTATGGAAGATGTAATTAAAATATATATACTACCTTGGTGTACGGACGATGTAAATTAATTTGATTTGCTATTTCTGGCAATGAAAGACGTATTTTGGTTAAAAGTTGAAAAAACCTAAGTGCACAGAAGTGACCTCCTAGGCAAACACACGGATTTATTAATGCACTTAATCGGGCCTAGATTAATTATATATGATTTTTAAAATTTTGTTACAATTATAACATATTTTAAATGTATTCTCATTACTTTTATGATTTTTTATTATTTATAATGCACTTAATCAGGACTAGGTTAATTATATATGATTTTTAAAATTTTATTACAATTATAACCTATTTTAAATGTATCCTCATTACTTTTATGATTTTTTATTATTTATAATGCAATTAATCAAGCCTAGGTTAACTATGTATGATTTTTCAAATTTTATTACAATTTTAACCTATTTTAAATGTATTCTCATTTCTTTTATGATTTTTTATTATTCTTAATGCACTAAATCGGGCCTAGGTTAATTACATATGATTTTTAAAATTTTATTACAATTTTAACCTATTTTAAATGTATTCTCATTACTTTTATGATTTTTTATTATTTTTAATGCACTTAATCGGGCCTAGGTTAATTATATATGATTTTAAAATTTTATTATAATTTTAACCTATTTTAAATGTATTCTCATTACTTTTATGATTTTTTATTATTTTTAATGCATTTAATCGGGCCTGGATTAGTTATATATGACTTTTAAAATTTTATTATAATTTTTAAGCTATTTTTAAATGTATTCTCCTTAATGTATTTCAATTATTTTTAGTCCTAGTTCTTATCCACAACCAACACCAAAAAAAATTTCGGAATAGCGGGAAAGTATATTTAGTCACGGTTCGTAATACCAATCGGGACTAAAGATATCTTTAGTCCCGATTCATAACACCAACCGAGATTAAAGATGGGGACATATATCTATGACGATCTCGCATCGATCTCGCACTTAGCAGTTTTCATTGATCGATCTTGCTCCGAGCACTCGTCGTTGTCGGGCCGTCGTCTCCGTTGACTCCACCGCGTCGTCGCCGCCGCTGTTGCCACCACCGCCACTCCTCCGTCAACTCCACTGCATCCACCGCCGCCGCCGCCCCTTGGTTTGGCCACGCCGTTCCCTTATCCCATATCCTCGGCTGCCGTCACATCATCTCTGCCGAACGCGACCATCGTAGTTTGATGCCGCCGCCGAGGACGACCTTACCAATGCCACCGCCGCTGCTACCCCTGTCGCCGTCGGCCGACCCACGAACAAGCCGACACACGGTGGACTCGGTCAACCGTGCGCTGGTAGTACGTGGGGAGGGCTAACAGGCTGGGCCCACCTGTCATTCCCTCCTCGATTTTTAAAAAATAAAAAGAAAAAATTATAAATTAAAAAAATACATTACAAACTAAATAAAAATTATAAATTAAAAGTAGTACATTAAAAAAATAAAAATAGTACATTAAAAATTAAAAAAAATTAAAGCAATACATTAAAAATAAGAATAACAAATTACAAATATGTTTAGAATTTTCAAAAATCTTCTAAAAATAATTAAAATATAGATAATACGTGAAAAATATATTTACAATTTTTAGAATCTCGTAGAATTTATATATAATTAACCATGGCTCCGATTAGGTCCATTTTAAAATCATTAAAATAGTTAGAAAATAAGAAGAACACATTAAAAATATGTTTAGAATTTTAAAAAACTTTTAAAACTAATTTTTAATCTTAGCAAGGAGCAACTGTTGGGGATGACTCCTATCAAAAACGCTACAGAAGAAGATCTAAAACACCCATACACAATCGGCGCACCACTTGTCAAGGTAGTGCTGGTCAAGAACCTACCTATAGATGTACCGATTCCATCAATGGTACATGTATCAATCAACTCATGGTAGGATTATATTTGCGGCAAGGATTAAAGATGAAGATTTCTTCCGTGGGATGTACAATATGTCGATCAACTTCAAGGTTGTCTACGACGTATACCAACAACATGCCCTTGATGTTTCTCTTCTCACTTGTTGGATTCTGTAAGTGTCGTTTAATTTTATTTCGTTCATTAGCCTGTTGTATGTAACATTGAAGATTTAACGTCTTTTTCTCGCTGTAGAATGGAGATTCAAAATTGCCGTAGGCATGGATACTTCAAGTGTGGTTTCATGGACCCTTACATAATCAACGAGAAGACTGTAGATGACTGGCCAGACGAAATCGAGGAAAACATTTACAAATTCCTGGTGCAACAACATTTGAAGCAGTTCATACTCTTACCTTACAATACAAAGTGAGTTTTTACCGCCTTTTATACCAATTTTGTTCTCGTATTCATAAAATGATATGTATATCATATTTCATGCAATTTGCAGATTCTACTGGGTCCTTTTTGTCATAGACATGTCCAGAAGCAAGATTTATGTCATGAACTCTATGCGGAAACCAAGGGATACTTTTAACAAAATCGTTGGCATGCTTAACAGATAATGTCACTAGTACTGTCATTATGATTGCTGCTATCGCTACTATGTGTATGAAAGCATCATTAATTATAGTTTGTAACTGCAGAACATGGGCAAAATTCCATACAAATGTTCGCGGGGAATTCAAGGAAGAACTGGCTGTGAGGATGGAATTTCCGGTACGTACATGATCCAAAATTATATATCTCATTTATTCTATAATAGAAATATTTCATAAGTTCGTTTCTCCTTTAGTGTTTACGATAGGAACAATGTACCAACTTGTGCGACTATTATGTTTGTGATTTTATTCACTGCGTAGCATAAGGCATTAACACTGATAAGAATATCGAAGTATGTAAACACCATTCTAAAATTATTTACACTCTTATTGATTTAATATATTCATCTCTCATTTTTTTGAAAATGACATGTTATTTGGATGAAGGACCAACTCCCCCAACGGATTACATAAAGACTGTTCAAGAACAATTGATAGGATTTATTATGGACGAGATTGTTAATCCATCAAGTGAATTCCACGACAATGGACAACCTATTCCTCGTCACGAATAGTTCACCTCTTAGCTTTTGTAATATATGATACAACATTAGAAATTAACAACGATTGTACATATATCAAAAATATATTTAATTCCCATTGTACATAAGTAATATATACCAGCAATTATATATACGTGATGCTATATACAGATATATATTAATCATATGTGTATGTATTTACTTTTATATATATATATATATATATATATATATATATATATATATATATATATATATATATATGTATGTATGTATGTATGTATGTATACATACATATATATATGCATATATATAAAAAAGCAGCAAGCAATAAAAAACATTGAAAAAAAGCAAAAAAATTTAATACCAGCTGATACTAAAGATGGTAGCACCAGCCACATGACGCTATATCTTTAGTTACCAACCAGTACAAAGGATGATTTTTAGTCCCGGTTTATATAACCGGGACTAAAAATACCCATCTTTAGTCTCGCATTGGATGTCCCGGCTACACAACCGGGACTACAAAGGGTTGCCAACCGGGAGTAAATCACTATCCCCAGCAGTGATACATAAGGGCTAGCTGACCAAGGTATATCTGCCAATTTGTCTTCATAGCCAGGTACTGCTTTTAAAAAATCATATCACTAGTACAGAACACCACATAGAGACCATTACCATAGGTTTGATTTGGCTAAAATCGGCACCAATGACACCCCTCCTTCCCCTACCCCCCACAACGGTCCTCCGCTACTCATAGGTACCGGTTATGTTGTTAAAAACCGGTATCTATGAGACCGGCTTATATACTATTTCCCTCACCCTCATCTTGATCGAGCAAAACAGAGAGGAGCTATGCTCTTGCTTGAACAATCAAGGGGAGAGGTTTTGCTATAAACTTTAAAATTTTTAAGAGATCTGTGTGTTTGGATGTTTGAAGGTTAGATTATCTCTTGATACTCTATGCAATTTTTCTCATTTGTGATAAATGTAGATGGTAGATTTGTGCTTATGGGTTTCTAATCTTTCTCATTTTTCCAATTTTTTCAATTTATATATTATTAATCATGGAGTAATTTACAGATTATTAACATTGAATTTAGAATTGATTTAGAGAATATTAATTTTCAATCTTGGAGTAATGTAGAGAGTACTAATTTTGGAATAATTTAGATATTAGAGATTACTTGTGAACCCCAGGGTCCGGTACAGATCTAGGCCCAGCTAGATTGAATTTATAATTGATTTAGAGAATATTAATTTTCAATCTTAAAGAAATGTAGACAGTATTAATCTTGGAGTAATTTAGATATTAGAGATTACTTGTGAACCTCAGGGTCCGGTACGGATCTAGGCCTAACTCATCTAGTGAACCACATTTCTAATTAAATTAATTCGCTTGCACACATACATGACTTGTATATACGTATAGCTGCAAGATCGGCTCTGATATCATTTGTGAACCTCAGGGTCAACTCACCTAGTTGAACCACACCTCTAAATTAATTCGCTTGCACACATACATGACTTGTACATATGTATAGCTGCAAGGGTCGGCTCTGATATCATTTATGAACCCCAGGGTCTAGTACAGATCTAGGCCCAACTCATCTAGTTGAACCATGCGTCTAAATTAATTCATTTGCACTTTCGTCCTCGCTTTATGGAAAACGGTTAACCGAGAATTAATCCATCCGGACAACTCAACCTTATAAGCTAGTGCCATTCACTCGGCTGTGTTCTTAACTTGAGGTTCTCAACCTTACTCTCTCGTTTACCACGTATACGCTTCCCAAACTATTAAATGATATATTTTTTGCAAAAAAAATTTTATAAAAAAGTTGATGTAAAAAATTATATTAATATATTTTTAAATCTTTTTAGCTAATATTTAATTAACCATTTTAAATATGGAGGGAAGGGTTCCCAACCCCTAAAAAAAACACAGCCAAGAAAGCTAGGTGGGACTAAAGCTAGCTACAGCTGCTGCTGCTGCTAGCTGCGCTGCTACTCCTGCTGCTTGCTTGTATAGGCCGGCCAAGGCCCAAGGCCTGCTGCTGCTGCTGGGCTGCTAGCTAGCTTTGCTCTTTCCCCCTTTTTTTCTTTTATTTTTCTCTCTTCTCTTTTTTTCCCCTCTAATTATTGCGGGGCATTACATTACTAATGTTGAATTTTGATTGATTTACAAATTATTAATTTTGAATCTTGGAGTAATGTAGAGATTATTAATCTTGTAACGATTTAATTTTCATAGTAAGTGATATATGTTTGTGAATACTAGAATTAGTTTTCAGCAAGCAGCTGATATATGTTCTAATTAATTTGACACGAGAATTCTTGGACATGAACTTGTATGCATTCTGGTGCCAATTGAAGAAAAAGTAAAAAGTCCATAAGTTAATCCTTGCACTACTACAAAATCTTTCATAGGTATCGGCTCATAGGTGCCGGTTCATTTAAAACCGATATCTATGAGTCTTTTTCCACCTCTGCACGACCAAAAAATATAGAATTGGCATCTTTAAATAACTATAGGTGCCAGTTCATTAGGAAAAATCGGTACCAATTCTATAAGTACTAGTTTTTTAAAAGAACTCGGTTAATTAAAAAGCCGACACCTATAATATATTATAGGTATCGATTAATTAAAAAACCAACACCCATACCAAACCGAGTCGGCTTATCCACTCGTGCGCGTCGTCTGCCTCCTTCTTCTTATCCACTCGCGTCGTCGCCTCGGTCTCCTCTCCTACTTCTCGCCTCGGTCAATCTCCTCTCTCAAATCGACCTCCTCCTCCCTCACCTCCTTCTCCGCCGCCCTCCCCTCCCCTTCCCCCTCCCTCTCCGATCCCCTCTCTCTTGGCCATTTCCCTCCCCCTCCGCCCAGATCTGTTGGTGGGGGAGGGGTTGGTTGGGGTGCTGGGGTTGGCCGAGGTGACTTGAGGCGGCAGCAGCGGTGGCAGTTGGCCAAGGGAGGCGGCGGCGGTTGGCCAAGGGACGTCAGCGGCGGTGGCCACGGTGGTGGCCAAGTGCCGCAGCGGCAGGAGTGCCGGATTTTTTCCCTTTTCTTGGTTGTTTGTGAATTTTGTGATGTGTTGTTAAATTTCTTCATTCGATTTGATTGGAGTGTGATGCTACTGTGTTAATTGAAGTGCTAGATTGATATGTCAATTAGAATGTTAGATCGATGCAGCAGGAAGCTGATTGATGCATCGGCCCTTTTTTTTGAATCCATGGAACATCAAAGGTGCCGGTTGGGGATAAGAACCGGCACCTATACCCGGAAGCATAGGTGCCGATAAATTGGTGCAACCGGCACCTATGAGGATTCGTGCACCTATGAGGCTGGAAACAATATTGAGCTAGAGGTTACAGAAGTAGTAAGCATTTAAACATTCCCAAGAAAAAGACAAGTATAAATTAAAGTAGTAATTATTGATATTCTCAAGTATCAAATACATAACTTCTAATTTGAATGTATGGATACAAAAACAAGCAGTAAATGATTTTGTGATATTCATGAATTAATGCTGCCATATAAACCCCCTTCAATTGTCACCCTATATAAACCCCTCATCGTGTTCCTCTTCTGCGTCTCATTGTGCCTAACCCTATCCAGCCCTATGGAAAATCCTCAGGAAAACAGCCAGACCCCTCAGGTTAACCTCAATAATCGACACACTAGACGTCAAATGCATTCGAGGGTACGAGAAAAACATCTGTGTTTAGTTACATCCATATATCTCTCCATATATTATCTGTTTTTCTCTTCAGTGATTGATCTCTACTACATGAAACATATGCGACTAATTTGTTCTGATATTTTTGTCCAGGTAATGTACGTGTATCTTTGGATGAAGAGGTTTCACGAAGATGACGAACCCCGGCGTCACAAGTGCTTATTTGAACTACAAAAGATCAAAGAGGACATTGAAATGTTGCAAGTTGAGGTAAATAGGAGGATCCAGGAGTGGCAGGTCCTGCAGGGACAGCTGCATCAGGAGAGTGTCGACAACGGTGATGGCGCAGCTCCGGCCACCGGTGGAGTTCACTAGTGCAGATCCTCTCATCTGTGACGGGCTGTAATATAGCTGGATTTTGCGGGCCGTCACAAAGAATACATCTTAAACGGGCCTAAAAAGAGGCCGATTGAGATATGGTCGGAGAGACATGTTAAATGTGCATAGAACTGAAGCCCGTCACGGATGACACATATCTGTGACGGGCCTAAACTAGGGCCCGATTGAGATAACCTTAAATATCTCAATCGGGTCGTAGTTGGAGCCCGTCACAGATGACAATTATCTGTAACGGGCTCCAACTTAAGGCCCGATTGAGATAACCTTAAATATCTCATCGGGCTGTAATTGCAGCCCGTCACAGATGACAATCATCTATGACGGGCCCCAACTTAAGGCCTGTTTGAGATATCTACAAAGCCCGTCACAGATGGCACTCCTCTGTGACGGGCTTTTTTTAAGGCCCGATAAAGATACCTTATATGCCCGATAGTTAGTGCACACTATAAATAGCCGCAACCGTCCGAGTATCTGTATCCCACTGTTCACAAATCTGGTGGGAGGTTGGAGGGGGCGAAATTTTATTTTTTTCCAAAGAAAACAGTAAATTCATAAAGGTAAGTGACAAATAATAATCATTAATTTAGAAAATTTATCAATTCTCATGAATTTAGCAGTATTTATCTTATAAGATGTTTCTCTGATTCTTTTTTCATTTCTGTAGCGATGGATCGAAGTTGGATGTATGCGAAATCTGTGAAACGTCATAGTCAAGAGTATAGAAATGGGGTATTAAATTTTATAAACGCCGCGGAGGAGGATAGAAAAAGAAGAAACAACGATTACATGTGTTGTCCATGTGCAGATTGCAAGAATGAGAATATGTTTGATAGCCGAATGGAGGTACACGCTCATCTGATACAACGAGGATTCATGGAGGGCTACACATGTTGGGTTAAGCATGGAGAGCAGGAATCAGGATGTGGTGCAACTGCAGACAGTACTGGTGCGCAAAATTAGGAAGATGAAGATGAGCATGACATGTTTGTACCTTCTCCACTAGGCGGTGAAATGGTTGTTGTTAATCATGATCTGCTGCAAGACATGTTACATGACGTTGAGGAGCCAGCTTACAACGAGAGAGATTTCGTAAATTTCAGCAGGTTGGTCAGTGACTCGCAGACGCCTCTGTACGCCGGATGCAAAGCAAAGCACACCAAATTATCAGCTACCTTGGACCTAATGAAGCTGAAGGCAAGTAGTGGATGGACAGACAAGAGTTTCACAAAGCTTTTGGAAATTTTAAAGGCCATGCTGCCTGATGGGAACACATTGCCCGAGACGACATATGAAGCAAAGCAGGTTTTGTGTCCTCTGGGGTTAGAGGTCCGTAGAATTCACGCTTATCCAAATGACTGCATATTGTACCACAAGCAATATGCGGAGTTAGATGCTTGTCCTGTATGCAAGGCCTCTCGATACAAACGTAAGAAAAGTCCTGACGAAGGAAAAAAATCAAAGCGGGGTGGTCCCGCGAAGGTTGTGTGGTATCTACCTATCATTGATCGTTTCAAAAGAATATTTACAAACCCCAAGGAGGCAAAATTAGTACGTTGGCATGCCACGGAGAGAAGGAATGACGGTATGCTAAGACACCCAGCGGATTCGATTCAATGGAGGAATATCGATCGAAAACACAAAGACTTTGCTGCCGACCCTAGAAACATGAGGCTATGTCTGTGTACAGATGGCATGAATCCTTTCGGAGACATGAATAGTACTCACAGCACCTGGCCAGTTTTTATTTCAAACTTTAACCTATCGCCATGGTTGTGCTTTAAAAGAAAATATATTATGCTGTGCTTGCTAATCCAAGGACCGAAACAACCGGGCAATGATATCGATGTGTTCTTGGAGCCTGTTATGGATGATCTTGAGATGCTCTGGAAAGAAGGTGTGGAAACTTGGGATGCGTATGGTCAGGAGAATTTCAAGCTACGAGTTCTACTGTTCTGCACCATTAATGACTATCCCGCCCTCGGTAATCTTTCTAGCCAAACCATGAAAGGAAAGAAGGCTTGCTTCGACTGCATGGAACATACACGCAGCCGGTGGTTGAAGAAATCACGAAAGATGGTTTATATGGGTCATAGGAGGTGGCTCCCGCTACGTCACGCATTTCGAAGGAAGAAGAATATTTTTAACGGTAAGAGAGAACTTCAGCCTGCTCCCAAGGATTTGTCCGGAGATGAGGTCCACAACTTGGTCAAGGACATAAGCAACGAGTTTGGGAAGAAAAGAAAACGTAGTCAGGCAAAGGACAAGGGTATGTGGAAGAAAAAGTCCATATTTTGGCGATTACCTTACTGGAAAGATCTTGAGGTCCGTCATTGTATTGATCTCATGCATGTAGAAAAGAATGTGTGTGAGAGTTTGGTTGGCCTGCTGCTGAATATTCCCGGCAAAACAAAGGAAGGGTTGAACGCGCGCCTTGATTTCAGTGAAATGAACATTCGTAGTGAACTCCAGCCCGTAACAGATGCAGAGACAGGTAGAGTGTACCTCCCTCCAGCTTGTCACACACTGTCGAAGGATGAGAAGATCGCAATGTTATCATGCCTGAAAGATATTAAAGTTCCATCGGGCTATTCAGCGAGGATTAGTAAGTACATCAAATCGGAAGACCTAAAACTGGTTGGAATGAAGTCGCATGATTGCCACGTACTAATGACACAAATCTTGCCAGTTGCTATCAGAGGCATTCTTCCACCCAAAGTCCGTCATACGATCCAACGTCTGTGCGTCTTTTTCAATGCCATCGGACAGAAAGTTATAGATCCCAAAAATCTAGATAGGTTGCAGACCGATATTGTCAATACCCTCTGCCACATGGAGATGTTTTTTCCACTGTCTTTCTTTGATATCATGGTTCATCTCCCTATTCATCTTGTGAAGCAAACAAAACTATGTGGCCCGGCTTTTCTAAGAGAAATGTACCCATTCGAGAGGTACATGGGAGTTCTGAAGGCATACGTTCGGAACAGAGCAAAACCGGAGGAGAGCATCATTGAAGGCTACATGACCGAGGAGGTCATTGAGTTCTGCGTGAATTACATGTCCGAGGCCGAGCCTATCGAAGTTCCAGCGTCTCGTCACGAAGGAAGGTTGTCAGGTGCTGGCACAATCGGGAGGAAAAGAATTAGGCCCGATCAAGCTTCCTACGGGCAGGCTTATTTTGTTGTGCTCCAACATATGGCAGAAGTTGGCCCATACTTTGAGGAGCACTTAGCCAAAATCCGGCAGGAGAACACGGGTCGATCTGAGGCGTGGATTAACAGAGAACATAACTCTCGGTTCAACGCATGGTTCAAGAATCGTGTCACCATGTCGACGGATATCCCAAATGAGACTGTACACTTGTTGGGAATGGGACCGTGTTGGGTCATAGACACATGGCAAGGATACGATATTAATGGATACACATTTTACACCGTCCAGCAAGATGACAAAAGCACAGTGCAAAACAGCGGAGTCCGTATAGATGCCTTCCAGGATCAAGTTGGGTCGAACACATACTACGGCCGCATTGAGCAGATCTGGGAGCTGAACTACGTGAAGTTCAAGGTTCCTTTGTTTCGATGCCGTTGGGTCAATATACGCACTGGTGTTAAAGTCGACAAGGAAGGCTTCACTTTAGTAGATCTATCCAAGGTTGCATACGCCGACGAACCATTCGTACTTGCGAAACAAGTCGTGCAGATTTTCTACATAAAGCACCCCGCGAACAAGAAGATGTACATTGTAAGGGATGGCAAGCGCCGAATTGTTGGTGTTGACAACGTCGTCGACGAAGAAGAGTACAACCAGAATCTTCACGTACGACCTCAAATCGACCTTGACGATGATCCACAAGAGCCTGTGGCATATACTCGATCAGATCATATGGAAGGCATAACCTTGTGACCCATCCAGTTGTACACATGAAGTATTTTATATTAGTAGAAAAACTTAGGTAAATTGGTGGAACTTGTAATAACTTTTTTTGTGAATTTAGTAAATTTAGTGAATTATTGTACTTCACTTAATTATTTGGGATAATAAGTTAATTATTGTGAGTTTAGAAAAATTAGTGAATTTTCATTGTGAAGTACTTTATTGCAGTTATTTATTTTTAGTTCAAGTCAATGATGAACAGGAGTCAAATGTCATGTGTGACGGGCTCTAGTGTAGGCCCGATATAGATGACTCAATCTCTATCGGGCATTAAAATATGGCCCGTCACGGATGCTTTTATCCGTGACGGGCCATATTTTAATGCCCGATAGAGATTGAGTCATCTATATCGGGCCTACACTAGAGCCTGTCACAGATGACTCATCCATGACGGGCTTTTGTTTACGCCCGATTGAGATGTTCACTCACTGCCCGTACTAAGATATCCACGCTGGATCTAGATCTGATCGAAAACTTTTCTAAGTCACATAACCCTAGCACCGAGAGCACTGAGAGCGCGAAAATTTTTCTAAGACACAGAACAGCCACCACCGCCGCCGGCCTCCTCGTCCGCCACCGCCGCCGCCGGCCTCCGCGTCCGCAAGCGCTGCTGCCGGCCTCCTCGTCCGCCACCGCCGCCGACGGCCTCCTCGTCCGCAAGCGCCGCCGCCGAGGTTATTTTAGGATTTTGGTTTTAGTGATTTTAGGGTTTTTAGTGATTTTAGGTTTTAGTTCATTTAGGTTATTTTAGTGATTTTAGGGTTTAGTGATTTTAGGTTATTTTAGTGATTTTAGGTTTTAGTTAATTTACGTTATTTTAGTGATTTTAGGTTTTAGTGATTTTAGGTTATTTTAGTGATTTTAGGTTTTACTGATTTTAGGTTTTAGTTAATTTAGGTTATTTTAGTGATTTTAGGTTTTTGTGATTTTAGGTTATTTTAGTGATTTTAGGTTTTAGTGATTTTAGATTATTTTAGTGATGTTAGGTTTTAGTGATTTTAGGTTATTTTAGTGATTTTAGGGTAAGTTAGGTTATTTTAGTGAACTTTAGTGATTTCAGTTCACTTTACTGATTTCAGTGAAATGTAGGTTATGTTATGCATATTTTAGTTTCTATTTTTTATGCATGTTCGTAATCTGTCATTCTTTGATAATTAAGAAACATGTAAAAAGAAACGATGTATAATACCATAGTTAGTACGTACAAACAAATTTGTTTACAAAATTAATTAACTTTGTTATTTTTTAAGTTATTTGGACGATGTCTCAGCAAGGTGAACCAATGTCGACGACAACTAGTGGGTCCTCAAGGGCACGGAGTCGTAGGACAGGGAACAGAATCCCTAAGGAACGGTACACCATAGCAGAGGTGAACGCGGTTGGACTGCCGACGCGTCCTCGGAATGTCCTGGCCAAGTTTAGGTCGACGTGCGGGGTCATAGCGAGGGAAAACTTCACAATCCTTGTTGATGACATCAAGCATGTGCCCGAAGCGAAGAAGAACGCAGCTTGGCTCAAATTCAAGGAGAGCTTCGAGTATCCTACAGCCGACGAGGACAGGCTCAAGCGGGCTGCTTTCAAAATTATGGGCAATGCTTGGAAGAACTTCAAGAGCAGGCTGGTCACGGAGTTTGTCTTAAACCCGACGACCCCTGATCCAACAGAGCAATGGCCCTTCATCACGGCTAAAGCTTGGGAGCAATTCTACGAGAAGAAGTCAACCCCAGAATCCCGGGCCAAAAGTGAAGCTTTTCGAGCACTGCAGGCTAGGAACGTGCACCCGCACTGGCTAGGCACCGCAAGATATGTCGGGAAGCTAGAGGAATGGTAGGAGGAGGATGAAGCAGCAGCAGCAGCGAACACATCGCCGATGTTTGCCGATATCCCACACCCACGTGCAAGGAATTGGGCCCAGGCGAGGTACCAGAAGAATGAAGATGGGATAGTTTCGCTTCCAAATCCCCAAGATCAACAAGTGTACGATAATATAGTAAGTGCCTAATCTCAATATTTGTTCGCACTGTTTCAGCCTGAACTTTTCATTGAATCCGAACTCAATTGAACTGCAGAAGGAGTTGGTTGCCTCCCAAGAAGCCTCGCAAGAGGTCAGCTCTCAAAGACGCGAGGACGACATCCTCAGTAAAGCGTTGGACAACAAGGAACACCGTGGACGGACAAGGGGACTTGGCGTAAACGTACCATGGAAAGTTGGATTTCCGGACTACGCGTGGCAGTACAAGAAGCGGACAGTCACGAAGGCGCAGAAAGATGCCCTCCTTGCCGCCCAGATCCAGGAGCAAGTCAGAGCTGAATTGAGCTCTGAATTCGACGAAAAGCTTGAATCGATGAGGGCCCGTATCAGGCAAGAGATTCGAGAAGAGCAACATCTCCCGGTGGCTGCCGCTGCTGCTACGCAACAAGATTTAGCTAGTCCCACGCAGAGGCGCAGCAGTTGTACATCAACTGAGGCGGGGGAAGATCCGCCATTAGTCCCCGTCGCCGTCGACCAAATAACGGTATGATAATATAGTACGCATAGAGTTCTTAACGATACCATATGGTAAGCACTATTCTAACAATATTTATAAATCTATCGCAGGAACCAACTAGCTGCACCCTGACAGTAAGGGTGGTGCTGACCTTCTCTGTTCCTGCAGCTGAGGGCCTTGCTTTCAAGCCGACCCCGGAGACAAGAGTGTATGGGGCACAACTTAGGGCTGATTATGCGAAAGTGCAAGTTGACTCAGTGAAGCCCGAATTCGATCATTTCCCCCTCCCTCTGGCACCGAACGACGAGGTCCTAACCCTTGGAAATGCACGTGGAACCTTCTTCCAATGGCCCAAGGACCTCATTGAGATAAGGGTGATCCCGAGGCCAAGCACTGCACCAAGCGGTCGTCTAATAGTACAAACTACCCCTGCTCCTTCAGCCCCTCCAGCTCCCGGTCATCATGAAATTGACAATGTCCAGTTATAGTACGACACGGACTTTGGGGGCGAGCCTATGGAGGTCGACAGCATGGCGATCACTAAACCCCTACCCCTGAAGAAGAGCAGAAAGGCGCATTCTTCCCCCAAGGGAAGAGTTATCAAAAAACCTGCTGCAGGGGTGCGAGAAAAAGGAAAGCTGCACCTCTCACCTCTTGCTCCAACAAAGTTATATCTGAGCAAGGGGCCCATCACACATAGGAAGCCCGTACCTCCATCGTCCTACCAACTAGGCATGCCATTGGTTGGAGACGACGTGCTAGCAACGATGGGCACCGCTTGCAAGGAGCTACACATGTACTACATGGAGAAATCTAACGTGAGGAGGAAGAATAGAGAAAATGATATAATAGGCGAACACGCCAGAGCGCCATTCCTTGGGCCATCAAATTTTATCGTGATAGACTTCAAGGATCTATTCGACCTCTACAGGCTCCGCTCGGTGGACACAACCCTCCTCAAGTGCTACTCCTTGTAAGTACTCTTGCTCACAAAAATTATTCATCTCAATCCGTGTAACATGCTTATAAGAGCGTTTGGCTTGCGTGTAGGTATAGTTGGAAGTGGTGTCTCAAGAATGCACCGGAAGTTGCCTTCCTTAATCCTCAGGTAGTCAATGTCACAAATCTTCAAGGGGACCGTAGTGGAATGGTAAACTACTTGTTTGACACCTTCTGGGCCCGACAAGACAAGGAGTACATCATGTGCGCCTACAATCAATAGTAAGTGTGTTCCCTAAATACATTACATTACACGTCTAGCTTTAGTATTAACTTTAATTAATTTAATGCCGCAGTGGACATTGGATCCTATTGGTAATAACACTTAAATGGAGTACATGCCACTACTTAAACTCCAAAATTGATAAGCAAATGTACGATTGGACCCCGATTCAACTCGCAATAGATGAAGCGTGGGGCCAATATGTGGAAAAAGGAGGCCTTTGAAAGACAGGGCAAGACACTCTTATCCACAAGAAGGACTTCCCAGTCAAACAACAAATAGGCGACCAGTGCGGATTCCATGTCTGCCACAACATGCGCCTTCTGTGCAAAGAAAAGGTGAAGACTTTGGCTGAATTGGAGGTTTGTGGTCTCATTCCTGACATGTTGTAACTAAATTGAAGTGTATATATATATATATATATATATATATATATATATATATATATGTATGTAAAGATCGTTCGACTAATTTCGAATTATGTACATGTAGGACAAATTTTCAAAGGATTCGGGTAGCAGCTTTGAGGACATTCGTGAGGAGATTGCCAACTTCATCCTCCGTGAAATTATTCACCCTAAAGGAATGTTTAGGGTTCAGGTGTAAATGATGAACATTTTTTAACGTCCTGTTTGAATTGTCAAACACATGTTATTATGTAATATTTATGTTTATTATATTTGTTATCTCTATGCATGTGACCAGTATGCATGTATGAATATGAATGTTATTTCTGTAAAATATATGTGAATGGCATATGTGAATGGGGATGCTCGGATGTGTGAATATATGTGAATATATGTGAATGTTGGGATGGGGATGCTGGGATTATTTCTGTTATTTTGCAGCGGGCATGGCTAGCACAGGCCTGAGGCTAGCCAAAAAACAGTATTTATTTTTTTTGTGGTCATACTCATCGGTGACGGGTTATAAGTTAAAACCCGATTGAGTTATAGTCAACCGTGACGGACTGTAACTTAAGGCCCGATTGAGAATACAGTCATCTGTGACGGGCTATAGTTGTAGCCCGATTGAGATAGTCATCCGTGACGGGCTATAGTTTGACTGGTCGTCTCGGTCAAAGCTATCGGTGACGGGCATTAGTTGAGGCCCGATTGAGATAGCTTCATCCGTGACGGACTTATGCCCGTTTGAGATGATTCCTCACATCACTGACCTTTGCGCTGTGTCGGGCGCCATACCCGACACAGATGTGGGTTGCAGCCCGACACAGATGAGGGGTACCGTTGTAGTGGTTGGCGGTGCGAAGTGATGATTTTGTTAAATTGGCTGGGTTCCCAGATATGCATGCATGATGTTGCAGCTAGAAAGCACAATACTATGGTAGCTGGAGAATTCAGTACCATGTAGTTTTTATTATTTGCTTTACAGTGTTGGTTTGCTGTAATAATGAATTAAGTCAGGAAATGCATCTAACTATGACCATCACAACTCCTTGTTTTGTCTATTTCCGGTCAATGTAATGGATACATGAATGGTACAGCAAAAAAAGATTAAGCAGTAATATTATGATTTCGTTATCAAATTGGTAATAGTTGTACTATGATTTGTTGTTGTTGTTGAAATATGTGTTAATTTATCGAAGAGGTGAGAAAATGGTCACGATCTAAGTTTTGTCATCACCTAGCTTTCTCTATGGAAATAATAAAGCTTTTTGTGAATTAGATAATTAAACCTTTTGTTGTTGTGCTAACCTTTCAGAAAGAAATTGCACCCAGGTTACCATTAAATAATTAAATTACATCAACTCACAATAAGTTCCTAGGTACTAATGCGCCCTGGTTACCATTATAGGTTTATGAACACTAGAATGAAGGAAACCAAATTATATTAAACGGATAACTTCGTGCCGCATTTCTTAATGGAAATGTCAGTGGAAGCTACTATAAAGCAATAATCTATTCTATTTTGAAAGTATAGATTCAGAACATGGTGTTTATCAAATAATTAGTTAAGGGGTTGCAATAAACATGTTTTAATAGGTTTTGCCAGAAAATAGAAAACTGGGATGATTTTCAGCATTAGACGTTGCATGCATGTCATGCCATTATATTTTTACTGAATTTATAAGTATAATAAATTAAATCCACCGTTTGCTCACAAAAAGAAATGGTCAAAACAACAAGGAATATTTGTATGATACTAGCTATATAGGTGCAGAGGCATAGACAAGTTCAGTTTTGCTCCAGTTCTAAGCTAAAGTATCCCTAGTTAACCAATTTATATAATCAAAATTTCCAGAAATTTTGTAAGGTTCTCAATGGGATTGTGGAGCTAATTGCCCTAGGCTTGTCTCAGCCCTGCCTATTTTAAGAAGTGGGACCTAGGGTAAGAAGAACAAGAATGGGTGATCCACGATCTCTAATTGCGATTATAAGTGAAGCGGATGACATCGATTACTGCAGCGAAATTATTGGATTCATATTTAATTTAGCTTTTAGTTCATTTGTTTTCCATATTCAACAATTTTTTTATAAATTAATTAGCTTATTTCTCATACAAATGTGATGCTTTTCGGCCAATAAAACAGTATACAACACCTGTGTGTGAGCCGTGAAACGAGAAACGAGAGAACTGAAGTGAATACAAGATTAAAAAGCTTGAGGACACAAACTAGTAAGCATTTCCCTTGAAAAACAAAACTATAATAAGAACTTATGCATACAAAAGTAGTAGCATTTGGAAATTCTCAAGTATTCAAATATCTTCAAATTTGAATTCGAATTGAAAACCAGGAAGTAAACGACTCCCCAGCCTCAACATTGGAATACAATTAATTTGCTGCCGTGGCATTCTTGTTACTTAATTATCTGATGATGAGTGGTCAATGCCACTGGGGACAGCCATTCATGAATACCTCATTACCTCAACAGATTCCTCTTCTCCGTCCAACTGAAGCTCTAGCTAACCCTAGCAAACTAATCCATGGTGTGGTACCGCCTCCTCAGGAGAACAATCACGCACAGCGGCTCCAGCGCTGCCGCTGCCACCGTGTGGTCGATGCTCATGGATCGTCCCAATCAAGCGTCAGGTACTACATACAAAAGTTTTTTTTTTGAAACTTTATGACATATATCAAGCACACATCCATGTTCAGATTAAATGAATAACTACTGTGTCCATTATTTGTTGTGATATTAATTTATGCTTTAGTTCAGCAGATTGTGAGATGGTCTTATGGATGCATATGCATGCAGGTCAAGAGGTTGCAATCTCACGTCAATAAGCTAGAGGATGATCAGAAATGGCTCTCTCAACGACAACAAATAATAGGATTGAGACAATGATTTTATGGTATCAATAATCAAAATAAGCATATTTTGTTCGATGTGAAAATATGCTTTGGTCAAACTGCAGAGTATTGCACTGAGATCTTCAGTTTGTGAACGAAAGCTCTGTGTTTTTCCTTCACTGGGAAACAAAAGCGGGAGGGTAACCCTCCCTTTATGAAGAAAGGAAAAAGCTAGCATCCGTACTATCAATACATATTGTCTTTGTTTCTGCATTTTTCTTAGTTTCTCTTCTGTTCTTCCGACCATGAACCTCTTAGCTAGCATCCTTTCACTCCATGCTCTATCAATTAATGAATTAAGCGAACCCTCTAGCTTTGCCTACTTTCTAAAAATAACCGGATATTGATTGAACATATTTGTTTTCCTACGTGTAGTGGTGGAGTCAGAAATTTGCTAAACCTAGGGCTCAAGTAGAACTCAACTAATAGGATATTGGCTTCCTTGAAAAATTACTTGGTGGTTTAAAAGGATTTAGGCATGATTGTGGAGGCAAGCCTAAGGCTTAAGCCCAAGCTGCCCTAGGACTATCTCTGTCCTTGCCTACGTGGTCGTAATTTCTTCTTTAGTGTGTGGTACATGTGTATTTCATGATAACCTTATTTTTTATTTTCCTTTACGACCTTATTAATCACAGTGTTTCTATAGTATATATTGGAATTCTGCTTACTTATATTGTAAAATTGTTAATGAGTTATGTAATTAATGAACCTGGTAAATATTGCATCTGTTCTAAAATATAAGCATTTTTAGGATTTCAAATTTATACCACAATATAGGCATTTATATGCTACTAATTCCAATGCATAAAATCTATACATTTTCAGCCAATGAGATAGTTGGAAAAAGAATCTAAGCAATTAAAACATTTAAAAGTTGAACACTAAAGTGCCTGAAGTGAATATTTTTCTTTTAACTTAGATTTTTCAAAAAAAAAAAACCTAGAAATGCTTGTATTTTTTGGAATGGAGGGAATACCTGTGCAATTTAATGTGGTTGCCTATGTATAAAATATTTGAATTTTGTACCAATATCCACATATATATGCTACTCCAGCTAAAAACAGGGCATTAGAATTTTCAATTGTTTTTTTGCGACAACAACAACCCACCGTGTGCCACCATGGCGGTCCTATTTCGACAGTATCAATAATAAAAATAGACAAGTATGTAACTAGTAATGCACTTGCTTTAAATGCATTAAACTTATTAGATTTTAGATTTGAAGCCTAAGATCATATTTCTTATTTAACAAAATTTTAAATAAATTAATTGCTGATTTCTCGCACAAATGTGTAAATATGTATATTCATAGAGAAAGAGAGGGGAAGGTACTCTCTTCGACCTGCAAAACATTGCACTAAAACTTCTGTGTTAGTCATGAAACTAGAATTAAATGATAAAAAGATTCAAAAGCTAGAGGTCTCAACTAACAATACTAGCTGGCTACACTAGAGCGGGATCAGCTATCTCTAACGAGCATTAACCCTCATCGCTATCGGGTAGGGCCCCCGTCACTGACCAAAGGTCAGTGATGTGAGAAACTATCTCAATCAGGCACAAGGCCGTCACGGATGAACGTTATCTCAATCGGGCCTAACAATATAACCCATCACAGATAAAATTGACCAAGAAATACAAGTCAAACCAGGTTGGATAGAGCCCGTCACGGATGATTAATCTCAATCGGGCAAACTACTCAGCCCGTCACCGATGACTACCATCGCTAACGGGCTTTACCAAAGAGCCCGTCACCGATAGGTTTGACCCCACCTGTTGAGTCAAAATATTTCTGGTTCGGATGACTAATCTCTATCGGGCTTATATTAGTAGCCCGTCAGGGATGAATATATCCCTATCGGGCTTTCTTAGGAGCCCATCACGGATGATTATCTCTTTCGGGCATTACTAAAATGCCCGTCAGAGATGACTATGTCAGCAAAAAAAATAAAATTTGTTTTTTTGGCTAGCCTCAGGCCTTTGCTAGCCATGCCCGCTGCAAAAAATGACAGTCCCAGCAACCCCATTCCCAGCATTCCTAATTCACAGCCAATTCACAATCAATTCACAACCAATTCACAGAATTCTCAGCCAATTCACAAAACCACCGACATGCATCAAAACCTATAAAACTGAGTTATAAATTGGAACAAGTATATATGTAATTAAGAAATGCAAATATATACAGAAGAACGTGCATAATTGTATTACAAAGAATATTTACAAAAATCAAATGTTTGTCGCAAAATCATTTCTTTCCGCTAGGACTTGGCTCTAAACATTCCTTTCGGCGACAAGAGATCATCTAGTATGAATTGTGTTATCTCCTCTCTAATGATATTGAAGTTGATTTTCGGAATCGCCGAAAGTTTTTCCTGCATGCGAGGCGTCAAGTTAGTCTACATAATTGGAAAGTTAGTATGAATCGTGCTATCTCCTCTCTAATGTATATAAACAACTGAAGCACACACCTCAAGGTTGAGCAATGTCACTTTGTCTGCGAGGGTCCTCATGTTATGGCAGACGTGGAACCCACACTGGTCGCCAACTTGTTGACGTATTGGAAAGTCCTTTTTGTGACCGAATGTGGGATGCCCTTCCTTATGCCTCCCGCCTTTTGCCACGTATTGGTCCCAGGCATCGTTCAAGGCAGCTTCGATCGCCGACCAATCGTATATTTCTTTTTTGATATTGGAGTTAAGGTAGTATACTAAACTCCACTTCGGCACTATGACCAGGAGAATCCAATGACGACTGCGACATTAATAAATTGCAAGTTAAATACTAAAGCTATACGTGTCGCAGGTTTGACTGTAAGTAGGGAACACGCTTACTGTTCAGAGTAGGCACACATAATGAAGTCCTTGTCTTGGCAGGACCATAAGCAGTCCTTGATATATTCTACCATGCTGGCTCGATCGTAATTCATAATTGTCTCGTTGACGACACTTGGATCAAGCAAAGCAACATGGGGAGCATTACGATGGACATGTTTTCAAGTTAACCTAGAAGCAAGACAAGAATTAGGGTAAGCGTAATACAAGGATAGTTATTACCATATCTCATATGCAAAAATACTCACAAGGAGTAGCACTTAAGGAGGTTGGTGTCAACCGCTCGCACCCTGTAGAGGTCCCATAGATCTTGAAAGTCTACGGCGATAAAGGCTTCAGGGCCGAGGAACGGCTGTCTATCATGCTGGCCCGTCATGGAGGTCTCTCTATACTTCCTCCTTGCGTTGGACCTCTCCATATAGTACCCATGCAACTCCTTGCATGCAGGGCCCATCTTTGATAAGGCGTCGTCTCCGACCAATGGCATGCCTAATGTGAATTCTTTAGGAGCTGATGGCGTCTTGCCAAGATCTAGCTTCTTTGGAGCCAGAAGCGGCCCTTCCACATTTCCTCTTCCTCCCCCCCTTCCAGCAGCTCTTTTGCGTGATCCAAGCTTGGGTGGAGAAGATGCCGCCCTCTTTCTTTTTGTGGAGACTAGGGGGAGTAACGCTCTGCTGCTGACCTCTTGTCCGTCATCCCCAAAATCTATATCATACTACAATTAGAGATCTTGATCTCCTTTTTCAATGGCAGGAGGGGCAGATACAAGAGCTGGAGGGGGACGTGGCGGCGGCGGCGCCGGACGAGCACTTGGTGCTGGCCTAGGAGTTAAATTTATCTGAATGTTCTGCTTGGGCCATTGGATAAAGGTCCCGCATGTAGCTCCAAGGATCAGAACCTCGTCATTTGGTGGGAGCGGGAGAGTGAAGCCAACCCAATCAGGTTTCACCATGTCCACTTGAACTTTTGCATGGTCGGCTAGCAACTGCCCCCCATGCACTCGGGTCTCCGGCGTGGGCTTGAACGCAAGACCCTCTGCGGCAGGAATTGCAAAGTCCTTTGTCACCGTAACGACTAGGGTGCACGATGTGGGTCCCTGCATTAGATTCATACGTATCTTTATAATATGTTATAATGTACTGTGGTTAGGGGAGAACATATACGTTTTGTGTTGGTTTTACCGTTATGTGGTCCACCGCATTGGGGGCTGGTGTTTCTTGAGCCGCCGCCCCAGTAGATGCGCAGCTGCTACGCCTCTGCGTGAGGCTAGTTTCTACTATGGGAGCGACAGTAGGCTCGCTTTTCCTAAGGCGTGCCTCCACCCGAGCCTCCACTTGTAACAACTTGGAATCAAACTCTTCTCGGAGCTCGTTTCTAATCTCGTCCCGAAGTTGTGCCTTCAGGCGTGCATCTTTCTGCGCCTTTGAAAGCCTGTGCTTCCTGTACTGCCACGCGTATTGGGGAAACCCAAGCTTCCATGGAACATTCGAGCCAATACCCCTTGTCCGTCCACGATGTTCTTCACTTCCCAACGCTTTCGTGAGGACGTCATCCTCGCGTCTTTGTGAGCAGACCTCTTGGGAGTACTGTCTCTCAGCAGTCAGGTCGACCTGCGATGCAGTTAGGACGAATTTATTCAAGAGTACGATACAACCTACCGAAACATAATCTACGTGTGGTACTTATGATTTTCTGGTACACCGCTTGGTCTTCGGGATTTGGGAACGTTAGTGTTCCATCACTATTCTTCTTCACCCTCGCCCTTGCCCAGTTCCTTGCTCGGGTGGTCGGGATATCACCAAGTACTGGCGGCGTGTTAGATTCAGCAGCAGCTTCATCCTCCTTGACCCATTCGTGCTGCTTCCCGGCGTAGCCTCCGGTGCCAAGCCGGTGCGGGTGAACGTTTTTTGCTTGCAACCTCCTATAGGCCTCGCTTTTTTCCCGAGACTCAGGGGTTGACTTTGCGGCATGGAACTCTTTCCACACGACCCGTGAGATGAACGGGTACTTCCTGAATGGTTCTGGCTGGGCGGCGTTGAGGACATAGTCGGTGACCAACGTGGTCTTGAAATTTTTCCACAAGTTGCCCATCTTGCGAATAGCCTGCCGCTTGAGTCTTGCCTCGGCCTCTGGGGGGGTATTCGAAGCTTTCCTTGAACTGCTTCCAGGCCTCATCTTTTTCTTCTTGTGGGACCAGATCGATGTGGTCCTTCAATATGGTGAAGTTCCGCCTCCCGAGGATTCCGCATATTGTGGCGAACTTTTTGACAGCTTTCGTAGGAGCCGTCGGAAATCCCAGATCGTCCACCTCTGTTATGGTGTACACTTCCTTAGGGATCTTATTCTGGGTCCTAGTAGCCCGGCTCGATGTTGTCCCACTAGCAGTCGCTGACATGGGTTCGCCTTGCTGCGACATTTTCTATACAACTGTTGTACGGCAAGAAAGTTAAAAAAAATTATAGAAAAACTTATTTTGGTTGTGTTATAACTTATGCTAAGGTTAAGATATGGCTTCAGTTTTGCTTAGAAATTGTGCATCAATTACAATCATTTGCAAGTGTACTTCCCCAAAAAAAAAACAAGTATAGATGGTCTGTTCTTATGCAAAAAGAACAAGTGAAGTTCCCAAAAAAAAAGAACAAGTGTAGATAGTTTGTTTTTATGCAAAAAAGAGAAAGTGGTGTGCCCCCAAATAAAAAGAACAAGTGTACATAGTCTGTTCTTATGCAAAAAGAACAAGTGAAGTTCCCCAAAAAAAAGAACATGTGTAGATAGTCTGTTTTTATGCAAAAAAGAGAAAGTGTAGTGCCCCCCAAATAAAAAGAACAAGTGTACATGGTCTGTTCTTATGCAAAAAGAACAAGTGAAGTTCCCCAAAAAAAAGAACATGTGTAGATAGTCTGTTTTTATGAAAAAAAGAGAAAGTGTAGTGCCCCCCAAATAAAAAGAACAAGTGTAGATAGTCTGTTCTTGAGCATTCATCACTGGCTATTTATCAAGAAATCATCACAGAGTAATAGTGGCAGGAAGAGGACAGATATAGAGGAAGTGGCCAAAATGAAAAAAAAAAGCCAGCCTTCCCTACTCTTATCTTTGATTTTCCAATGATCCAAAGTCCAAACAGATTGATATGATTTCTTAAAGCAACTTTTACATAGAATTTTTTTAAAAAAACACACATTTATTTAGCAATGTTTTATGTGAACAAACAGTTCTATCACAAAAGAGTAAATTATTAGCACATATTTTCACTTTACACTAGGGTTAGCACATATTTATTAACAGTAGTGTACTCCACAGAACCTTATAGAGATTCCATGAAATTTCAAAACATATATAAACTTCAAAAAACATGGTCTAAGTTCAAGAAGTATATCACAAGTTTCACTCATATTAACAGGCAAAGATAATCTGATGGACTGAAAAATCATGGCATAACCAACAGCAAATTACTACATGCATGGTACAAACTACAAAGCATCAGGAACTGAACAAGTTTACAGGTTAGGGGAAAAAAAGGAGAAACCACTTTTACCTTCAAAAAGGAGAACAAGTTTACAAGTTTACTGGTAGGAGGCGGCGGCGGCAGCGGCGTCGAGGAGGAGGAGGCGGCGTCCAGGAGGCGGCGGCGTCGAGGAGGAGGAGGCGGCGGCGTCTAGGAGGAGGAGGCGGCAGTCGGGAGAGAGATCGAGAGTGAGAGGAAGGAGGCGGCGGCGGCGGTTGTGACAGAGAGTGCGAGTGAGGGTGAGAGGGAGAGTGAAAAACTTAGTTTTTCTACCGATCCAGATTCTGGATCGGTAGAAAACCTAGTCGTAGGTCATCACCACCGGGCACAAGCACTAAGCCCGATACGGATGACAATCATCCGTGACGGGCACAAGAACGAAGCCCGATACGGTTAAAAATCATCCGTGACGGGCACAAGAACGAAGCCCGATACGGATGACAATCATCCGTGACGGGCACAACTAATAAGCCCAATACGGATGACAATCATCCGTGACGGGCAGAGCTAATATGCCTGATAGAGATAAGCTCATCTCTGACAGGCATTATTTATATGCCCGATAGAGATAAGCTCATCCCACTATAGAATTAAAATATTCCTAATCAGTTGTATTTAATAATGATATTTAAGTTATAAAATCATTTATAATTAACTTGTACCCGATTTAAAATTGCTATTACATTTTTAGATGGTGTAAAATTTCTGTTAAATTAAAATATGCCTTATTAAATTAGTTTAAAATTACCATTAAATTTTAAAAAATTATTATAATTAACCTATGCCTTATTTAAACAGTGTAAATTTGCTATTAAATTTTAAAACACACATGAATTTAAAATATGCAGATCATAAGGCACCGGTACAAAATACTTCATTACTTATATCTATTTGCAATTTACAGTACTACGAAGACTCTGTTTACAAGGATATGCCTTCCGAATGGTCAGAACGAGCGTATGCCACTTCGTCTTCGGGATCATCGTCAAGGTCGATCTGAGGTCTCACATGAAGATTCTGGTTATATTCTTCCTCATCGACGACGTTGTCAACCCCAACAATTCTTCGTTTGCCATCCCTAACGACGTGCAGCTTCTTGTTAGCGGGGTTTTGTATATAGAAAATCTGCTCGACCTGCTTCGCTAGGACGAACGATTCGTCCGCGTATCCAACCTTGGCCAGGTCCACTAAAGTGAATCCTTCCCTGTCGACTTTTACTCCAGTGCGGATATTCACCCAGCTACAACGAAACAAAGGGACTTTGAAGCTCCTGTAGTTTATCTCCTAGATCTGCTCTATGCGGCCATAGTATGTGTTCGATCCAGCTTGATCCTGATATGCATCTATACGGACTCCACTGTTCTGCACTGTACTTTTGTCATCTTGTTTGACGATGTAAAATATGTATCCATTGATATCGTACCCTTGCCATGTGTCGACATCCCAGCTTGGGCCCCTTGCCAACGTTCGTATTATCTTACTTGGGCCATCGGTCGACCGTGCGATACGATTCTTGAACCATTCGTTGAAGCGAGTACTATGTTTTCTGTTGAAGCGATACTAATCACACAGATCTTGCCAGTTGCTATCAGAGGCATTCTACCACCCAAAGTCCGTCACATGATCCAACGGCTCTATGCCTTCTTCAATGCAATCGGTTAGAAGATTATAGATCCCGAAGATCTAGATGGGTTGCAGGCCGATATTGTCAATACTCTGTGTCACTTGGAGATGTATTTTCCACTGTCTTTCTTCGATATCATGGTTCATCTCCCTATTCATCTAGTGAAGCAAACAAAAATATGTGGCCCATCTTTTCTAAGGGAGATGTACCCGTTCGAGAGATACATGGGAGTTCTTAAGTCGTATGTTCGAAATAGAGCAAAACCGGAGGGAAGCATCATTGAAGGGTACATGACGGAGGAGGTTCTTGAGTTCTGCGTCGATTACATGGCCGAGACTGATCCTATCGGAGCACCTGCGTCTCGCCACGAAGGAAGGTTGGCAGGTGTTGGCACAACAGGCAGAAAAAAATTGTTCCCGATCAAACTTCCTATGCGCAGGCTCATTTCGCTGTGCTGCAACATATGGCCGAAGTAACCCCATACTTTTGAGGAGCATTTAGCGAAGGTCCGACAGGAGAACATGGGTCGATCAGATATCTGGATCAACAGAGAACACAATACTCGATTCAACGAATGGTTCAAGAATCGTATCGCACGGTCGACCAATGGCCCAAGTGAGACAGTTTGCAGGTTGGCAAGAGGCCCATGTTGGGATGTTGACACATGGCAATGGTACAATATCAATGGGTACACATTTTACACCATCACACAAGATGAGAAAAGCACAGTTCAAAACAGTGGAGTCCGTATAGATGCATATCAGGATCAAGCTGGATTGAACACATACTATGGTCGCATAAAGCAGATCTGAAGCTGAACTACATGAACTTCAAAGTCCCTTTGTTTCATTGTAGTTGGGTGAATATTCGCACTGGTGTCAAAGTGGACAAGGAAGGATTCACTTTAGTGGACCTGGCCAAGGTTGGATACGCTGACGAACCATTCATCCTAGCGAAACAGGTCGAGCAGATTTTCTACATAAAAGACCCCGCGAACAAGAAGCTGCACGTCGTTAGGGATGGCAAGCGAAGAATTATTGGGGTTGACAACGTTGTTGATGAAGAAGAATACAACCAAAATCTTCATGTGACACCTCAGATCGCCCTTGAAGATGATCCCGAAGACGATGTGGCGTATGCTCGTTCAGACCATTCGGAAGGCAAGAACCCTAAATTCCCAAAATTGCAAATCCCAAATCAAAACCCCAAATCAGTGCAAACCCTAAAGAACATGGGGACCTCGGTCATTGGAGTCCACCGCATGTGGCATCAACTTCAACCAATGTGTGCACCTCCGAGCTCCTCCACTGGCTTCACTCCGGTTCCCTTCACACGAGCATCGTTACCACATCACGCATCCACGTCGCAGTAGCTCGACTCCGCCACCCGGACCGGTCCTACGCCTGCCTGAGTTGGTTGCGCAAGACCGAGGATCGCCTTGGCTGCGACTTCTGCTGCACCGAGGATGAGAACCGTGGTGGGGGAGCGGTTCATCGGCCTCAGCCCGCCGTGCGTCATCGCCACCGCTGCTATCACCTCGGCGTAGCCGGCCCTTAGTTGACTTGGGACTTTGTCCTGCTATGCATCGTTGGCTTCAGCTTCGCCGAAACCGTGTGTGGGATCAGCCCGCCGTGCACGGGTACGCCGTCGTCGCCGCTTTGCTGAATCACCACCGCGGTCGCTGCTCATTTTTGGGTTGGAGGAATTGGAGAGAAATGGGAGAAATGGTTAGGGTTTTGACCGGGCATGATTTTTGTTCAAAATCGAAGAAATCTGGACCATCTGATCAAGATCCTATGGTCGACATCCATCCTGCGCCGACTCACACCGTCACTAGCAATCCTGGCCATTGATTACGATCCAACGACATAGGCTAATGGGCCTGCGGGTGCTAACTAGGCAACACACGCTTGCCCGTGGCCCGCTCGGTTACATGCGTGCGCTAGGAACCGCGCGCGCCTTTGCCTCGCCCGGCCACTAGGCTACGCTCGCTCCACGCGCATGATGGGCCAGGCCTCGCGCCTCATGGGCCGGCACACCATTTGGGCCGCCACCGGCCTCTGGGCCAAATTTATTTTTCTTTTATGTTTCACCCGAAAATCACTTATTCATTTACTTAATTAATAATTAACTTTAGTCATCTTAAGCCATCATTTTAAGCTATAAAATTGCAGTAAATTTTGTATGTGTATTTTAATTTATTTCTAACTAAATTGAACCAACGGAAAGTTTAGTTATAATATTTAATTATTTTCTTTATCGTATTGACTCAACGAAGTTACGATTTAAGAATTTTTTTCACTTTGATTTTGTTTTTTTTTGTAAATGGAACCAACAACCTTATAATTATTAATTATGTTGTGATACTTAAAATTTTAATTATTAGTATATATTTATTGTTAATATTAATATTAGTTTTACCTGTTACAACACACGGGCATGTTGCCCAAGTTTTACTAAAAGGATCTAGTATAAGCACCAGGCGGCAATTCCTCTCCTGATCGGAGCCGAGCGGTTTCTGAAAAATCTCACGTAGATAAAAATCCGCAAAATCTCCGTTCCGTTTCGTCTAAATTCACGGCCGATATTACTTTCCGTTGGGCTTGGGCTCGGCCCAATCTGCTCTTGGGCTCCCTCGTCCTCGTCTTCCCCTCCGTCTTCTCCACCGCCGTCGCCGCCGCCGATCTGCTCAAGGTTCGATCCCCTCCACCCTCTTCCCTCCCCTCCGCCGCTCCCACCTTCTGCACTAATCCGCCCTTCCTTCGCAGCCTGCCGCCACCGCCGGGTCGATTCTTTCTTTCTTTCTTTCTTCCTTTTTTCCCCAATCCGTTCGTCCGCCCTCCTCCGACGCGGCGGCGGCGGCATGAAGCGGCACCAGATGGAGTCGGTGCCGAGGACGGTGTCGACGGTCGTCCCGAACACGGCGGAGGGCACACACGTGTTCGACATCATGGGGTACAACCAGGTGAAGGGGAGGGGCCACGAGGAGCACGTCACGTCGGGGACCTTCGTCGTCGGCGGCCTCCACTGGGCCATCCTCCTCTTCCCAGACTCCCACATCATCCTCCTTGACGGTGAGGAAGACAACGTCACCGCCTACCTCGAGCTCCAGAGCCAGGGGGGAGGCAAGGTGCGGGCGTGCTGCGACGTCAGGCTGGTCGACCAGACCACCGGCCTCGCCTCCTCAGCAGCGGTGCAGCCGGATGCCAAGACATTCAAGGTGTTCAATGCCGATGAATGCAACAGGGTGAGCTGTCTCAAGATGAAGAGGACCGAATTCGAGGCACCGCCGTATCTCGTCGATGATCGGATTATCCTGGAGTGTGTGGTCACTGTCAAGAAGGAGCCACGGGTGTCGAGAACAAGACCGGTCCCGAGAATCAAGGTGCCGCCGAGCAACATGATGCAGCAACTCGGCGATCTGCTGGAGTCCAAGGAGGGGGCAGATGTGATGTTCGATGTCGCTGGGGAGACCTTCCCGGCGCATAAGCTTGTGCTAGCGATGCGGTCTCCTGTCTTCAAAGCGGAGCTATGTGGGCCGATGAGGGAGAGCGGAACGGAGCCTATCAGTATTGTGGATATGCAACCTGTTGTGTTCAAGGCCCTGCTCCAGTTCATCTATACTGATTGGTTGCCGGCAATTCGTGATTTTGAGGGAGACGATAATAGCGAGATGATCCGGCACTTGCTTGTCGCCGCGGACAGGTATGCCGTGGACAGGCTGAAGCTGTTGTGCCAAAGCATCCTTTGCAAGAATCTTCGTGTCGGTAATGTTGCAACTACACTGGCTCTGGCTGATCAACATAATTGTGGCATGCTTAAGGATGCCTGCATTGAATTTATGTCATGTTCAAATATGTTGGATGATGTTGTGGCATCCAGTGGGTTTGTGGATCTTGAAAACACAGCTCCTTCTCTTGTAGCTGAGGCAAAGGAAAAAATGGGCAGGTTCAAGAAAATGTCGAGGATAACAAAGAGCAATGCACCGGAAGATGAACCTAACAGTAATTAGTTTAGTTTATAAGTAATATGGATATCTGTCTACTTTTACTGGATCAGGTCCTTGTGGTTACTTTACTCTTGATATAAATAGCAATAACTTAAACACTGGTATTGCCCACACCTGTTGTGTTTAGAATTATTTTTTGGGTAAATTCACATACCTAAGTTGCACTTTAGACTAGGTTTTGCAAACATTGTTACCATGGACAGGCTTTATCATCTAATGCACTTCGGGCCAATAGTTGTGCGTCAGCTCACCATCTCCTTCTGCCAACATAATGTTTACTCCTCTAGCACAAGCACACCAATGAAATAGGTCAAATCCGTTGGCCTTGATGAGGGTGTTGGCGAGGAGGGCCTAACAAGGTGTTCCATCAGGCAGCAGATGTTAACAAACCTACTGTTAGCAGATGCTAAATTGCTTGGAAGGAGATGCCATCAATTGAATAAATGGCACTGCAATTACTTATGTTCAGGTATGTATTGCGGGAAACACCCTGTTCCCTGATTTGCCAGTTGTGCACAGATGTTCAATGCAATGATTCGTCAATGTGAGTCCAAGGTGATGACTGACCAGGTACTGAGCTCGTTTTCCAGTTGCAAAATTTGGTAACAAAACCTGGTCTAAGTGATAACCTTTTTCAAGACCTAATCCAAAGTGCAACATTGGTAGGAAAATCCAGTTCAATGTGAAATTTACTATTACCTTTTCAGGAATTATATTTGAGAGGAGTAATTTTTCTTGGATGTCTGTATGTTGTGCCTGCATTTTAGATTTTCTAAGAGCCATGCATATTTGAGAAACCTAAATCGACTTCCAATAGAAATGGAGATGAAAATTGGAGGATTAGGGCTATTTGATCAATTAGTACAACTCTAACAGTAGGTTTGCTTTTTTTTACGTATGCCAATTTATGACTCCAGCCTGAGAAGCTAATGCCAAACATTTAGTGCTTTGTGTTTGTGGTCACTTTTTTATTCTCCAAATTTTGTTCTATTAACCAGAATATTCTACTGTTATATTTGAGCTTGTCTATTATAAACAATGTTTGTTTTGAGAATGTAAGTAGTCTTCTTGTATCATCTGTTATTAAGAAATAATTCAAAACCGTATTTATGGTTAGGCAAACTACTTTACCTTGGCAATATGCATGCAAAAAATAAGGTACCAGTAGTAACTGTTAGATTTTAAGTAAGGGTAGTAAAATTATATATAGTCACAGTTTGGATGAAGCAACAAAGCAATACTGGGGCACCTTTTGGTAACCATTCTTCTTCTTCTTCTTTTTATCTTCAAAATTTCTGATGGAACTGAGCTTAGTTTTGGAATCATGCAGGTCTGTAACACCATTGTTCTTGGCAAATGGCAAGGATGAAGGTACAGACTTCTCTGAGCGCTTCTTTTTTTTACTCCACACCAATTTCAGCTAAGATTTCAAACTTTTATTACACTTCTGAACAGTTACTGATTTGTCCATAGCTGCATTGAAATTTAGTAAATTTCGCTACATAACATCGTCACTTTGCGGTTTGAGCTGTAGGATAACCCAAAAGTTAAACTTTGGGGGAAAACACTATGTAAATGTGGTAATTTGTTCGTGGACACCGTCTGTAGTATTTTAATATTTTTGGACTGATGTGGGGAGAGAGAGGCATTGTTGCCCCTAGCATTTTTCACTTAGCCGACTGGGGCCATATGCTTTTTTTTTATTAGAACATCGTTCGTTCAGAGCCCCTGAGACATCCTACACCCTCTGTCCAGTTCGCTGCTGCGACTGGAGCGAATGGAGAGAATAAGCGGATCGATGCCCATCTCTCTCTCTCTTCCCTCCCCAGCTCACTCTGTATCGAACTCTCGATCTCCTCTTCTCACCTGTAATTTCTCCTCTTCCATCTCACACACGGCTTCTGCTCGTCCCCGATCTCCGTCGAGACATTGTGTCCCTTATCGATTTGGCTGCCTTCTGTGACAGGGCATCAGGCGCTGTGCAAGATTTTTATTTGGGATTTGTTCTCTGATATATGACTGATTTCCTGTTGCATTTGAGCGGGATTGGTTGTTGTTAACTTTATGCATGAACCATAATTGGTGATTGTTCTGGCGCCAGAGCTAGCAGCGGAGGTTGATATGAGCCGGATAACCCAGGACAATTATGTCTTTAGATGCCTTCTCTCCTCCTCGTCAGTCCAAAAATACTAAAATAATGGAGGAGGTGTTTATCGGCAAATTATCACATTTACAGAGTATCTTCACGTAAAATTTAACCTTTTTAATGTCCTATAGCTAAAACCGTAAAGTGACGATGCTCTATAGCAAAATTTGTCAAATTCAGCAAATTTTTAGTTGGTTCATCTCATTACCCGTGTTTGTAAATCAGGGGAGAAGAGAGAAGACTTAGCTGCTGCACCTCAGGGTTTGTCAGATATCAGATCCATGGTAGATTTGATGTTTATATGTTAAATATGGTGGTTTAAAATTTTAATTGGATTTGATACACAACTCTTATCCACTACTATAGATGTCTGTTTGGTTGCTTGGCTCACCGGCCGTATCTCTTATCCTGGTTGGCTTAAGCCAGGATGCGACATGCAAAATGAGTTTGTTTGGTTACCTGTCTGTACACAACCTGTTTGAGTTGAGCAGTTGTTTGGTTTAGTTGAATTTTAGTGCTTGTATGTAGGAGATTTTGTTTGGTTTATTATATAGACTTGAGTACAGTTACCCTCTTTATTTTTATGGTGAAGATACCTCTAATGAGTATAGAAATATTGCCCAAGTAAAAAAGCACTCCACATCGTAGTAATAAAAAATATACACTATTGTCCTGGCAGATAATTATACAACAATTGATTCATAAAAAAATATTCACCGCATGGAAAAAAAAGAAACAAAGGAGCTCACATATACTAATAAAATTCATCTCAAGGACCAAAAAAGAACGATAATCATCATTTTCAGTACTGTGAGAAAATCAACAAATAATAAAAAAGGCAGGCATCAGTTGCCTCGTTGCCTACCCGACCATGTTGGCCTTCCCAAATCCCAATCAACGTGGTCATTGTTGCTGCAGTTCTGGCGGCAACACCGGCCCTACTGCCGGATCTGATGGTGGTGGGGCTGCAGCAAGTCCGGCCACCAAATTCGATCGAGGAGATGAGGTGGCCATCCATCGTGGACTCTCACTCAAGCTCGATTGGATCTGACGAGGTGAGCTCGATGGCGAGCTCCTAGCCGGAGAAGAGAGGGGCGTGACAAAGAGAATGAGGAAGACCGCGTTGGGGGAGAAAGCCCAAGCTCATGCCGGTGAGGAGGGTGCAACAAGCTTGGCGAGGAGTACAGCACTACCAAAACCTTAGATTTTTGGATTGGGGGAAAAATGAGGGGGAGAGGTGATGGTGGTGACCCTATTGCTCCCTTTTGCATGCACGGGTGCACGACTTTAGACGCGCAGGTGCAGCACGGTTGCATGCGTTCGGCCAGGACGAGCAGATAAGGTCGATTTGGCCGTTCCTACTCAACCTGGCTGTGGAGGCTTTTTTTTTATCTGTTGAGCCAGGCTCAGGGACACGTGCAGGCAATCAAACAGACGGTAAGTTGCATCCAGATATGTGAGGCAAGCTGATACGGGCAACCAAAACGCGCCCTATGCCCGCACAGGTGGGCAGAAACCTGCCATCAGAAATCAAATTTTCTAAACGGGCCTCTTATGTGACCTGCATGTGAAGATGGATTTTCACAATCAACAATGTTAAGCCGACAGAATAGAAATAGGAATTTTGCCAAAAACTAAAAATAAAAATTGATATTCCCTGATCAACCAGTTTCATTTCCTTGATCACACTCACAAATCTCTGATCAAATTATAAACAAAAGAGTAAATAGCACCAGCGTGAAGGTTTCACCTAGCTCCACAAATTTGCAAAGTGAACATGGAGGTAACTACAGTTGGTTTATTGTATTATCCTAGTCCAAAGCCTAGTTTGACCATGGTCTTGATTACGTGGCATGCCATGTAAGCAATGACATGACACAATTTTATTTTTTATTCTCCCCCTTTCTTTTTTTTCTCCCTTTTTCCTCTCTCCGGCAAGCGGCGGCACTGACGACAACGGCCGACTCCCTCCCATGCAGCTGCATCGTTGAGCTTACCTTCTTCCTCTCTTCGATAAGCAGCGACGATGCCTGACTCCCTCCCATGCAGCTGTGTACTTGAGCTCGCCTTATTCCTCCTCTCTTTGGTAAGCGGCGGTACCAGTGATGACAACCGACTCCCACCCATGCAGCTACACCGTTGAGCTCGCCTTCTTCCTCACTCCGGCAAACTATGGCACCTACGACGGCGGTCAACTCCCTTCCGTGCAGCTGCCATTGTTGATCTTGCCTCCTTCTCTTCGGCAAGCAGCTGGTGACGACGGTCGACCTCGAGCTCCGTCCTGTACAAATCAAGCACCAGCATTCCCTACCCATCTTCTCTGTACCAAGCTCCTCCGCCAGCTCCCCCCTCCCCTCCCAGCTCAAATCCCGCCAGTGCCACCATTGCCCACCGTCACTGCCGATGCATCGAGCGGTGGAGGAAGAAGAGAAAAGAAGGGGAGACAAAGAGAGGGAGAGGGGAGGAGGGAAATTTTGCCGTGTCATTATCCACATGGCATGCCACATAAGTAAGACCACTGTTAAACAAGGCTTTGGACCAGGATGATACAATAAATCAAGTTTAAGGATCTCTATGCGCGCTTTGGAAGTTCGTGTATATACGTGTGCAATTTACTCTAAATAAAAATTACCCCAACCCCTCAAATCATAAATCAATTCTAGCATTTTCATATATCAGTTCAACGACCTCACAAATTTACAGATCACAGGCTGCAACAGAGATTAGAGAGGAGGCAGCGTAGCTGGCGTAAAGAGGCGCACGGCAGATGTATCCCTTGCTGTTGCCTTGCCGTAGTCCTTGTCGTCACCCGTCGCTGAGTCGTAGTGCTCGCCATTGCTAGCCGTGCCGCGGTCCTGACCGTCGCTTGTCGCAGAGGCACGATCGTCGTCGTCGCCCGTCGCCAAAGCCGTCGTCCTCATCGTTGCTAGCCAACGCAGTCCTCTCCATGGGTATGTCACCTGACCACCGCAGACCCATAGCTTTTGGGGCCCGCCGCCGCTCTTAGAGCCTGCCGCAAGATCCACTCCTCGAGCTCTTCTGGAGCAACGCGCCCAATCCACCGTTGCCAGCCGAGCTGCGGCCCTTTCCACTTGGTTCGCCGCTCATGCTGCCCAACGACACCGGACCTGCAGCTCTCGGGTCCCATAGTTAGATCCTCTCCTCCTCGGGCTCTGCCGGACTAACGCGCCCAATCCGCTGCTCCCATGGTCGTTGGCACCAGATCCGCCTGTTGCGAGGTTGTCAGCGCAGATTCGCTAGTCTCGAGGTCACCGGCGCTGAATCCACCCTTCACGGGGTCGTCGGCGGTTGATCCGCCCCTCTTGTGGCCCGCCGGCGGCAGATCCAACCCTTGCGACCCCGCGGGAGGCTGCATGCGCTCATCGAAGAAGCCTCCTAGCTCGCTCCCACGGGCACACCGGTGGCCGCTCCTGACGTCACCGTCACTCCTAGTTGATTAAAGCATGGGTAAGAGAGAGGGAGAAGAGGTGATGGGGAGAAGGGAGAAGACGTGCGGAGTGGAGAGTACTTAGCAACTAGAGCTTGTGATATTCCTTTTTATTTCATCCTGTGATTTTCCAAGGCAGTCCAGTTTTTATAGACAGGCCTCTTAAGGAAACACCTTGTTAAAGTTTTTTTCCATATATGTCGGTTTTGTGAAAATCGATTTTTACAGACATGTCTTAACATAAGAGTTCTATGCATTTTCATAAGCGAGTCTTCTTTTTTCTGCTTGTAAAAATAAAAGGGGTGTCTTCAAGAATGGTTATTTATAGTGATATTCTATTTCTATAAATATAGTTATCATTTCTATATAAAACGATAAATAGAATTGGATTTCATATACAACTCTTACTTTGATTTTCCATGCATGCAAATAAAAACTATATACAATATATTTTAAAAGTCGAATTATATTTTATATCTAATTTATTGCTTATCTCTTACAATTATAGTTGTATTTTGTATACAACTAGTTACAAGCCTGTGCTAACTCTACGGTGACAATTTATATTGTAAATGAAGCAATCATAAGATTGGCTATTAAGTATAGATTCCAGACATCAATTAAGACTTAAGTAATGTGGAGTTCAATTAAGAAAGCAGCAAGCAGGTTTAATGAGCTGAGTACAGAAGCTCTTTGTCACAATATAATGCAATATGCGATTCTTTATACCATAAATACTCCCAAATTATGACAAATTGACCCTTTTAAAAAACTTATTTAAAGAATAGACCATGCTAAAAACTTATTGCAATAAGTTTCGGTCTAATTTTGCAATAAGTTTTTGGCACGGTCTATTCTTCAAATAAGTTTTTCAAAAGGTCAAATTGTCAAAATTTTGGTAAATACTCTTTGTCATAATATAATGCAATATGCAATTCTTTATACCATAAATAAATACTGCTTAAACAGACAAAACGCTAATGTTAGCGAAGTTACATTAAGAAAGTTCCTATTAGAAGGTCCTTAGTTTTACTATAGTGTAATAAACCAGCAGCCAAAGAAACTACATCCAGGACAAGGTCCATGATTAACAAAATGAGCCATTCGGTTACATCCGGGACAAATACTTCAAGTTTAAACAAACTTCTAGAGCTAGCATTGCACATTGATGTAAGTTCAAGTGAGTTATCAGTTTAAGCAAGTGTCAACAAACTTGAATAGCATATCATGATCATACAAGCTACTTAAGCAGACGAAAGCTAGACAAGAGACCAGACTAGCATAAGAGTGATACATGCATATCAAAATGATGAGCAAGAGATAACAATCAAAGCTCAATGAGAAGGGTGTATAATACAATGCAGAAAAGTAAACATAATGCAATATGTTACATATGTATGCAAAAACAAGTAACTCCCCCTCAAAGCAAACCATAGGGGTGAATCACCCCTAACTCACTTCGCAGAAACTCAAACCGGGTTCGATCAAGAGGTTTGGTGAAAATATCAGCAAGTTGTTTCTCAGATTCAAAAAACTCTAGCACAATAGTACCTTTCTCAACATTGTCTCGGAGAAAGTGGTACCGAATTTCAATGTGCTTGATCCTTGAATGTTGAACTGGATTTTTAGCAATGTTAATCGCACTGGTATTATCACAAAGCAAAGGAACACCAGAGAAGGACAAGCCATAATCTTTCAAAGTGGAAACCATCCAAAGAACTTGACTGCAAGAGCTAGCAGCCGCAACGTACTCAGCCTCGGCTGTTGATTGAGCAACAGAAGACTGCTTACGCGAGGACCAAGAAACCAAAGAAGTGCCAAGAAAATGACAAGTGCCAGAAGTACTCTTCCGATCAATCTTACAACCCGCAAAATCAACATCAGAAAAGGCTCGAATTGAAAGAGTAGAGGAGGAAGAATACCATATACCGTACTCAAGTGTAGACTTGATGTAGCGAAGGATGCGCTTGACTGCTTGGCGATGTGAGGTTCTTGGGGAAGCTTGAAACCTGGCGCACAGGCACACGGAGAAGTGGATGTCCGGCCTTGACGCAGTCAGGTAGAGGAGGGAGCTGATCATACTTCGGTACTCGTGTTGATCAACTTCTTCACCATCTTCATCAGGACTCAGTGATGAAGTGGTTGCCATGGGAGTGGCAATGGGCTTGCAGTCCTCTATCTCGAACTTCTTCAATAGCTCCTTGGAGTACTTGGTCTGATGAACAAAGATGGCTTCCTTGGTTTGCTTGATTTGTAGTCCAAGGAAGTAGGTCAACTCTCCCATCATGCTCATCTCAAATTTTCTACTCATCACATCAGAAAACTGGGCAACAAGTGCATGAGAGGAGCCACCAAAAATGATGTCATCAACATATATCTGAACAAGAAGAAAATCATTGCCATGATGACTAGTAAAGAGAGTTTTATCAACAGCCCCCATTTCAAAACCATTTTGAAGCAAAAAAGTTTTCAGTCTTTCATACCAAGCTCTTGGAGCTTGTTTTAAACCATAGAAAGCTTTATCAAGTTTGAACACATGGTTTGGAAATTTTGGATTTTCAAAGCCAGGAGGTTGTTTGACAAAAACTTTTTCCTCGATTACACCATTCAGAAAGGCACTTTTTACATCCATTTGAAAAAGTTTGAAACCTTTGGAAGAAGCAAAAGCCAAAAGAATTCGGATAGCTTCTAATCTAGCAACTGGTGCAAAGGTTTCTTCGAAATCCAAGCCCTCAACTTGGGTGAAACCTTGTGCAACCAGTCTGGCTTTGTTTCGAACAATTGAACCATCTTCTCCAAGTTTGTTTTTGAAAACCCACTTTGTTCCAATCACATTTTGACCTAGGGGAGGTTCTACCAAAGTCCAAACATTGTTTCTTTCAAAGTTCTCTAACTCCTCATGCATGGCATTGACTCAATTCTCATCAGATAAAGCATGACAAATATTTTTGGGCTCAAAAGAGGCAACAAAGGCAGAATTGACAAGATCATAGGAGCGATTTTTGGTTACCCTTTCACCAATACCTCCGATCATCGTTTCTAGAGTATGTCGGTTTTGGATGTGACGGGGAGCTGTTGGTCCTGATGTACCTTCATAAGTTGCATCAAGTACAGTTGCTGATGACGATGTAGCTGGAGCTTCTCCTGAAGGTGATGTAGTGGAAGGAGACTCGATCACTTGTGCTGGTGGAGGAGTGTCCTGAAGAGAGGGGATGGAGTCATCATCCTCATCTAAGTCCTCCTCCACAAAGATACTTTCATCTGGAGAACCTGAATTTTCTGGTCTAGTACTTGGACTAGCCTCATCAAAAGTGACTTCACAAGTCTCCACAATTTTGTTAGCTGAAGGAACAAAGACCCGATAAGCACGAGAATGAGCAGCATAGCCAAGAAAGATGCCATCGGAAGACCAAGATTCAAACTTGTCCAAATTTCCAGGCTTAAGAACAAAGCACTTGCATCCAAAAACCCTGAAGTGTGACACTTTTGATCGGCGACCAAATCTGAGCTCATAGGGGGTTTTGTGCAAGTTAGTTCTTAAGAACACCCGATTGGAAATAAAACAAGCAGCAGAAATTGCTTCAGTCCAGAACCTTCTTGGTGTGACATATTCATCAAGCATGGTTCGGGCCATCTCCACAAGTGTGCGGTTCTTTCTCTCAACCACACCATTTTGTTGTGGAACATATGGCGAAGAAAACCGATGTTCAATTCCAGAGGAAGCACAGAAAGATTCAAAAGCAGAGTTCTTGAATTCAGAGCCATTATCATTGCGAATTGCACGAAGAGCACCAGGAAACTCCAATGCCAAGCTACGAACAAGATTACGAAAGAAGCCAAAAGTTTCCTCTTTTGATTTAAGAAAATAGACCCAAGAGTATCGAGAGAAATCATCCACAATAACCAAAACATACCATTTTCCTCCAAATGACTAGACCCGAGCAGGACCAACCGTATCCATGTGAAGCAGTTGTCCTGGTCCATTTGTCATGACCATTGTTACAGGCTTATGAGAGGAAGATGTCATTTTTCCATGCCGACAAGGTGCACAAACAAGATCTTTTGAAGTTTTCAATTTGGGCAAACCTCGAATCAAATCCATGCCACTAATTCGAGACAAATGATCAAAACCAATGTGACCAAGACACCGATGCCAGAAAAACAAGTCTCTATTCTCTGAAGCAAGAAGACAGCGAGAAGGTCCAGGAGAAGAAGAGTCAAAGTTTGCAAAGAAAATCTGCCCAACTCGAGAAATGTCAAACACAAGAGATTTAGAGACATCAAGAACACGAGAACGATCTTTCTTAAATCGAACTTCCAAGTCTTCATCACAGAGTTGTGAAACAGAAAGCAAGTTGTATTTTAGTTTACTTACAAGAGCCACATCTTTCAGCATGAATTTATCATTGACTCTGATTGTACCTTTGCCCATCACACGTCCACTGCTTGCATCCCCAAAAGTGATGGTCTCATCACCGGATGCGTGAGTGAGAGAAGTGAACCACTTGGCAGGTCATGTGACGTGAGCAACTGGAGTCCACAAGCCAAGAGTTACTTCTTCCCACTCCAAAATCCTACAAAAAGGACAAGGCAGATCTCGATGACTCGGTACTGGGGTTACTGAGAAATGACTTAGGGATCCAGTACTGAGTCATGCGAGGAATACAACCATTTTTAGAATGATATGCAAATTGATCATGCTTGTTTTGTCCCAACCTTGCTAGATTATGTCGAGGGTGCACATCTCGGCGAGAAAAGCGAGATACACCACTTGAACGACAATAACATGCATGTTCTAACCTTTCAGGGACTCTTGTAACTCTTCTATTCCAAAAGTGTTCTTGACGCTCTTTTCTTGCCTTTCTAAAACAGAAACCTACCAAATGACCAGTTTTTCCACAATAGGTGCATTCAAACTTGATTTTCTCTACAGGCTTGGTTTGTTTCTGGTTTTGTTTATGCTTAACTTGTATTGGATCTTTGGGTTTTGGATTTGTGAGATTTGGATTTTTGGGATTGGATTGGCTAGTCATAGGTACTAACTTAGGTTCAGATGTTTTGGATGTACTGGAGTTAGTGTTTCCTATAAAGCCAGCAGACTTAAAGGTTATGGGTTTTTGAGCTAGTTCTATCATCCCATTTGTGACACCTAAAATCTCATGGGTACCTATCCTTAAAAGATTCAGCAAAATCATAGTCTATCCCTTGGTTGTTTATGGACACTTTGGATTGGTCTAGGATCATGTTTAGCTTTTTCTTTCCTTGTGCAAACCTTTCTAATGACTGTTGCAAATAGGTGTTCTCTCTTTTGACAGAATCAAGATCATTTTTCAAGGAAATACATGAAGAGCATGAATCAACAGATTTTAAGGTTCCAATGACAATTTTAGCATCTTTTAGTTTAGTTTCCAAGGTAGCACAATTTGAACATAAAGATTGAACAGGTTTCTTAGAAGCAGAAGATTCTAATAAGTTATTTCTGATCTTGAGCATGCCAACTTGTTGTCTTAATCCATCAATGTCACTAGTGAGTATAGGACAGTTTTCATAACTACTTATCCTATTTTGTTCGAATTTATCTTTCCATTCTTTTAATTCCATTTCAAGCAACTCATGTCAATTTTCAGTTCATAACAAGTAGAGCAAGCAACACTAGCACTAGAAAGGTTCCCAGCTCCTAAAGCATATGTTTTCAATTTATCCTTGAGAAGATTGATTTCAGAAATGTAAGAAGCACAGGCACGTCAATTATCTTCCTCAGGAATCATGGATCAAAGCCTAACAATTTCTAGCGCCATTCCATCATTTTCAAATTTTAGTTTCTCAATTTTATGCTTGGAAGACCTATACTTGTCACTAATTTCAATCATTAAATGTGCCATTCTTTCTTTGTTTAGTTCATCATCAGAATCATCACAACAGGAACCATCCAAGGAAGGAGTGTCATCAAAACATACCTTAGGATGCTCCGATGAGTCATCCTCATCCTCAAGTGCCATGAGACACATGTTGATGAAGTCCTCATTGTTGGCGAGGCAGTACATGCCGGAGAAGTCCTTGTCCTCCTTCTCTTGATCATCGTCGTCGGAGTTGATGTCGCTGAGCTGGACCTCCTCAAGAGCTGCCAAGACCTTGTGGATTGCCTTCTTCATCAAGTTCTTTCTTCCTTTTCGCCCTTATCCCTCGGGCTTCTTGAAAGTCTTGTCACTCTTCCTTTTTAGCTTAGGACAATTTACTCGGATGTGGTTTGGCTCTCTACACTCAAAACACGTGATTGGATCATTGGTTTTACCTCTCTCTCTTTCTCTCACAGTTTTGTAAGCTCTTGAGAATTTTCTAGCAAAAAGAGTAAGATCATTTTTAGGGATCTTCTCTAATTGCTCCTCAGTGATTGAGTGTAAAGCGGCAAGTGAAAAACCACCACACACAAGGGCTGAGTCAGAAGAAGTGCTGCCCGCAGGATCAGCTACCAATGCCATCGAGTGCTTGAGGCCTTTTCGATGGAAAACATCCATCTCATGGGTTTTTAGCTTTGAGTAAAGCTTGTCCATGGTAAGGTCACTCAAAGGTGCACTTTTTGTGATGGAAGTAACTTTTATTTCCCAAACACCATAATCAAGGCAGTTTAAAAGATGGCGAGCATTGTCATTGTCAAAAAATCCTTTTCCCACAGATCTCAACTTAGAAATGATTTCACCGAAACACTTGAAATAAGAATCAATGGACTCTCCTGGGTGCATTTCAAATCTTTGATATTCTTTGTGAAATTGATTCTGACGAACCAATTGAATATCATTGTTTCTCTCATGGAAATTGCACAGAGCAGTCCACATGTCATGAGCAGATCTATGGTGCTGAACACGATTAAATTCACCGGAAGAAATTCCTCCAATAATCGCATTTCTGGCACGATAGTTTGCATCAACTTGAGCCACATTTGCAGCTGTGATGTCCGCATCATTGGGCACAGTGTAAGGTGATTTAACCTTGTTTCACACATTGTGCCCTTGCGACTTGAGATAAGACTCCATTCGTGCCTTCCAAACAACAAAATTTTGTCCATCGAAAACAAAAGGCTTTGCAGAGTATTTTTCCTCCATAGCGTCATTCGTTGCCACGGTTAGGTTAGAACGAACTTAACCGGGCTCTGATACCACTTGTTAGGACCGGCATCCGCTATAGAGGGGGGGTGAATATATCATATGAAATTTTGCCCCCTTGTAAAATACCTGCCCAAGATCTCCCTCAGATATCTTGTTTAGATCGTGGCTATAGAACAAGCTAGATCCAAAAAGATGAGACAAAAGCTTGCTAGGTTCAGGAGATCAACCTCTTCAAATGTTCTAAGACATATGAGGTTGCCTTTACCGTCATGGCAAGTCAGGAATCTGAGATAGAAGTGGAGAGATCAAAATAGACAGAGAGAAAAGATTGCAAGAACTTGCTAGGTTAGGAGATCAACCTCTTCGAATGTTCTAAGACATATAAGGTTCCCTTCATCATGGCAAGTTAAGATCCAGAAATCCCAGAATTCAAATTGCGGAATTTAAATTGCTGAATTTAAATTGCAGAAAATAATACGAAATTTAAATTGCGGAAATTAAATTGCAGAAGGTAATGCGGAATTTAAATTGCATAAATTAAATTACACCAAGGCAAATAATAAAATTCTCGAAAATGACATTCATCCGGTGTGTAAAAACATCCGCTCACTAGGAGCAAACATACACCTTCACGATACAAGATTTAAACAAAAGAATGCCTTTGAGGCAAACAAAAACCTTTCATAACTCAAACACATTACTTCAAAATTAAGCACCCAAAATGGGCATCCAAAAGCCTTAACCCTTCTCATGCCTCAACCCCTCTATTTATAGGCTAAGATCACCTTGAGAAAACCCTAAAACACCCTCAAAACTTGACCCCTACTCAGCCAAGGCAAAATCTCCAAAATGCCCTTGAAACTTGGCCCTCACTCAGCCTCTTCTCATCCACTGGATCAAAATCCGAAGCACCACATCGTGCCACATCATTTCTTCACAAAAAATCGTCCGCGCCATACTCAGTCGCAGAGGATCCGGCCATCCATCCGTCCGCACCAATCGGAAGCTGACACGTGTCCCAGGGAGAAAAAGAGAGCGCGAGCTCTCTTTCTCGCATCTGGCCGCTTCAGCTAGTCGCGCGCCGCCACGCGTCCTGGGAGAAGAACACGCGCGCACATCGGCACCGTGTGGGTCCCACCACAAATCGTCGTCGTCCCGTCGCGCATCATCACGTGTCCCGGGAGATCGCGTCCCCGCGCGCCTGTGGGCCTCACGCCGTACGGCTCCTGCCCGAGCCGGCGCACCTGTCGAATCGAAGCATGCCATGCGTCCAGGTTGAAAGGAGAGCGCGCGTGCTCTCGCGTGCGTCGGCGCCATGTGGGTCCCGCCACCTGACGCCGTCCTACAACACCGCGACACGCGTCCCGTTGACGTCGCTCCTTTGCCGAACCACGTGCCGACACGTGTCTCCGTCCAAGCTGCTTCCGCTCCCGCGCACGGCTGCCTCTGCTCTTACGCGTAGCTGCTGTGGGCCGCCGTGGGCCGCATACCTCCTTGGGCCGGACTGGACTTGGTTGAAACAAGTCTACTTTGGGTCCTTCTTCTTTTTCTTTTCAATTTCGCCTGTACACATGCAAATAAAATATTTTTTCGGCACAAACATTTTTACCTGACCGCTGTTAGTTTACGCACTCATAATTTTCACATTTTACCATTTTTTCATCACTCAATTTAAACAAAAAACCCTATGGTTTTACAAAGGTCTATGATTCAGTCGATGATGTATTATCAACTCCATGTTATGCTTGATGTCTTCAGCGTCTTTTCCCCACGTCTCACGCCAGTAACCAAAGAACGAAAGTCTGAACCAATTTCAGGACACATCCAATCAATTCGTTCAAATACATAATTCATGCCCTTTCAACGTCAATTAAAGCATCGCATTCATATATCAGTACATGACATGGCAAACCACAAAGCCAAGGCTGCCATAATCTAAGCTACCACCAAATTACAGAAATCTTTGCATTTGCGAATAAATGCCCAAGAGAGAATAGATAAAATCGCATGCCCTGAGTTCTGTAGATAACTACTCAGTCCTGAGATGTTCAATCTTCATTTCAAGATTTTCAGAAGTCACTGACGAATAAAGCAGACTTAATTCCTGTACATAAACCCTTCCATAAATGAAGCGAGAAGCCAGATAGGCCGTACTCCGGTTTGTTGTCAGAGTTGACATCCACAGGGACGTCGTAAACGTGGAGAGGGCAGTACATCCAAGAACAAGCTATAGACTGACTATGTTGAATGGAAGGCCATGCACAAGTGCAGAATTCACATTGAACACACTGTCGCTTGCGTATTGCATTGAGCTATCTGGAATGCTATGAACACCGCGAGCAGTTGCCATGAGATAAACCTAGTTCGCAAACAGAATTTCAGACACGTCTGGTATTCACTTCCAAATATGAGAGTATGTACTAAACCTTAGGAGATATATGATTGTGTTCATATTCTAATACAAAAGTATATGATACTTGCTTCAGATAAAATCTGATAAGGAGAACAAAAGTTCAAACTCGTCATAGAAAAAATGTGTGCACATAAGAGTGGTGCTGAGAAGTAAAATTATCAAGGTACCATTTTGTCATCGTTCGAAAGGAGCTAACTCTGTTATTGAATATCTGATCCTTTTTTTCATAAACTCACTAATACGTATGAGCTAACTATGATTGATCATTGTCAGCTAGAAGTGAAATTTTAAGTCAATAGTGAAGATAAATGATGGTTTTGAGAGAGGGGGGGAAGGGGGATGAACTCACCAAAATATCCAACTGCATACAACCATCAAGGGTGACGCATTCATGTGTGATAGAGAGCTAGCTGAAGGGCTGGCACAGGCAATAGAATCAAGGCAGCAAGTGCCAGAATAATGGGACATGAATATAAGCCCATCCTCTGCTAGTAAAATTCCCATGTTGAGCTATTTTCATCTGAATCCAAAGAAACTATTAATCAAAAAAGAAGGTACAGATTTGTAGTTCACTGGGTACAAAAGTTAGATGCACCTCTTTAACATTAGCAGATTGCTCTCGACATATGACAACAACTTCCCAGTCAATTGAGCTATTATCCTTTAGACCCTCAAATAGCTCCTCCCTTTGTGTATATATGCCTTCATTATATATATGTATGAAAAAAACCAAACAAAAGGGGGAAATTTATGAACATCCCTGCTAGTTGGTTATTTTACAAGCCATTGAAAAAATAAGAAAAAAATGTATGATCTACTCCACAATAATGACACCCTGAAACAAAAAAGATAAAAACAAGAACGCCAATAGCCGGCCACATGTGAACACCAATAGGAGATCGATTCCTCCAGAGCAACGGTGAAGACGATGGAGGAAAAGAAAAAATGGGTGGCCGTCCCCGGGAGATCGAAACCCTCTCAGGGGCGACGAGCGGAAGCGTGAGCGGCATTCCTAAGTCATCAGCTCTGATACCATGTTGAATAGTAAAGGAGAGAGGAATACTGCGAATATTGGATATTTGTATTAAGCCTTTGGGGGCCAGTATATATATAGGAGATACATAGGTAAAGATAAAAAAAGATTACAGATATGAAAAGAGTTCACACAAATCAATTCTATCCTAATATAACTCTAGCTACCATATAGTCTAACATTAGGACGTTTAAAGATGAACAAAAAAGAGATCAAAGAGCTCCATGCAGGACTGCACTCACTGAAGAAGGACAGAACATTGGCGTGTTGGTAAGTGAATCTAATCTAGAAAACAACGTGATGGACGATGTCCTCCTGTTCTAATCTAGAACTTGAAAGAAATGAAACTATCTCTTTCGCCTCCATTTCAATTTGATTTGCAGGTGGCGACTAATTAAATTTGGCAAAGTGACAGGGGTTTAATTATTCATCCATCTCTGCTCCATGCATCCAGCAAAATTAACCCAATAACTAATAAATCTACCATGCATATATATAACTAGGTGAAACCCCGTATGTTGTTGTGGTAGTTTAGTATGACAGTAATAAATAAAAATATTGTGTAACAAAGTTAAACAATATAAACTTATATAAGTTGGTATGATTTATGATAACTTAAATAGTATATAAAATAATGATCCAAATATAAAAGTAAGATGATAGAGTTTTATGAGAGAAGAAAAGGAAATAGGTAATTTGGACCATAAATTAATCATCTGAGAGCTAAAAACAAAAATAATTGAGGTGATGTGGCTTAATAAGAGAAGGAAATGAGTAAGATAATTTGTACCACAAATTAATCATCTAAGGGTTAAAAATAATTGATGTGATATAGCCTTAATGATAAAAAAATATTAACTATGTGAGGATAAACGTATATAGGATATATAAAATATGATGAAGAGATATATTGAAATAGTATATGAATTATATGAGATGATGATTTAATATGTTTGTATTTTAAAGTACTAAAATTTAATAAATTATAAAATGCTTATATTATATTTAAGATGTAATAATTGTTAGTGAATAATGATATGACGTCTTTATACGTTGAGCTTTAGAATTCAGTAGAGTGTAACTTTTATAATAAGATATAATAAATAAGGGAGGTCGTCAAGAGAGGAGGAATCGAAGATGGAGAGAAAGAGTCAAAGGGAGGTTGGAGGAAGAAGAAATAGCCCTAACATGTAAGGTCCACGTGAGACCCACTATCCACGTCAGCCAAAATCGGGTGCTATAAGACGCGTTATATTAGTTAGATAACGTAATTCAAACACGACGTCAACCGGAGGAACCAAAAGTGAACTTATTTCTGTGGATGGACCGAATTGGGCCGGTATTCGGCCGTCCAAGTCCTAAACGGGAAAACGTATCCGTGTGTTCTTTTCCTATTTGGGCTTCTCTCGTCTCCGTCGCCGCCGTCTCCTCCAATCCGCTTCGCATTCGATCCCCTCCCCCACCTCGATCTCCGCCGCTCGCCGCTCGATTCCTCCCCTCCCTTCCCCTTCGCCCCGCCGCGCCGCACCTAGAGATGCCGGCGGGATCGAAGTCATCCGCGGCGGCGGCGGCGTGCGGGCCCCCGGACTTCACGCCGGGGTGGAAGACGGTGTCGACGTGCACCCCGGATGTCGTCGGCGAGGGCGTCCACGTGTTCGACATCTTCGGGTACAGCGACCACAAGGGGATGGGCACCAACGAGCCCATCAAGTCGGGGGCCTTCTCCGTCGCCGGCCTCGACTGGGTCGCCTGCCTCTACACCGACGGCTACGGCGTCGCCGGCATCGACGACGTCTCCGCCTACCTCAGGCTCCTCGGCGACGCCCCCTCCCCACGTGTGTGGGTCTCCTGCGATGTCAAGCTCGTCGACCAGCACACCGGGGTGGCCTCCACGCCGCAACCCTATCTCAGATACGCCTTGGCGTTCGGCGACAAGTGCAAGGTCCTGCACTGTATGATGATTCCCAGGGGCCAGATCGAGGTGGAGCCCTACCTCGTGGATGATCGCCTCACCATGGAGTTCCATGTCATCATCAGGAGAGACCCGCGGGTGTCGAGAACCGGACGGTTCCCGAGGATCTTGGTGCCGCCGCCCAACATCAAGCGGCAGTTTGGCAATCTGTTGCAGAGCAAGGAGGGGGCAGATGTCACCTTCGATGTCGCGGGAGAGGCATTCTCCGCGCACAAGCTCGTGCTCGCGATGCGGTCGCCCGTGTTCAAGGCGGAGCTCTGCGGGCTGTTGAAGGAGCCGGGAACGCAGCCTATCGCTATCGTGGATATGCAGCCTGCTGTTTTCAAGGCCCTGCTGCATTTCATCTATACCGATCAGTTTCCCGCGGCCCGTGGTTTTGAGAGACGTGACAACTGTGAAATGATCCGGCACTTGCTTGTCGCCGCGGACAGATATGCCATTGATAGGTTGAAGCTGCTATGCCAAGGTGTCCTTTGCAAGAATCTTAATGTTCACAATGTTGCAACTACACTGGCACTGGCTGATCAGCATCAATGCGACAAGCTGAAGGATGCTTGCATTGAATTTATGTCATGTTCAAAAAAGATGAAGGGTGTAGTGGTGAGCAAAGGGTATGAGGATCTCCAAAGAATGGCCCCTTCTGTCTTAGCAGATGCAGTGGCACAGATGTCTAAGTTCAACAAAATGTCAAGGGGTAGTGCTCCACTAGATGAGTCTAAGAGCTGTTAGTTTAATTTATAAGGGATATGGATATTCTTTCTTCTTTTCCTAAAATCAGGTATCGTAGTCAGTTTAACTCTTTACGTTGTAGGAGCACCTACTGGTGCTTATCTGTTCATATGATAGATAGGTTTATTTTATCTCTTTGCAAGCTTTGTTTCCATTAACTGACACCAGTTGTCCTTCCACAAAATTTATTTTGTGTGCCCTTGATCAAAATTTGGATACTGAAGATAATCCAACATTAACATAACTCTGATGGCCTGCTCCGTTGCAATGGAACAGCATCAACATAACAAAATCGTGGTGTTGAGGGAGCATAGTGGCATCAATAGCAATAACATTGACTTAGTTTAGTATTGTCGGTGACAGGGTGACTATTGTGGTTCCTTGAGAATTAACTTGCCAGGAATTGTATTTGACAAGAGTTTGTATGTTTTGACTACAACCTCATTTAATTTTCCTAATCCATGTTTTAGAAACCTGGATGAACTTCCAGTAGGACTTCAGGCAGCGTTCGAATCCTCTATAAGCAGAGGATAAACTTTCAGATATTCGTGGCACGCTTTTCAAACTACTAAACGGTACGTTTCGTGCGAAAATTTTTTATATGAAAGTTGTTCTAAAATATCAGATAAATCCATTTTTCAAGTTTGTAATAATTAAAACTTAATTAATCACACGTTAAGGTCATTTCGTTTTACGTGAAACACTTAATCTTCATCTTCATCTTTATCTTCAGGAGATTAAAACACCACCTGAGTGCTTCTCTTTGATCAACCAGAGCAACCCGAGCAGCATGTTTTTATTTTTCTCATGTCCCTGAATCAGGGGCCCTGACCATAGCCAATTTGTGATTTGAGCCTTAGAAGCTAAATCCAGATTTTCTGGATTTTGATGATTTATTACCCTGGATGTTCTACCATTGCATTTGTTTCACTCTATTAAAAATGTTTGTGAAAGAAGAGAACTGTCTTTGAAGTATCATCTGTTATCAAGAATTATGTAAAGCAGTATATATTATTAGGCAACATATTTTACATTGGCGAGACAAAAACACTAAAATGCCATCTTTAAACTGTTGCAGTTAATGAGGGTAGTAGAATTATAGTGTGGAAATTAGAGTTACAATATGGATGAAACTTGTGAGCAGCATTATGATCTAGAAATTAGAAGCACAATATGGATGAAACTTTAAGAGCTAAGCTGAGGCAAGGCAATGCTGCCATCAGCCTTTTTAGTCCAGGACTTCTATTGCCATCCTTAGTCCGTATTATCAATTATCAATTTGCTGTTGTCTTTTTGTATTTATTATTGTAGAACCGAAAGCTTAACTTTTGAGTACTTCAACATCATTTTGCTGCCAAACTGAGGATAATGAAGGATACCAAATTGTCTAAGTTTTCTGTATATAGTTTAATGGCACAGTTCATTCTGCATCCATCATTTATTTGATGCATTTCACTCATTCTATGGCACTGGCCACTACATGAGCTGACACTGTGTAGTGAATTTTGTTATCGCACTAAAAAGAGGGCATCAAGATGCAGTAGTATATCAGCGTGCTAATTATCATAAAAAGAAGGAAGCCCTATATTTGTTCTGGGCCTTCTCTTAACAGAAGGTTAAAGGCAAACCAGATTTTTAATCCCCTGTTCTGAAATTTAATCTAAATAACTTGTGTGCACCGCTTTTCACTGTCATGTATTGTGCTTGTCACTTTGTAATAAACAGTTTTTCCAAAATTCAGGATGTTGTCGCATTGTTACTGAAGTGACCAAGCAATATTTGTATGCCTAAATTCGTAGCTAGGAGTTGGATTATTTTGGGATTGAGGGAGTATTCCATAGAGACAGTTGTTTGCTTGTCTTCTAGGAGATTTGATAGGCCGAAGTACGAAGGGAGGCTGCATTTTTATCTCGAATCCGACAAATATAGCCATATAGGAAGGTAACCTATTGGTAGTCCTCCAGAGTCAGAAGGCTGAAGAATTACTGAAGCAAATGCGCCGATAAAATGAAACCCGTAGATTTCTTGATAAATAAATCTTATCACTTCGCGGAAAACCAACTTTTTTATTTTAATAACGTATGTACATACTTTAACCGTCCTAAAATAAATAAACCTCAAAGAGAATGTGACATATCTGATGTATCATGTAACACATCGTTGTCTAAATTAGAAACGGAGAAAGTACGTGTGAATATATCCCTTGGAGCATCTACAACGTATAATTTGCTAAGGGTATTAAAGCTCTGCTGTTTATAGAAAGATCACATTTGTAAAATACTACTTCATACCCCCTATCATGTCACCATGGTATATTAAACTAATAAAAACCATATCATCTTTTCTCTTCGTGGTCCAGAGTGATGACCTTGTGCGTTTCTTCTCTTCTTTTAACTTACTAGAAAAATACCTCACAACGAAATTTAAATGTTTAAAATTAATGAAGAAACCGTTGTCGACATTTGTCTGATCGATCCGTTGGCATTCAATGACACAAGTAGATGGCAACATACTTAAATCAGAGTATTATTTAAGGAACTGTTAAAAAACTTTCGCAAGTTTTTTGAGTTGTAAACTTTGAAATGTAACTATATTTATATAGGATGTGGACGAAGCTTCTGACACGTGGGCCCGACGATGGTAGCATCGGAGGAACAAATGGCGAACAGTGTGATTGCTTTTGGGCAGAAGTTGAAAAATTGGAAAATTGTGTGATGAACGGAGAAATCAATATTTTTTTAAGTTGATAAGCCTAATGAAAAATGAGTGAAATTGTTAAGTGTAGAAAATGTGTGTAGTTGAACTGACGGTATGCTTTTTTCGTACTCTATGTATTTTAATGGTGGGAGCCAATGGTACATCCGAATTATGAAAATCAATGTTTGTGAAAATCTATGTTATTATTATTTTTGAAACATTACTATTTTTATTTATAAATCTTATTTAAAGTTAAATAAAAAATTAGAAGCAGAGTAGACAGGTAGGAAAAAAGGACAAAAGAAAATTGAAAGCGAAGCGGACAGAGAATAGAAAAAAAGAAAGCAGAACCAGTCTCTCGTTTCTTCCTTTCTCCTCAGTCTCTCTCCCCGCAAGTTCTTTTTTCTCCCTTTTATTTTACTCCATCTCTCTCCTTCCTTCCCTCTGATTTCTCTGCTGCTGTTCCTGGTGAGAGAAGGGGGAAGCTCGTGTTGTTGCTCTCTCTCTTCTTCCCTTCGTCTGATTTCTGTTCTGCTGTTCCAGATGAGGTTGGTTTTGCTGGATCTGGTCTCTTCCTTCTCTCTACTGCTCGGGATTTGGTCTTATTTGGGGGTTTGTTTTGCTGGATGTCTCAGGATTTGGTTATTTCTATGGGGATAAGATGAAGTTGGGCAACTGTGGGAGGCAAGCACCGGATCTGAAGTCCCCTTCGCCTCCCTCCCCTTGATCCCCCCTTCCTCCCGCGTCTCCTCCCTCTCTCGGTCTCTCTCCCTTCGGTTTCTCCCTTCGTTTTTTCTCTCTCCAGAATACCAATCCTCTCAATCCCCTTTCCTGTCGACGGATCTAAGGCCTTTGCGCCTGGATTCGTCTGGACTTGGCCCTGCGTTAGCACCGTGGGTTGCAATCACCTAATTTGGGGCCTCCATGCTTGGATTCGTCTGGACTTGCTCCACTTTGGCGGCGGCGCTGAGCGGTGCACTGTGGTGGGGTTCAGCTTCAGCGGCTTCGTGGCGTTCAGGGTAGCTGAGGCGTTTCCGGTCCTGGTTCAAGTGGACGGGCAACACGAATTGAAATCGAAGACATATGACAACGGACGAAATTTTAGGAGTACGGAATCATCTTTAATTTTTATAATAGGTAAAGATTATTAGGACCGATGAAAAAAATTCCTACAATATACAGAACCAATAGATGGTTCTTCTAAAAACTATATGCAAGAACTTGACCTGTACCTTCACTGGCGTTTGTGTCGCTCCGAGTCCCAGGAGTGACCTGGGCGAAAATCAGCAACCATTGCCGCGGCCCCCTCCCTCCCCTCCCCAGCCTCGTCGTCGCCCGAGCGGCTTGCCGACAAAGTCGGGGGCTGCAAGGATGGCGGCGGCAGGGCTCTCTCGTCTTCAAACTACGGCAATTGGGGCACCAAAGCGAGGGAGGAGTCTGAGGTCAAGCTGCTTAGATCTAGCGAGTGGCCGGCGGCTGGCGAAGCGGATGTGGAACCAACACGTGGTGGAGGCGCACGCGGCAGTGAAGGGTGATCGCAGGACCAAGGTGGTGGTGGTGGCGTCCGAATCTGGCGCTCCTAGATCCAGATCTGGCGGCGGCGCGACGTCATCGGAGGCGCGGCGTTGACGGCGGGCACGACCACGCTGAGAGGTGGCTGCGAAGCCTACCAGGGAGGCGACGTTGGTGATCGTGCTATGGCATGTTACCAATGTCGCGAGGAAGGTGGAGGCGGTGACCGGGATGGGTGGAAGCGGGCGGTGCCGGCTGGGAGCAGAAGCCGTCCTCTCCCCTTTCCCTTCATGCTTGCTGCCGGAGCATTGAGGTCGTCATGGGCGGCAAGGAGGTGGAGGCATTGGGGCGCTGACCGGATGCGGTGGTAGGAGGCAGATCCTCCTTCCTCTTTGGCCGCCTGGGACAAGATGACGTGGGTAAGGTAGTTGGAGCGGCCAAGGCGCTGGCCAGACGTGGCAACGCTTATGGCTGCTCCTGGCGGAAGGCTGGCGCAACACGGAGGCGCGCGCCTGGCAGTGGCGGTAGGCCAGGGCAACGCGAGGAGGCACGGCCGGCGGCAGCGGGAGGCTGACACGGCGAGCGAGCGGCAGCACTAGGAGGCGTGCCCAGTGACAGCGGGAGGCTGACACGGCGAGCGAGCGGCAGCACTAGGAGGCATGCCCAGTGGCAGCGGGAGGCCAACGTGTGAGGTTGGTGCTGACGGTGGTAGGAAGGCTGGCCCAGTCGACGCGGCGATGGTAGGGAGGCCCGCTTGGCGGCAGCAGGGAGGCCGTGATAGCATGCGTGCCACGTTCCACGTGGAGGCACGCGGAGGTTGGCTGATGGGGGGTGTTGGTACAGCGGTGTCCATGCGCTGACAAGGTTGGCCGATGGTGGAGCAATGAAGCGTTAGCTGTGAATCGACAGAGGGTAGACGGTTGGTATAAACCTAGCCTGGTCTTGCCGGGCCGGCAACAACGTTGCTTCGGGCATCGTCTTCCCTCTTGGGGGCGTTGTTGAGCTGTCCCCTTCCCTCTGGTAGGGCTGTCGGATGAAAACCCTGTATTGGTTCTCCCTGAGACCTCAACAGATGGCAGCGGCGGTACTCATTGTCGCTTTCTACCTGAAGACGTTGTCTAGGAGGCTCTCTTGCCAAAATTTGCTCGGAAAGCTGGTGCAAGAGCTCTCTCTAGAAGTCTTGTCCTCTTGCGTTGTCGTTCTAGCTTATGCAAGTTGGCCATGTTGGTGGACCTTAGAGAGAGAGCGGATCTATTCCTCTCTCACACTCTCCCCCTCAATCCCAAAGACGTAGCTAGAGTTGAGTTTGGTGCTCAGCTGTTAGGGCTTGGTTTTGAGCGGTTTCGGCGATAGCTTCCCTTGTTGGTCTAGCAGTGATCGGTCACGCTTAGCGACGATCGGTTCGGTGCTAGCCTTCTCCATAACTATGTGTAGGTGCTGTTGGTGCATGGTGATGGTTTTTTTGGTTCCTACCTACTGCCTTCTAGGGTTTTAGCTTTGTAATTTTTTCTACTCTATTCAATAAATCATAGGCTGTCTTGTGCTGATCGTTAAAAAAAATTGTTCTTCTCTCTTAGTGTCCGTACAAATTGTGATGCTCTTACTACAAGACAAAAACCACATACAGTACTTGTTAACACTACTACAAAAACATCTATAGGTGTCGGTTGGAAAATCCCCATGGGTGCTGAATTTCCCAACCAAAATCCAGTAGGCGGCACCTTTGAGGTTTCAGGAATCCAAAAAAGGATGGCTCGATTCAAGCCGATGCATCGAGCAGGTCCCCTTCACCCCGACCAGATCAAAGAACACATGAACATCAACAACATCCAAGAACGCATGAACATCAAGAACACGACACTGGCGCTTCAATGGACTACTACCGACGACGATACACACGGCGTCGGTGTCCTACTTCACCCCTATCGTCGTTGCCGGATAGAGAGGAGAGGAGGAGGGGCGAGCCTCCTTCTCCCCTCCCGCTGCAACCGTCGCTGTCTTCCCTTCCTCCGGATCTGGCGAATAGGAGGGCACGGGCGTCGCCGCTGCCATCACTGAAGGCCGTCGTCTCCCCTCCTGTCGGTTCTGGCGGAAGGGCGTCGCCCCTGCCGCCATCGGAGGCCGTCGCCATCCTTGTCGCCGCCTCCCCTCCCGTTGAATCTGACGGAGGGAAGGGCGTGGGCGCCGCCACTGCCATCACTGGAGGCTGCCGCCTCCATTCCCATCGGATCAGATGAAGGGGAGGGCGTGGTCGTCGCCGTTGCCACCTTTGTCGGGTCGCTGCTAGGCCATCGCTGCGAGAGAGAGACAAAAAGAGAGAGATGCGAGAGAGAAAGAGGCGTGGGAGAGAAAAAGAGACCGAGGCGAACGTGTGGAGGAGGAGAGGATAAGGCAGGTGCGGGCGAGTGGATAAGGCCGGGCTCTCGGCTCGGTTTGGTATAGGTGTCAGTTTTCTAAAAAACCGACACCCATAATATATTATAGGTGTCGGTTTTTAATTAACCGACACCTATAACATACTAAAGGTTTTGGTTTTTCTAAGAAACCAGCACCTATAGTTGTTTAGAGGTGTTGGTTTTATATGTTTTCAACCCACGGAGGTAAAAAATGCACTATAGATGACAATTTTAGCTATTCCGGTATATATAATGTCGATCTCTATGTGTTTTATGTAGTAGTGTAAAGGTGCACTGCACGTGCGTAGTATTCGTGCATGTGCTATGGAAAAAGAAGAAGAGGTAGCAGGATTCCAAGCCAGACCAAAGCTTTAAAAATATTGTAAATGATGATCAATCGATTCAGTAGATGTACGAACAATCGATTCAGTAATAAAGTAATAATATCCCAGTGGAGCAGTCGAGCGCCGAGCCTAGTATTGACGTGGAAATCCCAGGGCCGTCCGATGGGAAGTAAACGCGCGGGATAAACCCTACACTGATGAGAGATGGACCATCCGCAGATCTGGCACCCACGATCTCGTCTCCTCCCCCCAAAAATCGCCGCGAGGTGCTCTGCTTGATCGAGCCACTCCACCTCTTCCGCCGTCGGTCCTCAACATCGGTCTCCAACCTGCCGGTAAGGCCTCCGCGCCTCGGGCTCTAGTTAGTTACATCTGGAGATACAGTTGGTCCTTGCGGATTATGAATTTTTGTTGTTTTTTTCCGTTTCAAAGAGAGAGAGAGAGAGAGAATTTTTGTTGTTCTTTTATACCTGTGCGATATATCTAATGTACTTGTGTACAGATCCATGGATAGCTAGTTCGGGTTCAATTAAATTGATGTGTAGTTGCTAATCTTTTTTCTTAAATTCGATTCTTGTGTAATTAAAATAGGGGAAATTCGGTCTATGACATCGCATCAACCTGAAATTAAGAGAGAAATTAGGTCAACCAACATTGGATGAGCTCTTGTGTGAATTGATTGACCATGCCGATCAAGAATTTCTTTGTTTTTTGTTGTTGTTGTTCATGAGATTTAAGTTTTTTTTAATCCGAGTGGTATTCAAGACAATATTCGCAATCAATATATGCATGTGTTGTTCATCAAATATTTTCTTTAGAAGGTAGTAATACCTTAGCCTTTTTCCTGCAAGAATTCTTTGCATTGTTCCGTTTACTTTGTATTGTACCATACCTGTATGAGAGAATAAACATAATACATGCACCATGGCTAGTAACCTAAATTTACCCCCTATTTCTCTCCATAGGATGATAATAAAACTCTAACAAATGCTGCATGCATCCAGGAAATTAAGGGTGTGCAATGGACTGTCACCCTGACGATGTGTTCATAAAAGTGCTCCGCTGCCTCCCGCCAAGGAGCCTTGCTGCCTACCGGTGCGTGTCCAAGGAATGGTGAGCTATCATCGACACCAATCGGCTGCTGCTCCCACATCACGGCATCTTCTCCAACTACCTCGACCATGACATGACACACTTCTTCTCCCGCCCTAGCTACTCCACGGGCCGTAGGATTGATGGGTGTTTCAACTTTTTACCCATTAACTCTAGAGGATGGAACAAGGTAGTGGACCACTGCAATGGCATTGGTGACGTTACGTTGAACCACGACGCTAATGACGTTGACGCCATGACAAAAAACCATTTCTAAAATAAGTTTTTTTTTGTTTATTTGTAAAATAAGTTTTTTAAAAGAATCAAAATGTGAAAAATCTAGTCCTGTACAACGCAGAAATCTCGGAACACTATTAAGCTATTTGTCTGCAACCCCGCGACGCGTCGATGGGACCATCTTCCACCGTTCACAGAGGATGATAGGCTATGCGTCAGTGCTGAGTACCTCGTCTTCGACCCTGCAGAGTCTCTGCACTATGAGGTGTTGCTGATCCCTGCTTTGCCTGAAATTCCCACCAAGGAGAAGTGCCTGCACAAATGTCCATTCGTGGGTAAGGAGGCTACAGAGGAATGGCCCCCCGTCTGCACACGTTGTGGGTATTCTCGTCGAGGACTGGGAGGTGGGAGGATAAGGCTTTACTCCATGAAGGCCACACACCGCCAATGTGGCAGGGAATTCGTCAGAGATGCTGTTTCATTCACCAGACATGCTGTCTTGGGGACAGCAAAAGTTGTACGTGTGGAGTACTGGAATGGTGCACTCTACCTGCACTCCCGAGATTCTTTTGTTATGAGGTTTGCACTGCTAATTCATCATCTGTGTCTGCTAATTTGTTTTATTGTAGCAAGGAACCCTTGGCAAGACAGTTTTAGCCTAATTTTGTTAACCTTCGACGACATTAATGAATAGAACATTCAAGTATAATTAATCATGATTTCTTAAATGTAAAAGGGCCAAATGTAGAAAATCTGATCACTAACCAGAAACCAATCGATCCTTGGTTGTACAGGAACTAGTGATCAGCGATGATGTTTAAATGGTGAATCTGTAGAATGATAGTCATCCTTTATCTGTGCTAGCAAGACAGTTTCGTTTGAGAGGTTTACAATTGTTTTCTACTGAGTAAACTATTACTCATCAGTAGAATGGTTAAACTAGTCATCCTATATTTGTGCTAGCAAGATAGTTTCGATGTTCTTTTGAGGTTTACAGTTGTTTTACAGTGCCATATTTCGTTGTTACAGTTGTTTTGAGGTTTACTGAGTAATCTGTGTCGGTAATGGTTTAAGTACATGAAGACAATTAATCCACCCCGTTTAACCCCATTAATGGTTAAGCTTTGCATTAGACCGGTTGTTGTCATATATATAACTCATCTAAGACTCAATATATTCTGTCTTTTCTTGTATGATTATGTGATCCACCGTCTTCTATCGCATCAAATAGACGATTAATCCCTAGCATTTTTCACACTGAGCTATTTTAATTGAAATCATATGCCTATACAGCAAAATAATTATTCTCGTGGTGTTTTGTAGGCTGTCAATTTCGGGTGCTAAGTACCGTGTAATCAAAACATCAGCAATTGATGGGCCTGGTGAAAACACATCAGATGTTCTTGGAAGATCAGAAATTGGGATATACTATGCAAAACGTCAGAATTTTCAACTTCGGGTGTAGGCACTCGACGAATCACATGAACTAACAAAGTGGGTGGTCAAGTATGATGTGAACCTCGGTCCCTTAACCAAACTAATAGAAACTTTGCTCTCATGCCATCATGTAAAGATAAACGAAATGTGGATCTTACATGAATCTGATGACGTTGACGATAACGATGAGGAGAAAGATCAAGACGGTTCTGAAATGGAACTCTGATGACGATAACATTAACATTATCGGAGACTTTAGCAAGAGCGAAGAAGAGGAGATGAGCATTTGGAGCTTTTGTAGTGTTGACTTGCTGGGGTTTCATCCATACAAGGAGGTTATCTACTTGATGCATTTACATGAGGTGGTAGCTTACCATTTGAGGAGCTCCAAGGTTCAGTACTTAGGTCGTAATCTTCTAGATGCGTACAATAGGGGCATGGAGAAATCATTCCCTTGCACCCCTCGCTTCGTCGATTTGCTTCCAGAATATGCTCACCAAAAATGTTCCTGAAGATGTTCATTGCAAACAAATACCGTACATCATAGTTTGCTGCTAATTGCTCTTTTATGGGGGATAAGGCACTTCGTGCAATTAACCATTATTATTATCTTAAATTTGTAAATTTTCCTTACTATATTTTTATTTAGATAAAAGAGAGTTTTCATCAAGCAAATAAAATTTGCACCCATGTTGACTTACTATGTTGTAACAAAGTTTTCAGTCAGTTGTTACAGAGACACTCTCATCCAATCTTGCAATGGTATTTATCTCTCATTTCTTTTGCGCAAATAGCTAGGAGAAGGGGAAAAAAGAAACAGGAAATAAATATTGGATGCTGATAAGTGAAGTGCTATGGAACTCCCGAATATTTTGTTTATACTAATTAGTGATCATTGAATTAAATAAACATCAGTAATTATTGTCTCCAATCTCTATCTCTTCTCTACTATTATAAAAATTGAAAATGTTTCCGTCGGAATTTTGGTACGTCATCTGTGTTTGAGTTGGTTTGAGTTGTTGTGTCATCCATATCCAATTCGATGTGAGTCTAGAATAACTATTATATACCCCTATCCCAGCCCAACCCCTCTCTCTTCCAGCACAACCCAACCAGTCACACCATCCTGCCGCCCTATTGTGCGTGTCTCCTCTTGGCGCCGCGCACACCCCTCCACCGATTGGCGTCTTCTCTTTTTTCTTTTTTTTTCTTTTTCTTTTTTTTTTCCGATAATCCTGATCCTCTCCCTCTCCTTCCAATCTCCTCTTTTTTCTCCTCCTTTTCTTTTTTTTCTCCTTTTTTCTCTTCCAAATTTTTCTCCTCATAAATATTTTTCTTTTCAATTTATCATGGTTTAAGGTGTGTGCGGCAAGTTTGTTACTTTACAAATGCTTTCCATCTACAGTAAAAAAAACTTTTACTAATTAAATAATCAAAAGTTTAATCTTTGATCCATGAGGTATAGCAAAATGCATATGCGTCAACTTATGGAATAACCACTAAATCGATTTGTGAGGCTATGAAAAAATGTACATAAGGGATTCTTCGTGTGATGACGTATGAAGTACGTGCAACCCGGTTCAATGCCATATATGATTTATGACTTTGTTTTACTACTTTTTGTTTGTCTGGTTTTAGTTTGTCGTTTAAATTTACAGAGTTTTTATCAATCGTGAAAATTATCTTCACCTGTTGCAACGCATAAGTATTTTTCTAGTTTAATAAAATACAAAAGATGCTACTACATACAACGTCCTAGAATAACTCATTATCAAAATTACAGAAATGAAATTCACAATCTAAAAAAACAATAATAAAATGTCCCAAATGTGAAAAGGAAATTCAAATTCGAAATACACAAGCAATTATATGCTAAAATACAAATTTTTAGTGAATAATTCAAAATACAAGGGCCATATTAAGAAGATTTCGTGCCGTGGAGGGTTAAACCGTGGGTTTTCTGAAATTCAAGAGTTTAATGCGCAAAAGATCTCCATGCATGGAGTTATGCGTGTGATTTCCAAAAAATCCAAGGGCTTTTTTGTAAAATTACAAGGCTGCGTCCTTCCCCTCCCCTGTTTTCCACGTGCATACTTTTCAAACTACTGAACGGTGTGTTTTCTGCAAAAATTTTTATAAAAAAATTACTTTTAAAAATCATATTAATTTATTTTTAAAATTTTTTAGACTAATACTTAATTAATCACGTGCTAATAGGTAACACCGTTTTTCGGGGAGGTGGAGTTCCAAGACAGCCTTATTGATGATGCCGAGAGGGACGGCAACACAAAGGTGGCGATGGCACAGAGTGTAGGATGATATGGTCCTTCGGAAGGACGCACGCTGACTCGATCGGCGACCGGGCCGCGCACAGTGCACAGGCAACGCCATCCAGGGCATATCTACGGTATGGTTTTGCAATATCGTCTGATTATCGCATGGTTATCATGGATATGTGTGGCTTCTCAGTTTTTGGACTCTCACATTTTTTCACGGTTAGAGCAAGTTTAATAGTAGATTCACGATTAGAGCAAATTTAATAGTGGAGCTAAATATTAGCTATAAGTCAATTTAAGAGTTAACATGTATAATAGATTAGCTATAAAATTTATTACTATAAAAATACTCATAGGTACTGGTTCGAAAGGCCATATAGGTATCAGTTTTGGGACCGACATCAATTAATCGGCACTAATGACCCAAGTCATGTGCTAAAAAGACCTTAAAAATATATTTGATATTTTATTTGGCACCTATGCGATCAAACTTCACTATCCACAAGTCCCATTATTTTTTCAACCCTTATTCATAAATATGTGTCACGCCCCAAAACTAGCCCTGCACGGAGGCCAGGATAAAGCGATCCAAATTTACCTGTATGCCCGTACCAGTCCCAGGAAATAGCGCTGGTACAAGAAAGATAGAATATCATAACAACAGCGGTCTCTTTATTAAGAGTAAAATTAGAACTAAGGTTGGAATTGCGGACAGAACACGAGTTCGCAACAGCAGTACAAAAAAGCGGAAGCGGAAAAAGGCGAAGACTAGCCCTAAGCCACAAGCAAAGCCATGAGGAAAGGCCGAAACCCTACTACTGCTCGTAGTCTGCTTGCTCCTGGAAGAACTCTTCATCAGCAGGGTCCAATTCTTCGTCTTCGAGAACTGGGGGGTTTAATTATATATAGCAAGGGTGAGTACAGGAGTACTCAGCAAGTCAGGGGAATTAAGTGTTTGATGCAAGCTTCAAGGGAGAGCCAGTTGTTTTTCACAATTGATTTTAGTTTAAGACTTTCAGAAACATCTAAGTGAGTGCTTCTCAACGACATGGACGAGAAAGTGCGTCTCATCCGGCCGGAGCAGTGAAATTGTATCGATTGATTCTGTCGGCACGAAAGGCTCCCTGCCAATCGTTTACCGACCCCGGCTGTTCCAACAGCCACAACTCAAACACATCGGCACGAGAGGCTCCCTGCCCATCGTTCACAGGTACAGGCTGCACCACAGCCACAAGTCAAGCATGTCGGAACGAGAGGCTCCCTGCCAATCGTTCACCGACACAGGCTGCTTCATAGCCACACTTCAAGCACGAAAGAGGGGTTTCTTACACCAACAGCAGTTCACAAAGTAGCCATTAAAACTACGCTAAGGAATCACCTCACATCCGCCCATGACCGTGGGCACGGCTGTTCAAACAGTTATTAACCTCTGCAGAGGGGGTACACTTTACTCACACGATGTTACTAACCCCAAGTAACCTAGCCCGTGACTCTCAGCCACGTCTGGCGACCTTGAGGCTTTCACGACAAGGCATTTCAAAAGCCGACTCAGGGTCATCTTATGCCAATGGGAGGGGTCCCACGGACCAACACCAGGTTAGGTCCTAGACCATACTGTGCCAGGAAGTCCAGGGGTCCTCCCCGACACCATCCCGGCGAATCCACTTGTCTCTTGGCATCAAGATTTCCCTGGCCTAGCTAGTTACTCCGCCAGGGGTGTCCCATATCAACCATGTGGTCATACTTGCCATATGCTCGGATGTAATTCCCAAGGAATTGGTCCTTAGAGCGAGAACGGGCAGACCATACCTCCAGTACGTCTCCTGTGCCGCGAGCTTTAGAAACTCACTTTATTTTCAAGGCACCGACCCAAGTGTCGGGTTTTCCAAGCATTTTGTAAACTCAAGTTTTACCCAGTTGATCATTTTAAATTTTTGAGGAGAGTCTCGATATTCGTACGCGAGGTGCGAATACCGAGACCTCACCTGAGGGGTGACAAGGGTGATAGGGTGATCAATAGTCAAGGAAGGTAAATACAACAAGTAGGTAGGGCCTGTCGGTTGTATTGCAAACCGAGGCCAAGTGTCATGTGTAACCTAAAGAATGCATGGTTTGTGGAATCAAAATACTTAATTTTAAATTATAGGTTCAATTGATCAAAGGTGACTTGCCTTGCTCGAGATCTTGAGCTTCTTCCTCGAAATCCGTGCACTGCGAGTCTTCTGGCTCCGAAGCTACACGTGAAACGAGGTGACTCAACACAACGGTAAAAAGGAAGCCCTATTAATGACCACTAAGCATGCCATTAGATAGATCTCGATTTTTGAGGAATTTTGGAAGTTGAACGGAGTTAATCGGACGAACAGTTGAGAAGATATGAATTTCCGAAGATTAAATGATTTTCCGTCTAAAGGAAAAGGAATTATTAATTCCCTTGAAAAAAAGAAAAGAAAGGAGGGGCTTGAATTGGACTTTTATTGGAAAGGATTCGGCCCAAGGCCGAATCGGACATGGCCGGGCCACTTGGGCCGGTGCATGGGAGAGGACGGCCCAAGGCCGAGGAGGAAGGCCGGTGGGCCGGTGGCCGAGTGGCGCGGCCCACGAGCGAGCGCGGGTGCGGCCGAGTTAATTGGGTTGGTGCGCGGGAACAGGCCCAAGGCCGAGTGACGCGGGCGAGGCCGTGAGGGAGGCCGACTGGGCCGAGGCCGAGTGGGCCAAGGCGAGGTGCGGCCCACGCGAGCGGCCGGACCGGTGGACCGAGGTCCATCGCGCGGCGCTAAGGCGGGGCCCGCCCGTCAGTGGCGCGGTTCACGCGGACCGAGCGCACGGAGGAGATGAGGCCATCGGCGCTCACGTGGCGCCTACGTGGCTGCCACGGAGGCCGGCGGGGAAAGGGGACGAGGGGAGGGGAGCCGAGATCGACGGCGGCGGCAGCGGCGAGGCTCGGGCGGCGCAGCGCGAGCCGGGAGAGGGGAAGGAGACGTCGGAGTGGAGAGGGGAGAGAGGGAGAGCGAGCCAACGGCTCGGATCGGCGCGCGAGGGTGCGACGGCGGCCGGTGACGGCGTGAGGCGGCGACGGCAACGGCGGCACGGGGAGGGAGCGGAGGAGAGGGACGGCGGCCACGGCGGCGCCCGGAGAGGGAGTCGTATGAGGCTAGCTAGCGCCCTAGGTCGAGAGAGGGAGAGGGAGACGGAGGCGAGAGGGGGGGATTACCGTGGCGGGGAGGCGATGCGGCACGGCTCCGCGCCGAGGGAGAGGGGAAGGAGGGCGCCGGGATGCTCCTTCGGGTGCCTTCGGCTGCAGCGGCGGTCGACGAGGGCGGCGACGGCAGTGGGGGGAGAAAGGAGCTCGGGAGGGGGCGGCAATGGCGGCCGGCGAAGGGGGATTTAAAGGGGGAGCGAGGTCGGTTCAGGAGGGGGCGAAGAGGCGGTTCGCGGAGGCGGTGGAGCGCGGAGAGGGGACCGCGCTGGCGCTCTCCGCGCTAACGGCCGAGCGGCGTTGCCGGTGACGTCGGCGGCGGTCGGTGACCGGGGAAAAAGAAAAAGGGGGGAGGAAAGAGGAGCCGGTCCTTGCCGAAACGGGAAAAGGCACGGGGGAGAGGACCGCGGCTCTCCTTGGCGGCATGCGTGCGCAGCGCAGCGGGGCCGAGCGGACGGCGGACGCCAGCGGAAATGGGACGGGACGAGAGAGAGAAAGAGGGAGAGAACGGCGAGGGAGCGGGGGAGGGAGAGAGCGCCCGCTCTCTCTCGCGCGGGTGCGTGCGGTGCACGTGCGCGTACGTGCCCGGCGTGGCAGCCGCGCGGACTGGGCCGGACGGCGCGCGGCCCAGCGAGAGGAAGGAGAGAGGAAACGGGCCGAGCGAGCGGCTGGGCCGAGCGACAGCCCGAGGAGGGAAGGAGGAGGGGGGGCAGGCCGAGGGGGTGAGGGAAGACTGGGCCGGACGGTGGCCCGAGGGAGAGGGGAGGAAAAGGGAACAGGCCGAGAGGTAATCGGCCCGAGGAGGCAAGGGAGGTAAAGTAGACTTTTCCCGAGAGAGAAGGAGTTCTAGGGTTTGGATTCGAAATCCGATTTCGCGGTTTTCTCCGGGATTGAGACGAGAGGGGAAACACGAGACCTTGGCACACCACAAGACTCGACCGAAGAGCAAATTTTCACAAGTAGGGTTTTTAGCAATTAGGTTTTTCCGCTAACACCGCGACAAAACGGGCGTTACAATATGCTTCAAGCAAGATTCAAACTTGAAATCTCTCATGTCACCTACAAACATTTTTTTTGTTGGAAACAAATGTTATTCTTTTGAGACTATTGTTATCCAAACTTATAATCCATATTTAACATCATAGATGAGCTCAAATGAAATTTTTGTCAACTACAAAATTGTAGATCTCATCTAGATCTACAACTTTTATATATGTTTTGTCTCTATCCAAGATCGTTTAGAAATTTTAAACATTCACTTATGCAAATAGTTTTGAGACACACTACAACAGAAACGGTTTTTCTGGACGAGGCCTCCAATAGTTTCCAGGCAGGCCATAAGTGGCCGCGCCTGGAAAAATCGGTCCCGACGGGGCCGGTTGTTGGCCCGCACGGAATAATGCGTTATCCTGTGCGATCGGCTTAAGAGACCGCACAGGATATTATCCCGTGCGGGCCGCTTAAGCCGACCGCACGGGATAACGCATTATTCCATGCGGTCGGCTTAAGAGACCTCACGGGATATTATCTCGTGCGGTCCTCTTAAGAACCCGCACGGGATAACGCATTATTCCATGCGGTCCGTTAGGTGGACCGCACGCGATGATGCACCATAAAGCAGCTCCACCCCCGACAGTGTCACTTTGAACCTGGTGTTTCTCTCTCCAAAAAAAAGGCAATTATAAGGGGAAGGTTTTCAACTTGAATTTTTTAATTGGAATCAATACAAAAGGTATCATGCTTGATCTTCTCTTCCATTTGCTTCCATTTTTAAAAGTTTTTATTGGTTTAATGTGAAGATATTTGAATTTTTTTTAACTCGGTTTCTCTCTCCAAAAATAGACATTTTCTTTTGGTGGGAGGTTTTAGACTTGAAATCTTCGATTGAAATCAATATAAAAGGTAATGTGCTTGATCATCTCCTTCATTTGCTTTCGTTTTTGTAAAATTTCATTGGTTGAATGCCAAGATATGTAAACTTGTGTGAATTGTTATTTTGTGCTATGTTTGTAATTTGTAGGTCAAATAATTTTTTTTTGATTGAACCAATTTTTGGTAGCTAATATTGTCTCAGTATTATTATTTGCTGTGAATGAGGTTTTAGTTAAAAAGTAGGATTTAAGTTTAATTTGTTTATTTAGAAAACACCGGTAATATAATATTAATTAATGATGTGAATATTTTTAGATGGATCGGACATGGATGTATGAGACACGAAGAACTCATCCGGTGTTCATGAGAGAAGCATCAACATTTATTGATAAGGCTAAGGCACACGCTTTGAGGGAGAATAGGAAGGATATTTTTTGTCCTTGCGTGGATTGCAAGAATCAGAAGATGTGGAAAGATCCGAATGTAATTGTGGGACACATAATTCAGCGTGGATTTATGGAGAAATACACAGTTTGGACTTATCACGGGGAAGTCGCCCCTCCTGTAGAGATTCGTGATATTCGGTTCGATCAGGCAGAGGATTTTATAATTGAGGACATGTCCCATGAAATGACTGGTGATTTTGGCGGCTCTGGTTTTGACGCCGCAAAGGTTGATATTGAACTTGATCTTGAGGATATGTTGCGGCACGCTGAACCAGAGGTCCTAACAAAGAAAGCAAGAGATTTAAACAATTGGGAGGCGTTATAGAAATCAGCGAAAGATCTTTTGTATTTCAATCAAAGGGATGTGACATGGAGTATACAGTGTTGCGGTCGGTGCTAGAACTTCTTAGATTGAAAGCCAGACACGGATGGTCTGATACTAGTTTCAACGACTTGATGGGTCTCCTGAGAGCTATGCTTCCTAAGCCTAACTTGTTGCCAGCTAACACCTACCAAGCCAAGAAACTGATATGTCCATTATCACTTGGTGTGGAAAAGATCCATGCATGTATTAATCACTGTGTACTTTATCGCAATGAATACACTGACTTGGACAAGTGTCCAACTTGTGGGGCAAGTAGGTACAAAAAGGATAACAGTGCCACCGATAGTGATCTTGTCGAACCAAATGCATTGGTTGAGCCAGGAAAAAGGATTCCGGCCATGGTGATGTGGTACTTGCCAGTGAAAGATCGCATGAAGCGATTGTTCTTGAACCCTGCTGACGCCGAGTTGATGAGATGGCATCAAGAGGGTCGGAAAACAGATGGTATGATTCGACACCCCGCCGATGCTCGATAATGGAGAAACTTTGATTCGAAGCACCCATAATTTGCAAATGATCCCAGAAATGTAAGGTTTGCGTTGAGCACGGATGGAATGAATCCGTTTGGTGACCTAAGCAGCTCGCACATCACTTGGCCTGTTCTGCTCACCATGTATAACCTTCCAACATGGTTACGTCAGAAGCGAAAGTATATTTTGTTGACTATCCTTATAGAAGGGCCAAAACAGCCTGGCATCGATTTAGATGTGTTTCTTGAACCTTTGATGGAGGATATGCAAGAAATGTGGAAAGAGGGTCTACGATTGTTTGATGCGTAGCGACAAGAGTATTTTACTCTGCGTGCTATCATATTTGTTACTATAAACGATCTACCAGCAAATTTTTCCCTCTCAGGACAGATTAAAGGAATGACCGGATGTCTTATATGTCTGGACAACACATCGTACATATACCTGACCTCGTCAAAAAAGTTACTTTACATGCGTCATCGTCGTTTCTTACCACAGAAGCATAGGTATCGTGCGATGGCTACCTTTTTTGACAAAACTGTTGAGGAAGGTACTGCCCCCGAAGCAAAGGATGGTTCCACAGTGTTCAAGCTGACAAAGAACATAAAGGTCGTGTTCGGCAAGGGAAAGACAACTTTAGGCAAGAGGAAGAAAGAAGTGGTACAAAACACGCTGCCTTTCAAGAAACATTCAATCTTTTTCAAGTACCTGACGTACTGGAAAGATCTGGAGATTCGTCATGCCATCGATGTCATGCAGCTCGAGAAAAACGTGTTCGACAGCACCATCGGGACTTTACTTGACATCCCAAGTAAAACAAAGGATGGGTTGAAGTCACGTAACGACCTGGTCAATTTGGGCATAAGGAAAGATCTCCACCCGATAGAGCTAACGAATGGTAAGATTGATATTTCACCGGCATGCTACTCAATGTCACTAGAAGAGAAAAAAGCTTTCTGTAAATGTCTTCGTGGATTGAAAGTGCCGACTGGATTCTCATCGAATATCCGAAAACTAGTATCAATGAAAGATTTGTCAATTTCTGGATACAACGCTCACGACTGTCATAAGATGCTTACGGTATTCCTCCCTATCACTATAAGGGCGGTGAAACCAGTGCACACCAAGGTAGTGATAACAAAGCTGTGCTAATTTTTTTAATCGAGTTTCACAGAAAGTTTTTGATCCAGAAGAATTAGGACCCCTTTAGAAATTCGCAGTCGAGACAGCTTGCCAGCTAGAGATGTTTTTTCCTCCATCGTACTGGGACATGATGGAACATCTCATTGTTCACATTGTCCCTCAAATTATTGAACTTGGTCCTCTATACCTACATCAAATGTGGGCGTACGAGCGATACATGGCCGTTCTGAAAGGGTATGTCCGTAATCGTGCTCATCCAGAGGGCTCGATGATAGAGGGTTACACAACTGAGGAGGTTATCGAGTGTTGCCTAGATTATATGAGAGATGTCAACCCCATTGGGACACCGGTGCCTCGACATGATGGAAGGTTATCTGGGAAGGGTACTATGGGAAGAAAATGCTTCTACGACAACGATTACAAAGCGGTATCAGATGCACACAGCAGTGTTCTTCAACAACTTGCCATCGTTGCGCCCTACATTGAGTAACACGCTTCCGAGATCAGAGCATGCAATCCTGGGCGATTCGATAATTGGGTTTCGAAAGAACAGAAGCGCACTTTTCCCCAGTGGTTGAAGGATCAAAAGCTACCGTGTGGAGAATCAATCAAGGAAAAAACGATAGAAAGACTTGCAGCTGGCCCAACAAGTCTTGTGACCTCATGGCAAGGGTATGACATCGGCGGGTATTCTTTTTACACAAACAGCAAAGATAGGAAAAGCTCAGCGCAAAACAGTGGGGTTCGTGTCGAAGCGTTGGACGCAACAGGGCAGAACAAGTCTTACTACGGGATCATACAAGAAATATGGGAACTTGACTACGGTTTAAACATTCAGATCCCTGTTCTCAGATGCCAATGGGTGAAAGATAGCATGATAGATAAATTTGGATTTTCGTGTGCTGAACGGTGTAAAATTGGACATAACGATGATCCATGGGTCCTTGCCGAGCGTGTTGCACAGGTTTTTTATGTGAAAGATCCTTCCGATGAAAAGATAGACATTATTGTATCGGGCAACCAACACATCATTGGTATCGACAACATTCAAAACGCACGTGATTATAATCAATACGACGCCATTGAGTTATTCACAGATCTTCCTACGCGAATGAAACGCATTGAGAGTGTCCTCGACGAATCAAAGTTTGCATCCGTGCGGAAGGATGTTAATTCAAAAATTGTGAAACGCTAGTTTGCTTTTTGTGTATAATATATGTTTTTGCGAGCGAATGTATACATATCAAACTTATGGTGTTACCAATGAATGTGTGGTTTTATATCGAAGTTATGGTATTTGTGTGGATGATTAATATGTTATACATATTATTTATATTATAGGTATATATGTATACTATATGTATATAATATATACATATTATACATATATTTATAATATATGTATATATTTATATTATATGTGTATAATATACATATAATATACATATATTATACATATATTTATATTATACATATAATATATGTACAATTTTTCAAATAAATTATACATATATTATACACATATTTACAAACCACTAATTATACATATATTTATATTATACATATGTCATAAGTATAATTTTTCAAATAGATAATATGTATATTATACATATTATTTACATATATACATATGTTTATTATTATTTTATGTGCATTCATATTTTTTTTAGTTTTATAGTCTTAATATAAGGGCGGCGATTATCTTGTGCGGGCAGCTTAAGAGCCCGCACACAAAACCTTATTTCCGTGCGGGCGGCTTAAACGGGCCGCACGAAAATATCGTCTTTCCGTGCGGGCGGATTACATGGCCCGCACGGAAAGACTATATTTCCGTGCGGGCGCTTAAGCCGCCCGCACGCGATGATCTCCGCCTATATAAGGGCGCGCGGGTGCCGAAATTTTCTAAGTCCAGGCGAAACCCTACCCGTGCCGCCAGGCTGCCCAAATCTCGCGCCGACCACCGACCGCCGAGCGCCGCCGCTTCCCGACGCCGCCGGCCTCACCGACGCCTCCTCCCACCGCCCCGCGCGCCGCCCTCGACCCCGACGCCTCCTCCCACCGCCCCGCGCGCCGTCCTCAACCCGGACGCCGCCGTCCTCACCGACCGAGCCCGACGCCGAGCGCCGACCGCCGCCGGCCTCACCAACGCCGCCTCCCACCGCTCCGCGCCGACCCCCGACGGCCGACCACGAAGCCTCCACCGCCGCCGCCTCAACCGAGATCGCCGCCGCTCCAGCGCTGCCGCCTAAAGGTGAGATGAATGGATGGATGTGTTGTTGAATGGATGGATGGATGATTGCCGTGAATGGATGGATGTGTTGAATGCCGTGAATGGATGGATGTGTTGAATGCCGTGAATCGATGGATGATTTAGGTTGATGAAATTTGTCATGTTGAATGCCTCCTCACCAACTGTTCGACGAAATGCCCACAAGGGTATAATATATGTTGATGAATTTATTTGATGTGAAATAGTTGCTGTGAATTTTTTTGATGTGAAATAGTTGATGTGAATTTTTTGATGAATTTTAGATTTTAGGTTAGATTTTAGGTTTTAGGATTTTAGGTCTTACTGATTAATGGAAATATGTTGAGATTTATTTCTGAAATATGAAAAACTTAATGGCGTTGCAAAATTTCTTTTATTGAGAATTAATAACTGTGAACGTATTCCTTGATGATGTATACTGTGAACCTATTATTCTTGATGACGTGGTTACACACAATTGTACCTAATGGTGACACTTATATAAGATTTATTGTCAAATTATTGTCAAATTATTGTTGTATGTGATGTGAAATTATTGTCAATTTTTTTGTAAATTTCTGATGATATATATGTGATGGAAAAGTTTATATATGAAATTAGATGTTTATTTATGTATAATATTAATACTCTAAAAATGTTAATATTATGTATAATATTTGTATTATACATATGTATAATATATGTGATGTTTGTAAATTAGATGTTTGTAATATATGTATAATATATGTGATGTTTAAAATTTGCCCCAAATTTTAATACTCTAAAAATGCTAATATTATGTATAATATTAATACTCTAAAAATGTTAATATTATGTATAATATATGTGATGTTTGTAAATTAGATGTTTGTAAATATATGTATAATATATGTGATGTTTCAAATTTTCCCCAAATTTTAATACTCTAAAAATGCTAATATTATGTATAATATTAATACTCTAAAAATGTTAATATTATGTATAATATTTGTATCATACATATGTATAATATATGTGATGTTTGTAAATTAGATGTTTGTAAATATATGTATAATATATGTGATGTTTCAAATTTGCCCCAAATTTTAATACTCTAAAAATGCTAATATTATGTATAATATTAATACTCTAAAAATGTTAATATTATGTATAATATTTGTATCATACGTATGTATAATATATGTGATGTTTGTAAATTAGATGTTTGTAAATATATGTATAATATATGTGATGTTTCAAATTTGCCCCAAATTTTAATACTCTAAAAATGCTAATATTATGTATAATATTTCTTCCGCCTGGTATTTTAGTTAAAATTAGATGAAAATAAAATTAATTGTGTTACGACCAACCGTAGATCAAATGTCGACCGAGAAAGCTCCCTCCGATGCACCCAACGTCGAACCAACGCAAGAGGTTTCGAGCGAAGGCACATGGCAGACACCAAGCGATTCGATGAGCCATATCGAAGTTACGCCAGCACCACCGGTTGAAGAAGACCCTGACTACATCCCTATGGAGCAAGCAGTAAGTCGAGCCGTAGTGTTATAAACTAATCCGTCTCCCTCTCGGTCGCGTTTAACTTTTTCTGATGTACGAACAGATGAAAACAAGACGCCAGTCAAAAAGAAAGGCTGCCAAGTCTGCCGTCATAGCCGAAGGCGAGACGGACACGGCAACGTCCGGTCCGGTAGAAATCGACACCGGAGAAACGCCTGGTCAAAAGAGAAGACGTGCTAAGAGAAGTAAGACCCAAACCCCCAAGGAGACATACTATATCACCTCTCTGAACCAGGATGGGAAGCCAGTAGAGCCCAAGGTAGCAATGACAAAATTCAGCACCACCTGCGGTGTAGTGGCCATAACCCACGGCCCTTTAAATGTAGATTCCTGGGAGCAGGTGGATGACAACATGAAGAACTTCATGTGGAACGAGTTGCAGAAGTGGCTTGTATATCTGCCTGGTTCAGAGGCTCTGGGAAAAGAGTTTGCCCTAAAAACGATGGCGCATCGGTGGAGGCAATGGAAATCGGACATGAACACTCACTACGTGCAAAAGAACAAGACTCCATTCGTCGACTACGGTGCTATTACGCCCGCCCAATGGGACACCTTCGTGGCAAAGATGACAAGCCCGGAAGCCTTAGCGCGGAGGAAAAAGATGTCCAATCTAGCTAAAAGGAACAAATACCCGCACCGGTTGGGCTCGAGCGGCTACGATGGCCACGTAGAGAAGTGGCGAGCAACTGAAGAAAAGTTTGCTGCCCAAGGCAAGCCCCTGCTTGTAGATGCACTGAAGGAAAGAAGCAAAAACTGGGTTTGGGCACGGAGCATGGGGCAAGTCACCGACGAGGGAGAGATCCGTTTCAAGGATCCGGATATCGAGCGTGTGACCAGTAGTCTGAAGGACATTGCGGAAAAAGAGAAAACAGGGGAATTCATTGCCAAGAGGGAAAATGATCAACTAACAGCTGCATTAGGCAACCCTGAACATTCCGGACGAGTAAGGGGTCTATCGTCAAGGACAAGCTGGAAGGAAGGGTTTCCAGAGGAAGCTACGGGTTACAAGAAACGGGGCAGGTACAAACAGAAATTGGAAAAGAAGATAGCAAAACAAGTTGAACAACATTTCTACTCTCTTGTTGCTCAAAATCGCCAAGCCTTCCCAAACTTGTTCCAGCAATCCGAAGAACCCAGAGTACAGGCACCAAGCAGTGTCGGGTCAGTAGACACCGCACCTTATCCAGTAGATAACATAATTGCCCCGACGCCGTGCAGCCTGCTCATGCCGATAGGAAGGGCCGGGAAGAGAAAGGAGGTGGGTACAGGACTTGCGATGCCAGGGCATCAAATCGCTGAAGAATATGCAAGGGTGCAAGTGGCCAAGGTGCATGCAGAGCATACAAGTTTAGAGATTGATATTCCAACACCGGATGGGGTAGAATTGCGTGGGGATGCTGTGAATCAGTTTATACTATGGCATCGACGAGATATCTTGCTGGTCGGTCCATCGTCTTCAACCCCATGCTAGCCGGCTTCAACCCCACGCCCGCCTGCCGCCGCACGTCATGGAAGGCCTGCCTTGGGAAATGAGGCTGATGCATGACTGGTATTTGAAGGCGACTAAAAGGGCCTGGAAATGATTACTGTGAAGGTCCCGGATAATGCTTTCATGAGTGGACCAAATGGGATGCTGGTAATCAATTTCAACGACCTTCACGCATTATTCAAGCTGGACAAATTGGATATAAATCTCGTTGCTGCGTTTTGCCTGTAAGTCAAGAGTATTTAATGTCATAAATGAATTCATTTGCTAACTAACTTCTGATAAATTACCCGCTGCATTACGTAGGATGCAATTCCACGACGCCGAAAAGGCCAACCGTCCAATAGGATACATCAACCCAACAAGGGTTTGCTGGACGGAACACACGGTGAATATTCGTGCAGATTCCGCTGAGCTCAAAGGTAAAATGACGTCTGAGAAAAAGAGGTCGTCGAAAAAATGCACAAGAAAAAGATGGTCAGCGTAGCACTGTACTTGGGCAAAGCGATGGTCGCGCACAAAGACAAAACTGTCCTCTTGGTCCCTTATATGCTGCGGTACGTAATATTCTTTCATACTACTGATATTTTAGTACGATGTCACCTACGATTAACATATCTTCTTTGTAGCGATCACTACATACTTTTTCTGGTATATCCGCGGGACCACTTGGCCGTAGTGCTGGATCCGGCATACTATGGCGAGGAAACATTTAAAGAGTTTCTCATTATATTAAATTTGTAAGTCCTGTTATGCACCATTTACTAAATATTAGCTGTTGTACTCTCGAAGACACATAATTGACTCAAACAATTATTTTATCTTTATAGAGCACATAGATATTACGTAGACCACGGTGGACCAATCAATAATCCATAAAAGAAGAAGCTTCTCGTGAAGACAAGATGGCCGGTAATTACATGTCCGTTATAATGACATTTCATATATATACTTGTTTCACTCAAAATATTGATGTATACAATTTTATTCGACATAGTGTTATAAGCAACCACCAGGGACTAATTTATGCGGATACTACGTATGCGAGATGCTTAGAATCAACGGGAGATACACTACAAAGTTGGAAGAAGTAAGTCCAGAGAAAATATCTTTTTACAAATTATAAGATCTTCTATAATTTTCCTAACTATAATAATGTGTAACTCTTCTTAAACAGATCCCGTCCGTTCCAGTTGTAGCGAACCGGTTCGACGATCGAACCATATGAAACATGTGTGCAGATATTTGCCGCTTCATCCGCCGTGATGTCTGCAATCATTTGGACGATTTCTACGATCCGGAGAGCCAGCTTGCGACGGGGGATACCTTCAAACGACTTAGAGAGTGGGAAAAAGAACATATGTATACTAGCTAGTACAAACATTTCTAATTAAGTATATATTTTATGTGGTTTTTTTGAACTTTTGTAAATTGCGAGACGCGATGATATGTACATATGTGAGGCGTACAATTTAATATCTTAATTCCATAAAAAAATAATTAATTACGTTTAATTCTTAATACGTGCGATGTGTATATATACTATTACTGAGAGAGAGGGAGGGAGGGAGAGAAGCCAATATATGCACAAAAATAATATATGCACAAAAAAATTAATGCTGCTGTCTATCTTCCCGTGCGGTCCACTTAATTAACCGCACGGGAAGATCGATTATCCCGTGCGGTCGGCTTAAGCAGCCCGCACGGGAAGATCGATTATCTCGTGCGGGCCGCTTAAGCCGACCGCACGGGATAATCGATCTTCCCGTGCGGTTGGGCCGGCCGCACGTGAAAATGGTCTTTTCCCAAACCTTCTCGCGCGTGCGGGCAGGCCTTCCGCACGGGAAGATGCCTTTTGGCCCGCATGGAAAAACCGTTTCTGTAGTAGTGACATTATAACACATTTTGTGACATCCAAACGACCTTAAATCAAAAGGTCATCAACTACAAAGTTATAGATCTCGTCGAGCTCTACAAATTTGATATAAAGTTTATATTCATCCTACTTTATATGAAAAAGTTCTATGAAAAACCGATAGGGATAGAACCGACACCTATTTGTCACATAGGTGCCGGTTCTTGTCATGTTCTTGTTATGAACCGACACCTATTTGTCTTCCTGCCTATATCATGTGACAGCACATCCACCCCATAGGTACCGGTTCATAATAAGAACTGGCACCTATATTATAGATGTCGGTTTTTAATCAAAAGTTGACACCGATAAAAGTTGGGGGGGTCTTTGGTGCCCTTTTTAAGTAAAACCGTTACCAATATCCTTCTCTCAAAGAACTGGCACCTATTTGACCTCATAGATTCCTTTTTTAATTTGGTGTGCGGGAAACGTTTTATAGATACTGGTTTTTGTCGAACCGGCACTTATTTGACCGGTCCTTATATATGTTTTTTTTAGTAGTGATTGCCTCTAATTTTCTTCTGCTCTCTCTATGTAATTAATGCATTTGCTTAGGAGAATGTGTATAGCTAGCCCTTGCATGAGAGCTGGCACTCATATTTTTTCTTTGTTCTCTTTTCTTCACATAAGTATATATAAGTATATAGTTAGCTTATAGCCAACTATTAAACTTGCTCTTCTAACCGTGATAGCGTTAGGTAAGCATTAACTGTCAGCACCGCCGGAGCTACGGGTGCGACGATCGACTTGGCTGCAGGCAGGACAGCGAGGAGGTTGGCTGCACGCGGCTATGGTACGCGATGTGACGGAGCCGGCTTGATGCCATATGCAGCGTAGTCGCCAAAATACGTTGACGCTTTTTCGTGACCAACATATGATCACCTAATGATTTATGGTATAATCAGCAGAATCATCAATCAAAACCAATAGCACAACCAATTTCGAGATTAATTCATTTTCGTAAAATCACAAGACTAATTTATGAGCAAATTAGTAAAGAAGATTAATATTGTACTTACGTGACGACGATCAACTAGTTTCCAACCTTCTCGCTTTCGTGAAGAAGCATGACCGTTTTTAGCGCAAAACGGCAAAGATAATTATATTCTAGGTTGCTGGAACTCAGCCATGAAAACGAAATAGAAAACACAGAAAAATAAAAAATAGGAAAAATCTACAAAATAGGTAAAATAGTAGATTGATACTTTGTTCGGGTTCTGGACTAATCTAACAGCCTAATATATATAGGGGTGCACCTAAACACCAGCCATACGTCCCTACCCCTGCGTATATGGAAAATCCACTCTAATCCGCCAACCACGCACAAGCCGATCACTAACAAATTGACTGCCAAAATATCTATCTCTGTTCCTCCTTCCCGCAAATACACGCTGGCTAGCCTTTCCTGCAAATACAAACAGGACCGGTCATGCAGAACGCAGCAACCCAACAGCCTCCAACCTGATGCATTTGTCCCACCATGCATCCATCAAATTCCAAATTCCATTGTTGCACTGCATGGGTGCTCCTGCAGATAAACAGCACAGCTGATTTTTTTCGATTGCAGCCAAGCCAAGATGATCAACTCCCATGCCATGTCAAATGCTGCAGCTCCTCAGCAAGATGCATCACAAATTCCAGCACTCTGGCTATCCTGAATAATTTGGCATATCCAAATAAACTAGCTAGTATAAGCCAAATTATGTCTCAAGCACAGCGAGCAGTGTGTGAGACATGGTGGCTTCTGGTGAGGTGGAGCTCCGTTCAATGTCGACGATGCCTCCAATCGGCTTTCATGCCGGCGACTCCAAGTCAGCTATGCATGGAAGTGTTCGCTGGAAGTCATAAAAGGGAACGAAGAAGATGCCAGGATTTTATTTTTCTAATTCATTTAACAATATTCAAAACAGATCAAGACGTTTCTCTACCTGCTCCTACCTTGGTCTTTTGTAGAACCTTCATGCTTATAACCTAATATACATCCCTCATATAGTAGTACAAGAGGGATAGTATAATCTCTATTACCTTTAAAGTAAAGTAGAGTCGTTCTCCTTTCATCCCCTCTTCCCATTGCACGCAGCATGTTCTCATGCATGGCACACATATGTAACCATCGGATCCAATGTTTTATCTCTCAGTCACACTTATAATATATCCGTACTTATGTGGGCCTGGCCTGTACAATGTGAGTCATGTTACCAGTGTTTAAAAAAAGTAAATTGTATTGACGGTACACAAATTTATTAGGTGAGTGTAATTTAGTGCACAAACTTATAAAACAATCTTTGTACATGAACTTGTCCAATGCGTACAAACCAAGACCAAAAAGGACACGACATGACCAAGTTAAATGTTGGTTATGGCACTATGTGCACACGTGAGGTGGGCTTGAGACATGCTATATTTGTAAACTTGATTTCTGCTTTATTATTCGTTCTACCACTTGCATCATTTCTAGCTTCTTTTATGTCTTTCTTCATGTAATTGTTAGGCCTTATTAAACCTTTTTATTCAACAGATATATGTCTATGTAGTACTTTGTCTCACTAAATAAGGTGTGTGTGTATTTTAAGATTTAACACTTTAAATATTTGACAAATGATTATTATATTATAAAATAAATTTTATTTGATAAAATATCATTGGATTGGATTGATGTTTGAATTTACTTTCATATGGTTATGATTTTTTGTTGCTACAAATATTATAGTATGAGAAATTTAAAGTCAAAGTTTAATTTTGGAGACTGTGCCATGTTTGACCGTATCTTATTCAAATGGGACGGAGGGAGTATTCTTCTCACCTATGTCTTTTTTCAGCATCCTAATGAACACTTAAATTAGTAAGATTAGCATTGTTATGTTCTTTTGGCCTTGGTTCACATGCACCTGACAAGTTCACGTACTAAAATGAACGTTTTACAAATTGATGTACTAGATTACACCCATCTGACAAACTCGTATGCCACTAATGCAATAAAAAAAACACAAATAAGCAGCTCTCTTCTTGTATAGCTATATTTCATATATGTAAGGTTAGATGTAGACCCAACAAATATATTTGGGCCGGACCTTCATGGAGCCAAGCCTTTCTCAACTTTTATAAAGTACTCAAGTAATAACCGTCTATGTAATCTTTACTTTGCTATATTTTTAAATTGGAATGGCAATACGCAAGGGCACCTAGTTTTAAATTTAGAATGTCATACGTGTATGTATCTACTTTCTCTATTTCATTCTATAAGACGTTTTGGGTTTTGAATAGATTCATGCATGGATCTATATATGTGCTTTGTATAAGTGTCTTTATATGGATGTTAGTGAATCTAGACAAGAGACGAAGAGATCAAAATGTCTTATAATGTGAATGTAGGAAAAACATCCTAAATGGGAACTTCGAATTCTATGATCAAATCCGCTGATTTCCAATCTGATACTACATATAATGTCAACAGTCAGGAGATAAAACATTTATATTAGTATGAAAATTTCAAATGTTCCAAATTTTAACTGTATCTGATTTCATTTCACGAAACCATAGTTTGACATTTTGAATTAAAACAGCCGTTATTCATTTCGAAAGATATAAAAATTTGATGCAATGCATTTTAGTTTCATAATCCGTAATTACCTCCGTTTCTGAGGAACTTCCAAACAAAATAATATTCCTATTTAGAGAACTTTCAAACAAAATACTACTACTAATATTTAGAGTGATGCATGGACGTGCATATATAGGTCCATCTTAATATATAGGCGGTAGCGAGTTGCAATTTTGTTGCACCCGTTAATTATTTCTGCATGGGTGATTAATTTGGAAGGATAACTATGAGCGTTAATGTGTGCTGGAATTAGTAATTGATTAGGACCTATAATTATATTTACCACTATATAAAAACGAATAAAATTCAATGGCTAGGATTCACTGAGCTCTTACCAGTTACCATCCCCATATATATAATTATATTTATCACTATATAAAAACCCTGTCTGTAAGTTTTGTCAACCAAAGTACAAGCCATAGCATGATTGTCGCAAATGTCCGAGTAGATATCTTGTAGCAACTGTTGTCCTTCCTCAGGCGACACACACCGTAGTAAAATACCAGCCGGGTTTCACTTGTAGAGTTATCCTTCTCAAAACACGTAACACTGACTTCGACGATGAAGTCGTTCAGCTTCATTCTGGCCCTGAGGCAATTCTTGTTTGGTTAGAAATCTAATGAGTGACATCCTCCAATCAATATCCAGCATCGAGGCTTGCCTTGACTTATCTTCTTTAAGAACTTCCTTTGAAACAATGGGTTTATGAAGGTGTTCAACGAAAGGATCTATGGGCACAACCTCCCTTTTAGATCCAAAGTTTGCCAATTCATCAAAAGCTTTATTGTGATGCCTTAACACGTGAGACAGCTCCAAGCCATCGAACTTGTATCCTAACTTGCGAACCTCCTGACGGTAAACAACCATGTTGTCACTTAAGTAAGACCAGTCTTTCATGACCTGGTTGACAACCAACTAAGAGTCCCTGCGCACTATCATCTGGCACATCCCTAGAGATACAGCAAGGTGTAAACCATGAAGCGAAGCCTCGTACTCAGCCATATTATGCGAACATATCGTAACCGCTTCCTAGTCAGGGAAATAAGAGTGACCCCAGCCTCTGCACCTGTAACTCTTTTAGACCCATCAAATTACATAACCCAGTATTCCAACTTCTCCACCGGCGTCCCTTCTTGGATCTTCGTCCACTCGGCAAAAAAATCAGCCAATACTTAGAATTTGATTGAAGTTCGAACCTTGAAGGCTATATCAAACACCATCAACTCTAGAGCCCATTTTGCAATACGCCCGGTGGCTTCGTGGTTATGAAGGTGTTAATGCCAAAATTTGGTAAGCCCTGAAGTCATCATCGGCCTAGAGTCGGTATCGGCTTCAGAGTCCTGAAATCGACCGATGAGAATTATCAAGTCGCCAGCAGTTGGATTCTTGATGGATTCGGTTAAGGAAATTAATCAATTAAAGAAAACTTATCCAGAAGAGACCAAATTCGAGGAGGATGCAGCATGGCAAGTTATCTATTAATTAGGCAGAGTCAATTAGTTTCCTTTTACTTTTAGGAAAGATTGTTTAGAATTCGAATAGGACTTGTATCTTTTATTTTATCTTTAGAAAAGTTTGTGTCTTGTCCAATAAGGACTAGTATCTACTCATGGGTATAAATATGTACACCCGGGGTCTATGTAAGATATCTCTCGATCAATATACAACTTTTGGCGCATCGTCACCTTCTTTCTCGATATTTTTACTTATCAACCGACAAAACTTGGCACCTGACACGGGGCTACATCGGTTTTCGATCTCCGACGAAGGGGTAAGTCCTATATTCCGTTAACCCTACCAAGTTATCATATATCTTAGTTAATCTAGTTTGGTAGCTTGATTTACTTGTATCAGCTGGGATCTGCTTTAGAGTTTTTGCCGGTATCGGCTAAATTGCTTTGCCAGCTTAGATTATCTAAGGTATCCACCACTTTTAAAATCAATCGAAGGCTTGACTGTCTAGATATTATGTTTTTTTTCATACTTTGCGCTGCATCAACCTTAGTCATGCTTAGAACCATAATCTCTAGCCTACTTTTTTGATTGCCGATAAGGGTCTTAGCGGGGTTTCAGCTGATGAGTTTTTTGGACGTTGCATCGACTCACAAGGATTACATGCAAGTTGGCCAATGACAACAAAGGTTTCATTGATTATCTAATCGTATGGATTTAATGACATCAGACCTCTAGCTGATACAAGCTTGAACCTTTGGATCAACACTTATTCTATCATATCATTATTAGCCGATTGATTTCTATTAGATTATATTATTGTTTTATCGCATTATCATCAACCAATTGTCTTTATATCATTATTTACATCAACTGTTAGAATCTACAGCCGATTGTTTAAAACCCTATCGACATCAGCTGGTATTGGCATCGGCTGGAATTACTCTATCGGTTGGAATTTCTCCATCGACTTGTCAGCCGATCGGCTCCTTGATCTGCTGTTTATATATCTTGTCAGTTGCAGGATCAAACTGACTGGCACGCCTGCATCTCATCAATTTTAGGACTTGCACTGGAGCTAAGCAGATCTCCCATACCTTCGTGTGCCACACGCAGGATCTACGTCAATACATCTTTTGGTATGCTCGACAGGACAGATTTTGCATCAATAGAAGAACATCGCTGAATGAAAAAGATGTAACCACAGTAACCAGGTGGCTTTGAAAATAATGCATCAATTTCTGTACTTTGGTTAATACTCCATATAGTAACTTTTGGACTTGTGGATAACGCATCTTGGAATCGACCAAAACTTCACTGACGAAATAGATAGGCCTTTGAACTTTCTGAATGTATCCCTCCTTCTCGCGTTCAACAACCAACAACATGCTAACCACCTGAGAAGTCATCGAAACATACAGTAACAAAAGCTCATGTGAGAGAGGTGAACTCAACACGAGAGGTGTGGTGAGGAAGTTTTTGAAATCTTCGAAGGCTTGTTGGGCTTCGGGCGTCCATTAGAAATCGTTGGTTTTCTTTAGCAACTTGAAAAAGGGCATGTCACATTCTCCAAGCCTAGAAACAAACCGAGTAAGTGCCGCCATGCACCCAGTAAGTTTTTGAACATTTTTCTAAGTGCTCGGCGGTTGCATATTGTGTTAGCATTGATCTTCTCTGGGTTGGCTTCGATGCCGTGATGCGACACCATGAATCCAAGAAGCTTCCCTGACGGTACTCCAAAGGTGCACTCTTCCGTGTTCAATTTAATCCTGAAGGCCCGGATGTTTTTGAAAGTTTCTTCTACGTCAGTGATCAAATCATCTTACTGCTTCATCTTGATGACAACATCGTCAACATAGTCCTCCACGTTGCGTCCAAGCTGGGATTGCAAACATCTTTGAATCATCCATTGATAAGTGGCACCAGCATTCTTCAAGCTAAAAGGCATTGTGATGTAGCAATAAGCCCCGAACGAAGTGATAAATGAGGTCTTCAGGCAGTCAGATTCCTTGAGGCTGATTTGATGATATCCCAAGTAACAGTCAAGAAAACTAAGAAGCTCGTAGTCGGCCGTTGAATCAACGGCTTGGTCAATACGAGATAATCCAAAAGGATCCTTGGGGTAGGACTTGTTGAGGTCCGTGTAGTCCACATACATACACCATTATCTCGTCTTCTTTCGAACTAGAACTGGATTAGCCTAAACTTTTTTGATAAATCCAGCTGCCAAGAGTTTAGTCAATTCCTTCTTGATAGCATCTCTTTGGTCTTAAGCAAATCGCTGGAGTCGTTATTAGATAGGTTTAGAGTCAGGCTTCACATTTAATGAGTGCTCAATCACCTCTCTAGGATTACCAGACATTTCAGAAGGTTTCTAGGCAAATATATCTTTATTTGTTTGAAGAAAGGTGACGAGCGCACTTTCTTATTTACAATCTAACTCAATGCCTATAATAGCGGTTTTGGAGGGGTCAAAGCAGGATCCAGCGGATCTTCTTCGCCTTGGCGTCGTCTTCTCCTGACTTTGATATCTTGTTGACAGGGATCTCTCCTTCTTGAGATGTCGATGCAGCCAGTTGGATCTCTTGTTAGCCGAGTGCTCTCTCACAAGATTGGGCCATCTCACAACTTTGTTTGTCACAAGTAAAAGCTTGCTTGACATCACTACGTAGTGAAATAACTCATTGTGGGCCTAGCATCTTCATCATTGTCACGCCCGGAAATTCACTACCAGAATTTCTGAAACTGAATGTGTATTAATTTCCCTGTCCAGGACCAGCCAGGGTACACAGACGACAATGTTGACATACAGATCCACGTCTTACAAACACAGTAAAAGTCTTACAAAAACGCAGCGGAAAGACGAACACAAACTAAACTAAACTAAGAGCAGGACTCTTGCAGCGGGCTGGCACCATTCCACAAGCATCCTCGACGGCGGACGAAGCCTACTCCTCTGAGAAGCCTCCATCGGACGCATACTCCTCTTCTGGTGTGGGGAAAAATTAAGCAAGGCTGAGTACTACCCACTGTACTCAACAAGTCATACCGGGAAGGAAGGTATGATGCAAGCTATTCCAAAGGCAGGCAAGGGTTTATTTGCATAAAGTAAGCATTTCAAAACAGTAGTAAAACGTTGAATTAATTGATCAATATTAACCATCACTGCCTAACGCTACACCACGTTACGACAGGCCCAAACCATCCACCTGAACTAAACCAGTTCCAGTAAATCCAATTATTAAGAAAATGGGACTAATCACGGTGAATCTGGTTGATCGCCCATAACCACGGGCACGGCTATTCGAATAGTTCTACTCTGATCAGAGATGTACATCTGTACCCACAAGACACAGCCCCACGACACGTTTCCGCGTGCCGGTATACCACCACGGTACCCCGGAAAGGGACTGTGATAGAGCCCTTCGCATAACCCCCTCTAACTAATCGTACCACCTCAGGTTTCGCCCCCACTCCTCAAAAGGCAGTGGGCGCGGGAGCAAGGCGGCGCTAGGGCGGAGGGGATGCACGAGGAGGCTCGGGAAGGCGGGAAAAAGCGAGAGGAGCACACGGGGAACGATTTAAAGAGCGTGGAATCGGGAGATCGTGGCCGAGGGGCGCGGAAACGGTGGCGGAGTGGGAGAGAGGGAGAGAGAGAGAGAGAGGCCGGGAAAAGGGGAATCTCGCCCCTCTCGCGCGGCGGTTGTGGGCGGAGTGGGCGAGAGAGGAGAGCGGCGGAGTGGGCGCGTGTGCGCGCAGATCACGGGGACGCGGGGAGGTGGGGGGAGACGGCGGACGGCGGTTGCTCCCCTCCGATTCCGCCGGCCGGAGGAGGGAGATGACCCCCAACAGGTGGGGCCCACCTGTCGGTGGCCCGGACCGGCGGGCGAGCGCGGCGTGAGCGGGCCGCGGCCTACGGCTGCCCCACGTGAGAGGAGGACGCGACGCGTGCTCGGGAGGGAGAGGCGGCCCGTGGGCCGGCCCACCGGCAGGAGGAGGCGTGCGCGCGCGGCGGCTGGGCGGACTGGGACGGCCCGAAGGGAAAAAGAAGAGAAAAAAGAAAAAGAAAAAGAAAGGAAATTTCCTGGGATTAATTAAATTCTGAATTTGATTTTAATTGATTTAAAATTATTTCTAGGGCTCTAAAAATTGCACTAAAAATCCTGTTAATGTATTTTGACATGGGGAACTCAAGAAAATTCCACCCTGCCATTTCCACTTCTTTAATGTATTAATTAATTGGATTTTTCTTCAGATTAATTAAACAATTTCTCAAATAAATTATTAAATTTGATTTTTACGATTTGGGAGAACTCCAGGGTGTGACAAACTTACCCCCCTTAAACGGAATCTCTACCCCGAGATTCGGAGGTGCTGGCGAAGAGGTGCGGATGGGCGGCCTTCAATTCATCTTCTCTTTCCCATGTAGCTTCTTCGTCAGCGTGATGGCTCCACTGAACTCTGCAGAACCTGGTAACCTTGTTTCTGGTTCTCCTCTCGCTAGTTTCGAGAACACGAATCGGCTTCTCCACATAAGTCAAGTCCTCTTGAATCTCAATTTGATCGGGACTGGCCTGCTCTTCCGGTACTCTCAAACATTTCTTCAATTGCGAGACGTGAAACACATCAGGGATCCCAGCCATATTGGGTGGAAGCTCCAGCTGGTAAGCAACCTCTCCTAGACGTTCACGGATCCTGTACGGTCCCACAAAGCGTGGTGCCAATTTGCCTTTAGTTTGGAAGCGGTGTACTCCTCGAAGCGGTGTGACGCGAAGGTACACGTAGTCCCCTGTTTCGAAAGCTAACTCCCTTCGACGATTGTCAGCATAGCTTTTCTGTCGCGATTGCGCGATTCTCAACCTTTCTTTGACGGTTCTGACCTTTTCTTCTACGTCGCTCAAGACTTTAGTCCCAAACAGTTGTCGTTCTCCGGTCTGATCCCAAAAGAGCTGGGTGCGACACTTCCTGCCATACAACGCCTCAAATGGTGCCATCTGCAAGCTGGCTTGGTAGCTGTTGTTATAGGAGAACTCGGCATATGGCAAACTCTTGTCCCATGCTCCTCCAAAATCGAGCGCACAGGCTCTCAGCATATCCTCGAGTATCTGGTTCACTCACTCGGTCTGACCATCGGTCTGCGGATGGTAAGCCGTGCTAAAATTCAAACGGGTTCCCAATTCTTCTTGTAACTTCTGCCAGAACTTTGAGGTGAACTGACTTCCTCGATCCGATACGATCTTGTTAGGCACTCCGTGCAAACACATGATTCTTGCGAGGTAGAGTTCTGCTAGCTTCTTTCCAGAGTAGGTAGTGTGCACAGGAATGAAATGAGCCGCCTTCGTGAGTCGATCTACAATGACCCAAATGGAGTCATGTCCAGACGACGTTCTTGGCAAACCTGTGATGAAATCCATTCCAATTTCTTCCCATTTCCATTCCGGAATTTGGAGAGGCTGTAACAATCCTGCAGGCCTTTGATGTTCTGCCTTGACTCGCTGACATACGTCACAGAGTGCGACGAATTCAGCTATTTCTCTTCTCATGCTAACCCACCAAAATTTTTCTTTAAGATCCTGATACATCTTGGTACTCCCAGGGTAGATTGAACACTAAGTTTGATGGACTTTCGTGAGTATCAACTCCTTCAACTCCTTGTCTTCCGGGACACACAGTCTTTCTCCCATCCATATCGTGCCATGCTCGTCTTCGGAGAAATCTCGGGCCTTTTCGACCCTCATGTTCTTCTTGAGCTCTGCTATCTCCGGATCTTTAGCTTGAGCTGCTCGGACTCGCACCACAAGTGTTGTCGTGCTTCTAGAGTGGACGCAAACCCATGTTCAACAATACCGAGGTTCAGCCGTTCAAAGTCTTGTTGCAACTGGCTACTCATCTCTTCCGTACTGGTGGAGTTGCAGTAGCTCTTTCGGCTTAAAGCATCTGCCACTACATTCGCTTTTCCGGGATGGTAGTGGATTCCCATATCATAGTCTTTAATCAATTCCAGCCATCTTCGCTGACGGAGATTTAAGTCCGGTTGGGTGAAGATATACTTCAAACTCTTGTGATCCGTATACACCTCGCAACGGTTTCCAATAAGGTAATGCCTCTAGATCTTTAGGGCATGTACCACTGCTGCTAATTCCAGGTCATGAGTGGGATAATTATTTTCGTGTGGACGCAACTATCGTGAAGCATACGCGACCACTTTGCCTTCCTGCATCAGCACGCATCCTAGCCCTTGGCGAGACGCGTTGCAATAAACCTGAAAATCTTTCGTCTGATCTGGCAGAATTAAGTCTGGTGCCGTTACCAACTTCTTCTTAAGTTCCTCAAAACTTCTGTTGCATTCTGCTGACCACTTGAATTTCTCATCCTTTTTCAACAATTGTGTCATTGGCTTGGCAATTTTGGAGAAGTTCTCGATGAACCGACGGTAGTATCCCGCGAGTCCCAGAAAACTCCTGATTTGTGAAACCGTGCGCGGAGGCTTCCACTTGGTAACCGACTCCACATTTGATGGGTCCACTGCCACTCCTTGAGCAGTGATGATGTGGCCTAAGAACTGTACCTCCTTGAGCCAGAAGTCGCACTTGCTAAACTTGGCATACAACTGATGCTCCTTCAATTTCTCGAGTGCTAAGCGAAGATGCTGCTCGTGTTCCTCCTTAGACTTAGAGTAGATGAGTATGTCATCGATAAATACCACAACAAACTTGTCCAAGAATTCCATAAACACCTTGTTCATCAGGTTCATGAAGAACGCTGGTGCGTTAGTGAGTCCAAATGACATAACTGTGCACTCGAACAATCCATACCGAGTGACAAAGGCGGTCTTCGGAATGTCCTCTTCTCGGATCCTCAACTGATGGTAGCCTGATCGCAGGTCTATCTTGGAGAACAGTGTTGCTCCTTTCAGTTGATCGAACAAATCATCAATCCTGGGCAACGGGTATTTGTTCTTGATAGTGACATCATTGAGTGCACGGTAATCGATGCACATCCTCTTGGTCTTGTCCTTCTTCTCCACAAAAATTACCGGAGCACCCCAAGGTGACGTGCTCGGGCGAATGTATCCCTTCTATAACTGCTCGTCAACTTGCTTCTTGACTTCTGCCAACTCGTTGGCTCCCATCCTGTAAGGTCTCTTGTGTATCGGGGCGGTTCCCGGTACTAGGTCGATTCGAAACTCAATTTCTCTTTTAGGCGGCATCGTCGTCAGATCGTCCGGAAAGACTTCAGGATACTCTCTTACAATTGGGATATCCTCCAACTTCTTAGGGGCTTTCACCACTTCTCTGGTCTGCTCCTCGGTAGCACCCTGATTCAAACTTGTTACGGATTTCTGTGGTGCCGGAGATCGGAAAGTAACCCTCTCTCCCTTGTCATTGGTTAGAGTGACGGTGCGTCTTGCGCAATCAATTACTCCCTTGTGCCTCGTCAACCAATCCATCCCAAGAATGACATCTAGGTCTTTAGATTCGAGAAGGATAAGGTTGGCTAGAAATTGTGATCTTTTGATTTCTAGCACCACAGAGGGGCTATAACTGACGGAGGTGGAACTATTTCCCGGGGTGTAGACCCGCATTGGTATTTTAAGTTCCTGTTTTCTTAGACCATGCTTCCCCACAAAATTCTTGGAAATAAACGAATGCGTTGCACCAGAATCAAATAAAACTGTAGCTGGGACTGAGTTGACAGAAAACATACCCAGTACAACTTCCGGTGCTGCCAGCGCCTCTTCTGCCGATGCATGGTTGACGCGAGCCTGAAGGATCCTAGGCCCAGCATGTCTCGGCTTCGGGCACTTGTCAGCGAAGTGCCCCGGTTCACCACAATTGAAGCAAGCTCCTGGCTTCACTCCAGTATCCCTCTTGGGCTGAGCTGGCTAGGCTGATGGGGTTGGTGCAGTTGGCGGGCGTGGAGCTGGACGGTTGTGCTGCCCACCTTGGTTGTTGTTGTCTCCATTGTAACCAGCACGGAAGTTACCAGGGTGGTAAGGGCGATGCTGGCGAACAATCAAGGTGGAAGGTCCACCCTGCTGTCCGGGCGCGAAGCGGGGCCTCTGGCTGCTGCCCTGGTGTGCCTTGAATTGGGCCACTTTCCTCTTGCGGTCCATCTTGTTTTGCTGGTCTTCTTGACGAACGGCCTTGTCAACCAGCTTCTCGAAGTCAGCATAGTCTTCCGAGATCAGCTGATTGGTCAACTCGTCATCCAGGCCTGATAGAAACTTGTCCTGTTGCTCGGCATCTGTGCGCACGTCTTCTGGGGCATAGCGTGCGAGCCAGTTGAACTCATGCAGGTATTCCGTCACGGTCCTGTTGCCTTGGTGGAGCGCACGGAATTTCCTTTTCTTCTGCGCAACTATCCCGTCGGGAACCTGCGCTTTCCTGAAGCTGCGACAGAATTCTGCCCATGTAACTTCCGTTCCGGCTGGGCGGGTGACCAAGTAATTGTCCCACCAAGCGGAAGCGAGACCATGCAGTTGGTGTGTGGCGAAAGCGACTTTCTCCTGGTCGTTGCACTACAGGAGGTCCAGTTTCTTCTCGATGGCATGGAGCCAGTCGTTCGCCTCCATGGGGTTGGTGGTGCTTGAGAAGGTGGGCGGTCGCACGCGAAGAAACTCTGGCAGCTTCGACTGGGGTGGTGGAGGGGGAGCATTCTGCTGGTGGTGCTGCTGTTGCTGCTGTTGCATGTGGTGCATCATCTGCTGCTGCATCTGCTGGTGCTGCTGCTGCATCTGCTGCATCATGGCAGTCATCATTTGGGTCTGAGCTGCCAACACTTGTGCGATCGTCGGGTTTTCCGGTGGTGGTGGTGGTGGAGGAGCATTGCCGGTGGAACCGTTGACATGAGCCCCTCCTGTGGGCTCCTCGTTGCCGCTGGTGTTGCCGCTGGTTCTGGTGTTCACCATCTGGAGTAGGCCGAGCCAGAGTAGAAGAGAAGAAAAACAGACTGCTTAGGAACTAAACTTTATTACATTAACATTAACTGCAATTGTTCTGATCTGAATTAAAAACACTGAAAAGATCAAGCAACATCCTTAGTAGGGTAGCCATACCAACACATGATATGGACCACCGACTAACCCACAAGCAAACAGACCTAACACACAGAAACTAGCAGGGAAACAAACTTAGCAAAACGGTAAAAACTAAGGGTGACGGCTCTAAAACTCCGAGCGGCTCCTACGGTCGGTGGAGTTGAAGTCGCTCTCCTGGTCGTCGCCCTCATCCTCTGAGCGGCTCCTATAGTCCAACATGTAGGTGTCACCGCTGGTAGGCTCGGAGCTGCTGCCACTGCCGTTGCTGCCACTGGGAGTAGCAGACAACCAACCTCCGCTGCCACGGCCACCCTGGAAGGCTGAGGCTGGAGCGAAAGTAAGGAAGAGTGACGATGACGGAGCTGGAGCTGCTGCAGGTGTCGGGACTGGTGACGGCGGTGGAGCTAGAGCGGCTGCTGGCGATGGGTGCCTGGGCGCCAGCTGGATGCGAACGGGAGCAGTGGTGGTCTTCCTCGCTGTCGTGCGGATCCGCGATCCACCAGGTGCTGGCAGACCCTTCAGGACGGCATTCTCCCTCTTGAGGCGTGCTACCTCGTCCTGCAGGTCCACGATCTGCCTCAGCTTCTGGTCGTTCAGGGCCTTCGCAGCCTTGTGGAGGTTGGCGTGCATCTTGTCCAAGCCCTTCATCACCGTGCTCATGTGGCCGAAAGTGGTGTCGTTCTCCTCTGCTACGGACTGGTTGGTGTTGCTGTTGGAAGAACTGCCACGGCGAGGGTGGTAGCGGTACGCTGAGCTATGGAGAATGTGGTCATGCAGCTCTCGCATCCTAGCCATCATCAGGTAAGTCACCTCCTGACAGGCGTGCTCGTCAGATCCTCCTGAAGCGGTGACCACCATGTTGGGAAGACTGGTGCCCACGAAGCCATATACCTCCAAACGGACTCGGTGTGGCAACTCTCCTGTGAGGGGCAGCAGTGTGGTGTACTCTAGGGCCTCTGCGTATCCCACTGCCAAGGCCATGCGGGCCAATTCTGCCACGAAACCTTCCATATTCTGACCGTGGTGCGTCGGGGGATGGCCTGCCATCTATAGAAGACAAAGGGGTAGGAATCAATGCATGCTCAAATCCAAATTAAAATAAACGACAAAAGACTCGAATAAATGACACAATAAAGCCAGAATTTTTATGCATAAACTATTTTTGCATGAATGTAAATAAAGACACTATCAGCTCTAAGCAATAAGATAGCATGAGAAAATAGATATAATAATAATAGTATTTGGAACAATAATAATAATAATGACATAAATAAATTTTGCAACCCATAAATCCTATTTCAGACCTAATGCAGCTTTCCTCAATAATTTCCCAACCAACCGTCGAATAAAATTCCAATAAACCGTAGCCGATTTACCCAAAAATTTTCAATACTCTACACCGACGTAAAAGGAAAAACTTTTTTTTTTGAAAACCGGGAAACCAGTTTTTGAAACAACTCCAAGTGCGGAAAGGCATATGCAAATGAAAGAGTTTCAGAGGGCTCTTAGGGTTTCCAGTTGGCTTGTCCTACAGTCAAGGTCGGCTCTAATACCAACTTGTCACGCCCGGAAATTCACTACCAGAATTTTCAAAACTGAATGTGTATTAATTTCCCTGTCCAGGACCAGCTAGGGTACACAGACGACAATGTTGACATACAGATCCACGTCTTACAAACACAGTAAAAGTCTTACAGAAACGCAGCGGAAAGACGAACACAAACTAAACTAAACTAAGAGCAGGACTCTTGCAGCGGGCTGGCACCATTCCACAAGCATCCTCGACGGCGGACGAAACCTACTCCTCTGAGAAGCCTCCATCGGACACATACTCCTCTTCTGGTGTGGGGAAAAATTAAGCAAGGCTGAGTACTACCCACTGTACTCAACAAGTCATAGCGGGAAGGAAGGTATGATGCAAGGTATTCCAAAGGCAGGCAAGGGTTTATTTGCATAAAGTAAGCATTTCAAAACAGTAGTAAAACGTTGAATTAATTGATCAATATTAACCATCACTGCCCAACGCTACACCACGTTGCGACAGGCCCAAACCATCCACCCGAACTAAACCAGTTCCAGTAAATCCAATTATTAAGAAAATGGGACTAATCACGGTGAATCTGGTTGATCGCCCATAACCGCGGGCACGACTATTCGAATAGTTCTACTCTGATCAGAGGTGTACATCTGTACCCACAAGACACAGCCCCACGACATGTTTCCGCGTGCCGGTATACCACCACGGTACCCCGGAAAGGGACTGTGACAGGACCCTTCGCATAACCCCTCTAACTAATTGTACCACCTTAGGTTTCGCCCCCACTCCTCAAAAGGCAGTGGGCAGCCCCCTCTCGTGCCTTGGTGAATCCGACAGCCGCATAGACCGTCGCAGGGTCCATCCGCACTCCATCACGCTCACCCTAGCCAGTGTACGTTAGCTAGAGGAAAGCTACACTACAAGTCCAGCCGTTGCCACACTGGCTTGTGGTACGCACGGTATTTCTTCCAGGGTTTCCCGTGAACCGGTCCTTAATTGCCATGGGTGCTTCCAACAAAAGCATGCACCCACAGCCCACCATTAGCATATTTTGATTAATTATTATTACAATGGTGGCTCCTAAACCAAAGTGTCACCATAGGGGCTACATTAATTAATTATCTAAGGTGATCCCCTTTAGTGAGCTAAGTTAACTAAGCATGGCTAAGCACTCCTAAAATCAGCGAATAAGGAATTAATTACCCAAGCTATCAACGGTACAAGATAATCAATAAATTGGCTTAGTACAATAGGTAATAACCCACATAAAATGACATTATGAAATAATACAGCTTTTACAGAAAAATAAGGTATTTGTAAATTTAGGAGCAATATGATCAATGTGAAGCATGACTTGCCTTGCTCTTGAGCTGAAGCAACTTCTGCGATGATTTCGAAATAAACAGGAGCGTCGGAATTGCCGGAATCTACGCGACAAACAAAGCAAACAACAATACATGCTATAAGTCTACTGAAACAAAGCACAAAACCATTTTTAATGGATTCTCTGCATTTTTATGAATTTAATGAAATTTGAAAGGACTTAAACGGAGCTCGGATGAATTAGTTATGAATTTTTGAAGTTATCTGTATTTTTACTAAAACAGAAAAACCCTAAATGATTTATTGTGCAATTAACCCCAGGGCTGGCGTCATCAAGGGGCGGCGGCGGCCGGTCCACCGTGGACAGGGTCCACGGGACCACGGCGCCGCGGCGCACCACATGGCGCACGCGTGGCGCCGACGCGGCGGCCACGTGACGGACACGCGGCGGCCACGCGGGACGGGCGGGGAACAATCAGGATCGGCCCGAGTGGCCGATCCAACGGTCCACACGCGCGGGCGCTGGGGCGGCACGGCCCGAGCTCGGCCAGCCACCCATGGCGCACGGCGGCGGCGGCAGCCGGAGCCAGCGGCCGAAGACGGCGGGCGACGCCGCGGGTGGGGACGGGCGGCGGCGCGTTGCTCGGGCGCACGCGCGGAGAGGAGCGGCGTGGCCGGGATCGGGAGAGGGAAGGGAGAGGGAGAGGAAAAAGAGGGGCTCACCGAGCTCCACCGGAGGCGGAGAAGAAGGGAGTGGCGGCGGTGGATGCGTGCGGGGCTTGGATGAAGTCCGCGGATGGCGGCGACGCGGGAGCAAGGCGACGCTAGGGCGGAGGGGATGCACGGGGAGGCTCGGGAAGACGGGACAAAGCGAGAGGAGCACACGGGGAACGATTTAAAGCGCGTGGAATCGGGAGATCGTGGGAGAGAGGGAGAGAGAGAGAGAGAGGGGCTGGGAAAAGGGGAATCCTGCCCCTCTCGCGCCGCGGTTGCGGGCGGAGTGGGCGAGAGAGGTGAGCGGCGAAGTGGGCGCGTGCGCGGGCGGATCGCGGGGACACGAGGAGGTGGGGGCATACAGCGGCCGGCGGTTGCTCCCCTCCGATTCCGCCGGCCGGAGGAGGGAGACGACCCCGACAGGTAGGGCCCACCTATCGGTGGCCCGGACCGGCGGGCGAGCACGGCGTGAGCAGGTCGTGGCCTACGGCCGGCCCGCGAGAGAGGAGGACGTGGCGCGTGCTTGGGAAGGAGAGGCGGCCCCGTGGGCCGGCCCACCGGCAAGAGGAGGCGCGCGCGCGGCGGCTCTACGGACTGGGCGGACGGCCCGAAAGGAAAAAGAAGAGGAAAAAAGAAAAAGAAAAAGAAAGGAAATTTCCTGGGATTAATTAAATTCCGAATTTAATTTTAATTGATTTAAAATTATTTCTATGGCTCTGAAAATTCCACTAAAAATCCTGTTAATGTATTTTAACATGGGGAACTCAAGAAAATTCCACCCTGCCATTTCCACTTCTTTAATGCATTAATTAATTGGATTTTTCTCTAGATTAATTAAACAATTTCTCAGATAAATTATTAAACTTGATTTTTACGATTTGGGAGAACTCCAGGGCGTGACAATCATCAAGTAGGTGTAGTGGGAGACAACCATGAACTTTGCAAGAGCTAACCTTCCGAGTATGGCATGGTAAGCTACCTCGAAGTCAATGACCTCAAAGCAGATTTTTTTGTTCGAAAATTTTCTCAGGTGCCAAAGGTGACTGGAAGAGTGATTTGGCCGAGTGGTGTCGAAGACAACCCGAGAATAACCCCATGAAATGGAGTAGAGCTCGGCTTCAACTCGGATCTTGGAATCTACATCTCGTCCAGCGTTTTGACGAAGAGAATGTTGAGCGTGTTACCGCCATCGATGAGAACACACTTCATCTTGATGTTGCGAACCACTGGGTCTAACACCAGGAGGTACCGTCCCAGGTGAGCTACTCGGTCAGGATGATCCGAGTGGTCAAACATGATTGCCACCTCGGACCATCGTAGGTATTGGGGTACTTCAGGTTGATTCGCATTGATATCCTGATTGGTCAATTTCTGCTTCCTCATGGACTCGTACACGAGTGGGCCTACGAAGATATGGTTCAACTCTGCCCGTGGGTCTTGAAATGCTCCCAAACTAGCTTCATTGTCATCTTTTGTAGATGAAACAATCCTTGGCCACATGCTTGGAATTAGGATGATGAGTGTATTGGGCGTTCATTATCTTGTCGTAGTTGCTGACGTCGGGACGCTGATAATTTGAAGTTGTGGCCACCAAATCTTTGGGTTTGCACTTACGCTTCTTTTGATTATTATTGCCATTGTCCTTCTTAGGATGCCAGTGACTTCCCGACTGCTTTTCTTCGCGTGATGCGTTCATAGCATCGGAAGACTTGGCGTAAGAATTCACCATCTCGAACAACTTTATGACGGTGCGCAGGGGTTTGCGACTAAATTTACTGATGATTAACTTGTCTCGAATCCCCTTTTGGAAAGCAACAATAATGATATCATCGGTGATCTTTGGGATCTTGTTGCGTGCCTCCGAGAAATGTTGGATGTAATCTTTAAGAGACTCGTTGGGACGCTGAACAACATGGTATAGGTCAAAGTGAGTGCTCGGCCTCTCGTAGGTGCCCTGAAAATTTACGACGAAGTGGTTTCGGAGTTCACCCAAGAATTAATAGATCCTCTTGGGAGTCCAGCTAACCAACTCCCCTTGCTGAATCGGTGAGTGTGATGGGCAAGTAATTTGCCATAGCCTTGCTATCTCCTCCTGCTGCGCGGATGGCGAGAGTGTAGATGGTGAGACATGACTCAGGGTCAGTTTTGCCATCATACTTCTCGATTCCAATCGTCTTGAAGCCAGTTGGCCAATCCACTCGACGCAGTTCACGAGTAAAGGCTGGTACACCATCGTCGTTGCTGTCGGGAGAGCGCCGGTGGTCATCATGATGTGCATGGTTTCCCCGATCTTGATGGATTTGATTTAAGGCATCGTGCAGATCTCTTGGTATATAGTGCCCACGTCCGTCATCATGAAGCCTGTCATGATGTGCACGGTGATGATCGTTGTCGCGGTGATGGTCTTCAGCTGACTGGTTTCGGCAGTGATCGCCATCGTCATGACGAGGCTAGCTTGATGCTGTACAACCTTTGTTACGCTCATGTGCCCGGTGGCCTTTCGAACCATGATTGAACGATAGCCGATTACCAGCAGGTGTCCTTGGAGACTCGGCAAAGGATTCCTCTGCTCGACGGGAAGGCCCAGTGCTCTTATCTTGTTGTGTGGTTGTAGCCATGATCATAGTCTTAACTTTGTTGAGCGTTGGGGTCATGTTGTCCAGGACTGCGTTGATAAGGGCATCAATCAAGGTGACTGCTGCCATGGCATTTTGCTGAGGCATAGTGAAGATGTTGGTGTCATCTATGCGGGTTTGAATAATGCTATTATGAGTGGCACGACCACTTCTGATCAGGTCTCGTTGTCTTCGCTGGCGCTCTTCCTCTTCTTTGCGTAGACGCTTCTGTTCTATTCTTGCTCGCTCCTCCTCCTGCTCCCTCACAATGCGGGCTTGTTCATCTTCGTCCATAGCACCGGCCATGAAAACTCCAAAGAACGGAGTACAATCATCGTCGAACTCAAAGTTATTGACGCTTTTGGTGTTGAAGTTGGTGTAGCCGTCCGAGTAGCTAAGATCATTGACAATTTCCGTAACGCTACAGGAATTGAGTAGCTGGATCAGGACTCCAATCTCCCTAGATCTGGAATCGGACATAGCCGAACCATGCCTAGACGGAGCCGTGGGAGGGGAGGAGGACCGATCTGGGTCCGAATGTGGCGGCAAGGAGCGAAGGTAGGCGCATGGCAATATGAGGATAAGTCGTTGCCGCGTTGTTGGAGAGGCCATGTAGATGAGCTGACATTGATGATTCCCCCGAGTGGTTTGAAGCCGACTCGGAGGCGTAAGCTTCTGAATAGATCTTAGCAGTGTTTGGGAGACCAAACGACGCTGAGACGGCGTGGTCTCTCCTTGACTGGTTTCAATCCGGGTCAAGAATAGAAATTGCCAAAGTTATCGGAGACGAAATCGAGGCTGCCGAAGCAGTAGGCCTGCCCTGGAGGGAAGACGAAGTCATTGGCTTCCAAAGTTGATCCCATCGCACTTGTCGGCGGAAAACTCAACGCAACCCCTACTTAGCGTGCCAACTGTCGATCCTAGAAATCGATAATAAGAAAAGGGGGTTGCGCATGAGATCTAAAGTGGATCAGTAAAAGGACAAAGGGTTAGACATGTTCAGGCCTTCTTGATGAGAAGCAATACCCTATTTCTGTTTCGAAAATTGAATCCGTCAGGTGTATATTGATCTGATGATCGAGTTGTGGTTATGCCCTCAGGAGGCTCCCTGCCCTCTTTATATAGGTTCGGGGGCAGGGTTACAAGGAGGGAAACCTACTCGGACACCACATAGGTTTTCTTATCTCTTTACATAATCATACCTAACCAAGACTATGTGTCTTTTCGTAGAAAACAAGGTAAGACAATTCTTAAGTCCTAATCTATTACATAATGTATAGACATGGCCCACGTCCTATCTTTAGTTGGATAAGTTGTCCATGCAGGTATATGGTATCCATAATCTTTACACGTTGGATGCCAAGTAACGTGTAATCGAAACACCAACAAATGTGTCTGGTGAAAACACAACAATAGATGTCGAGGAATATGCATCTGTTTATTACTTTCTTGGAACATCAGAAACTGGGATATACTACACAAAGCGTCAGAATTTTCAACTTTGGGTGTGGGCACTCGACGAATCACATGAGCTGTCAAAGTGGGTGCTCAAGTATGATGTGAACCACGGTCCCCTACCCAAGATGTGTTAGAAACCCTCTCATGCTATGATGAAAATATCAACAAAGTCTGGAGATTGTATGAATCTGATGATGTTGATGATGAGGAGGAAGATCATGAGAGATCTGAATGGAACTCTGATGACGATAACATTATCGGAGGTCTTGACAAGAGCGAAGAAAAGGGGTGGAGGTTTCCTAGCTTCTTCGACTTCCTGGGGTTTCATCCATACAAGGAGGTTATCTACTTGATGCATTTTTCTGGAGTGGTAGCTAACCATCTGAGCAACTCCAAGGTTCAGTACTTAGGTCAAAATCTTATAAATGAGTACAATAGGGGCATGGAGAAGTCATTCCCTTACACCCCTTGCTTCATCGATTTGCTTCCAGAAAGAGCTCACCAAAAATGTTCCCGAAGATGTACATTTCGGCCAGATGCAAAGCAAACAAACTGCAGGCTGCTAATTGCTCTCTTATGGGGGACAAGTCATTTAGTGCTTAACCATTATCTTAAATTTGTAATTTTTCTTAATATTATAGTTTGTTTAGATAAAGGAGATTTCATCAAGCAAATAAAATCTGCACCAAAATTGCCTGACAATTGTAAGAAAATTGTCAGTCAATTGTTGCGTAGCGTACACTCTCATCCATTTCTGGCCAGTGTCCTTTGGTGCGTGCTCCGAGTATTGTTTTTATGGTTTTTCTTTGTCGACGCTAGGATTCAAGCTTGATGTTTATTTACGGCGAATTTGCTATTTAAGGCAAAATAGGAAGTATGCCACTGCACATAATTTCCTTGAATAAATTATTACCTGTCTGAAAAGGATATATCAAGACACAGTTGAGAAATTCTGGAAAATGAAATGTCTGGTATCACATCACCAGGTTTTTCAAAAGCGCTTATCTAGTTCTGTTCTTAGATTAAAAAGTTTGTTATCTGAAGCATTTGAATTTTAAAATTAAAAGGTCTTGTTGAAACTAGCAAAAGACTGTTGTAACAAGGTTTAAAATAATGCATTCAGATATACATAATCACATTACAATCAAACAGAATGCCAGGAGATTTTAAATCACATACAGTGATATGCTCACTTACTAGTGTAACTTCAAAGACACTGTATATTTCCTTCATGAATCAACTGATTAGCAGATTAACCATGTTGAAGCACCATCTCTGAACATGTTTCAGTAAAAAAATAAAAATAAAACTGCTTAGCTGAAGCCAAGCTGCGCAACGAACACAGAACGCACAGGTTATACCAGGAATCTTCTATCTTACATGACCATTAACCCAACCAAACTGACATAACTGATTTCAATTTAATTATAATACAAAAAAAAGAAACAAATTTTGGTCTGAATGCATGCAAAACTATCTTTTGATGCTCTACCACCGCGTGTTGTCTGTAGGGCGAAATTAACTGACGAGGAACAAGTACAATTGTTAGACCTTGCATTGCATAAGATAGCTTTCAGGCCAGGATAATTGTAGAATGAATATTCAAGTTAGAGAAACAATGAAAATCACATTTGGACTTGGCTAAATGCTTTTAATATTTCTGAAAGTTGAGTTCTTCAATGGATAACTGATATGGTACAGTTTTGCAATACAAACTAATCAAGCATCTACTGTGAGTCTCAAGAGTTCACTAATCTTCCCTAAAAAAAAGAGTTCACTAATCACCACTAAACAAATAGCAGAAGATCCTAAATGATGTATGCCATATACCTAATTAAATAAATGCTATGCACATATTAACCTGCCTAACCAAGTAATCAGGTTAAGCTACAGATTACACCTGATCCTAACATTTAACAGTAATAAGATCAGAAATAATCGAGTTCAGGCTTAAGGATGATGTTTCAATACAAAACCTTTTTGAGTTTTCAGTTCTGTGGGGCCAAACATAATCTTCAACCTTCTTTGACACCGTTGGATGAAAAAGGGGCATTCATTACAAAAATCGGGGCAATGCAGAACAGCATTACATAGCCCCTGTTTAGCTCTAAAATTTCAAGTGTACTGCTGTTCAGGCATACATTTTACCACCTTCATAAGGTTCAACATGGTAAAGAATTTCTATATGTGGTGCTTGCTGGTGTAAAAGATGCTTATTAGCTTTTACTCTGAATAACTAATAGAATACCAATGCAGTCGATAAAATCCTCTGATAATATGAACTATCCAAAATTCCCATTGCAGCAGTAAAACATGAGCACGCAAAGCTATGGAGTAATTATTCGTTAATATAGACTTGGGGCAATATAACCAGGTTTAGCCATTGGACTCGAACGCCAGATGAAACTTAAAAGCCTGACAGTTAACAGCTAACCATATAACCAAACATTAATCGTGAACACGATCATCCCAAAAATTTCAACTACACAAAATGATTGCAATGATTGATCAATCAAACTACTCATGCTGTCATGCCGCAAAATGCCATATCTCTGCAGGCAATGTATAACAGAATATTAAAATGACAGCATCATTGTGTTGGTAGTTATGCTGCTATATTCCCACACTCAGTGGAATGAAACTTTTTTCTAATGTTGTTCGACTAAGCACTTGAGAACTTGAGAGGCTATGACAGCTCCTTACATCGATATCCAACTATTGTTCATCTAACACTTTCCCAAAAGGAGATCATAATTTAACACAGCACTTAGAACCCAGCGTTTAAGTTAGGAGAGGTCTGCTCTTGCAAAACAGACATGCTATTTATACGATTTAAGAACTAGAACCTTCTCCTAACTCCACCTAAGTAGAAGGGGTTCATTAGCATTTAAATTCTACGGAACTTAATTGCCTTCTCGAATAAATCAACTAAGACAGAAGGGCAAGTTCTCTTGAGATCAGCATAGCCTTCAGTTGCCACCACATCATCCATCTTGTTTGGAGTGGTGATAAATTCAATACAAACATCTTTAAGGCTGTTGCAGTTATGCTGATCAGCTAAAGCAAATGTAGTTGCCACGGTCTTCACATCAAGATGCTCGCCAAAGATGCTTTCGCACAGCAACTTCATCCTGTCCATGGCATACCTATCCGCGGCCACAAGTAAAAGCCTGATCATTTCATAGTAGTCGTCATCACCGAGATCATCCATGTCCGGCAACAAATCGGTGTAGATGAAATGCAGGAGGCCCCTGAAAACATCGGGCTGCATGTCTTCCACGGTTACCCACTGGGCCCTCTTCTCCTTCATCTGTCCATAGAGCTCCGCCTTGAAGACGGATGACCGTGTTGCAAGGACGATCTTGTGCGCGGCGATTTTCTCTCCCCCAACAACGAAAGTCACATCCGCCCCTTCCTCCTTCGACAACAATTCGCCAAAATGATCCGCTAAGTCTGACGGCGGCACCTTGATTAATTCAGAGGCCTCCATGGTATTAGACGCCATCGATTCCTTGACGACGACGGTCAGAAAGCATTCGATTGTGAGGCAATCGTCTTTAATGTAGCCTGATGCTTCCATTTCCAGATGATTTCTTTGCATGAAAGTTGCGTGCTGCGGACCAAATTTGCTACTGTCATCAGACTTGAACATTCTATGAGTTGATTCAGAGAACACACTCTTTGGCAACCCGGTGGCCTGATTAACCAATCTCAGGTCATAGGCCGCCCGGACGGCGCAGTTCTTGCTCAAGAGCTCGAGATAGACTGATATGTAGTCCTTGGCACCCTCGCCGTTGCCATCGGGGTAGAAGCGGATGCGCCAGAGGTAGCCGCCGACGGCGAAGGTGGCCGATTGGATGGACTGGTCCACGCCGATGCCCTTCTTGAGGCTGTACCCGACGATCTCGAACGAGTGCGTGCCTTCCTCCGACTCCGTGGTGTGCCTCGACGCCGTCTTCTTGGACACCATGCCTCTCCTCCCCGCTGCGAAATTTCCAAGAATCGATCAGAGCAGGTGGGGGAATCGGATCAAATCAGGGGAAAGAGGCAGCTCTTCTTGTGGCGGCGGCGGCGGAGGAGGAGGAAGCGCAGGGTGAAGCTGATGGATAACCAACCTTGGGTGCGTCGGGGGCAGAGGCGATCGGCGGCGGGGCGGCGGCGGTTGCGGCGGCAGATGGTGAGCGACGAAGGCGAGGAGACGCCTCTTCTCCTCCATTAAACCCTAGGCACTGAATTTTTATATTTTGCCCCTTCCAATATGGAAAGCCAACTTGTCATTTTTAAGATGATGAAAAATAAGAGTATTTTACGGTTAAAGATGCATAAATCACATAGGTATTTATGACTAATTATCTTTATCTATGTACACGACTACACAGCGTCACTGGTTTAACAAAATAGAATAACTTCATTTTCTTTACATATAAATCCTCCTTTACTATCTAAAAATAACGATAAGCACTTATATAAATTGGTCACTAACGTATCTTTCTTTTAAACATCTTTGATGACTTATATCTTTCAAACCCTATATTATTTTTATGATCTTTTTCTCCATTGTACTTTGCTCAAAATATGTGACAAAACCAGTTCAATGTTAAATATATTCAAATGTTTTATTAATCTAAAAGAAATTTATTTAAAATGAAGAAGTAACTTAGCTATGCAATAGAAGTAACTATTTATAGCATTAGCAGTAACAACATTATGAATGAGTTGAAATAAGAAACTATGTGGAGTAAATCCATAAGCAAAGTGTAGAGATGATTTTCAAGTAAATGCATATATTCTTTATTTAAAGAAATCACTATATTATTTTTAAAAAATAAAGTCTTGTGTCATAAAGAGAGTAACTCTTTGTGATATTAAAAGTAACTACACTACTAAAGGAAAGTAACTTTTAAAGAAACAGAAATAATTCTTCATAATATTAGAAGTAAATACACTCCTAGAGAGAAATAACTATATAAAAAGATAAAAATAACTTTTCAAGGTATTAGAAGTAACTGTACTGCTAGAGAGAATTAACTTTTTATGACGTTAAAAGTAACTACACTGCTATAAAAAAGTAACTCTTCGTATTATTGGAAGTAACTATGTTTCTAGAGGAGTTAAGAAAAAAATAGATAATTTGAACATATTTAATATTAGACTCATTTTGTCATATATTTTAAGTAGAGTGTGATGGTTAAAACGGATCTTAAAAATAACATACGGTCTAAAAATATAGGTCATCAAAGATTCTATAAAAACAAAATATACTAGTGTAACAACATGTTAGCCTCAGTAGCATGCACGTGTATCGACATAACAATTAGCAGATAGCATGTGATCCTCTTTTCCAAGTGGTCTCATTTATCTATCTCTTGATCAGTACAACATCCACATGTTTGTATTTCAGCAATCATCAGCTGATTGGTCAGTATAACTACTTTCAATGTTATAGGTAGTTACTTCTATTCAGTGACGATTTTAAGGGGTAGGCTCCATCAGGCTCTAGCCTACCCTCCGATTTTTGCAAAAAAAATAAAATTTAATAGATTGCTCAATCTTCAGGGGAAGCCATGGCGGCGTTCTTCTGGGGGAGAAGATGAACAGTGACAGGCCGGCAGCAGCGCAGCACTCGGAATGGAGAGAAAAGGCCGACGAAGCGGTACGCAGCATGCAAAAATAAGATTAGGTCCAAATGCCCAACTATGGCCTAGTCCAATTCGTCACCCACTTCAGTTCATGGCCCATCTGGTCAGTCACCAGAAGCCACGCCCCCAATTCGGCAATTCCCCAACCCTAGCACGGTGACGACGAGACCGGGCGGCGCGGCAGCGTTGCGACGGGCGGCGGCAAGCCGGCAATAGCGAGCAGCCTGCAGGGCAGTGTAGGCTGTAGCCTTGCATCCTGCAGCCGAGCAGCAAGGGAGCAACCGCCAAAGGCTCTCCGCAAGCGGCAGCTCCGGCGCGTCGTGGGCACTGGGAAGGCCCGCAGACAAGCAGCAGCAGGCCAGCAGCAAGGCAGCAACTAGCAGAGCAGCAAGCGCCAGCAGCCAGCCGATCCAAGTGCCAAGCGCGGTGAGTCACTCACTGTCATTGACACTGTGAGTCTGTGACACTCCATCTTTTATTTCTTTTGATTTAAGCAGCATCAGCAGCTAGATGATGGGATTTTAAAGAATTGAGCCTCATTATTTGATAGTTTGATTTATTGATAGATTAGCAATGGAGAAGAAAACAACATTGTTAAACTATTATGCAAGTGATTCAAGTAACACCCTTCCAACTGATGAGAATACAAATCAACCAAAAAAGCCTCGAGTAGAATTTGATCCTAATGATCTTTTTGCTGATCCTGCACAAAGAATACCAATAGATAATTATGCTCTTGAAATTAGAGATGAAGTGAGGAGGGCATATTTGTTGAATGGTCCAAATAGAGCACTTGGTCATGTTTTTCCAAGGACATTAGATGGCAAAGTTTGGAGATCATTTCAATGGAGTTGGTTTGATAAATTTGATTGGTTGGAATATAGCGTGAAAAAGGATGCAACATTTTGTTTCTACTGTTTTCTTTTTAAGAAATCAGAACAAGCCCACACATTTGGAAATGTTGTATTTTCAAAGGAAGGATTCACTCGTTGGAAAATAGCCATGGATAGCTTTAATAAACATGGTTGTGGCCCAAATAGTTTTCACAACATTGCAAGGGGTGAATGTGAAGATTTCAAGAACCAATGAGCAAGTGTTTCTAGAAAATTCTGTACTTACTCTAAGGAGAATGAGATTTTTTACATGGTCCGCTTGACTGCATCTTTAGATTGTTCAAGATATCTCATATCACAAGGGGAAGCTTTTCGTGGACATGATGAATCATCAACTTCCATAAACAAGGGCAATTTCAGGGAAATGTTAGAATGGTATAAAGATAAGAAGGATGATGTGAAGGAGGCTTTTGATAAAGGTGCTGGGAATGCACTTATGGTTTGTTCAGATATTCAAAAGGACCTTGCAAAATGTTGTGCACAAGAAGTCATGGCTGTAATTAAGGATGAGATTGGGGATAAAAACTTCTCGGTTCTTGTTGATGAGGCTAGGGATTCATCAATAAAAGAGCAAATGGCAGTGATTGTTAGGTGATTTGTAAACCTACAGTTTTTAATTGTACCATTTATCCATTGTTCTATTACTCAAACTTTCTTAATGGAGTTGGTTTTGTGCATGCAGATTTGTGAGCAATCAGGCGAAGGTCATGGAAAGGTTTCTTGCAATTAAACATATCTCAGATTATACATCTTCTGCTTGGAGCAAGAACAAAGTGACTAAATATCATTATTATAAAGTTGACATCTTCAATGTCGCTCTTGATGCAACTATGAAGGAAATGAATCATCGCTTCAATGAAGTCTCCTCTGAGCTAGTGGTATGCATGTCTTGCCTTGATCTAAGAAATTATTTCTCCAAGTTTAATGTTAATAAACTTGTTTGACTTGCTGAGATTTATAGTGATGATTTTACAATCTCTAACCGGCTGTTGCCAAGAAGTCAGCTTCAAACTTGTTAGGAGAAGTGAAGGATTTAATGAGTGCCATGATATTTCAAACCTTGCTCAGTTGATGGTTCAAACCAATAAACATTTAACCTTTACATTAGTATATCGTCTCATTGAGCTAGCATTGATTCTCCCTGTGGCAATATCATCTATCGAGCGCATATTTTCAGCTATGAGCATTATCAAGACAGATTTGTGTAATAAGATAGCAGATGATTGGCTTAATGATTTGATAATATTCAACAAAAATGATGATGATGCAATCATGAAGAGATTCCAAGCATTGGAAACCCACAGAATATCCTTGCCTCATAATTCAATTGCAGGTATTTAGACTAGTGGTAGGCCAAATCTCCAAATCTTTTAGTTAATATTTTTTATCCTCCAATTTTCACTAATTTGCTGTTTTTATATGTATAGGTGGCTGCTCACTTTAGATGGTTGACAGCTTGATGCAAATATGCAATCACTCACTTCCCATTGGCAAGGTACTTCTTTTTCATCGATTTTTTTAATCATGTATGTGTTGAAAAACTAGTGTAACGGTAGTTTTTATTAACTTAGTACTTTGAGGTTGAGCCTATCCTCAATTTCTATCCTGGATTCGCCACTGCTTCCAGTGCAAACTAAGTTACTTCTATAATTTAAGTAAATTACTTTAAATGTTTGAATGTATTAAATATTGGACTTGTTTTATCATATATTTTGAGTATAGCATGATGGTACAAACGAAAGTGAAAAATAATAGTGGTTGAAAATATATAAGTCATCAAAGGTATTGTTAAAAGAAAGAATAGGCTAGTGTAACAAATCTTTAGTTTTGATGGTTGGTGATGTGTAGGTTCCTCGCTTTGATTCCATTGCAGTGGAAGCAAACCTGTCTCTATGACAGCACAGAGACGTGGATGAACGGCTGTCGGACGCGTCGTGCGATCAGACAAAACCGAGAGCGCTATCGATTTGGATTTCACCTTTATCTATCTATCTCTATCTCTATCTCTATCTCTATCTCTATCTCTATCTCTATCTCTATCTTTATCTTTATCTTTATCTTTATCTTTATCTTTATCTTTACTATTATAAAAATTGAAGATGTTTTCGTCCAAAATTTTGGTACGTCACCCTATTTCGATACGATGTCGAGTTTGTGATTTTTATTTAAATAAAATAAATATATCTTCATTTTTCTTTACCTCTTAAAAACATTTGTATTGTTTTTGTTGTACGTTGCCCGTTCCTGTCTCGGGCATCTTCATGTTAACTTTCTTTGTCCGTGGCAAGAGATCGTGTTGTGCCTGTCACTAGAGATCGTGTCGATCCTATTCTGCCTCGCCCATATATACCTTTTTGCCTTTGCTCTCTGGTTCCGTCATCCCGGCCAGCCTCACGTGTCGCATGCAGTGTGGTGTCCTCATCGTCTGATTTCTGCGGTATGAAAGTGACTCCGTGTTTTTCTCTGTGCTCATCGTCTCTGCAGACTTTGGTACGTTGCAACGTCTGCACGGCCACCTGCCCATTGTCTGTGTCGCGTGCGCACTGGCCACCCGAGTCCGATCAGCACGAACTAATGCGAATCAGGCCAACATCCTCATTGCGCTCTCTCCGATTCCCGCATGAACCGGTGCATCGTCAGCCTATATCCACACCTTCGGCCCTCGCGCACGGAGGAAACGAGTCATGCATGATGCCTCCGCCAATCTTTCGACGCATGCAACCCACGGAACTAGCCACCATGAGTTCTTTAACACCGTCTGTATTTTTCGTCGGTCCATCATCTTCGTAGTGCGATAGGCCAACGTAGGGGAGGATGGCCTCCGAGGACAATGGCAACGGTGGCCACCCGCCGGGGCAGGCTGCATATGCATGTGAGTACCTTGCCGACCTGAGCGGACAATGCCCTTTGTTGTTTTACTACTTCTTTGCACTTGGAACAAAATACTGCACTATTATGGATTTTTAAGCATTAGAAAGACACACTGCACCATGCCTGCGCTAAAACAATGTATTAGAGTACTATGTTTGTTTGGCTTATTGTTTGAATGATTTTAACTCTTTGTGACTGACCTTCCATATCACGCTTCATATTTTGTTTCTATTATGACATCGTGTTGACTTCTATTTCCATGATTTTGAGGTATTCCACTATTTAGGTAAAGGAAAAACATCCTAATTTTATTATTTTTGTGATAAAAATGACGATTGAACTTAAATTTACGACCAAACATCCAAACTATCTGGTAGTGTCGACATGAACAATATGATTTCTTAAATATTTCAGACCACAAATATTGAATCCCATTCATTAAATTATTATCATAATTTTAATTTTCACGTTGTAACACACGGGCAATTTTGCTAGTATATTATGTAAAACTTGAAGATTATTCCGTACTCACTTTTTTACGTATGTTTTTCTGGAAATGCTCTCCATTGAGTGTCCGATCGAAGACAAAACTTCGGATGCCTCCTCCTTTCCTCCTTTAAATCACCTTTTGATAGCACATGCTAATACCTTTTCCTCTTTTTATTATGTCAGGATGCATGCACACGCAATTTGTGTGCAAGTATATATGCATATGTAAGTTGAATGTAATCTTTCAAATCATTTTTCTCCAAAACTACTTATCTAATCTATCATTTGATTATACTGATTTATTCGTTGCGATTAAATCTTTACAATAAGATCTCGCTTGATTATATTCTGATGAAAAATAAATATATGTTTCAATCATTAAAATTCTATGTTTCACTTTCCTAGAAGAAAATGTTTGAATTAAAATCGGACTATGTTGCACAATTTAAGCTTTGTGTTAAATGTTGCACATAATATTAAGCGGTGAAACACAATAATGTTCATTGACATTACACGCAGCTGGTCGAATACGTGGCTACAACATGTATGCTTATGTGTGATATAGTGTAGGTAGACAAAGGCAATATCAATGGCACAAAAGGTGTGGCATAGCAATTATACCGATAGGTTGAGCAGACAACCGCCGCCGCACAAAATGTCTAGAAGGCAAATGAAAATCCGTAGGAAAGATGTCATCACCACCCGATAGTACGTCAGCTGGAAGAGCATGAAGATAGGAAAAGAAATTATTACATTGTTTGTATAAATCATGCAGGTTGGTGGTATAAATAAGCAGAACATGATAATAATAAGTGAAGGCTATGCAACTAATTTAAAACCTGTTGATGGATCAGTAAAGGTATCAGTAAAGGTATGTTGCCAGCGCCGCCGACGCGTATTACAAAGCGGTGTACCATTAGACATAGACATCACATCACCTGAGCATGACAATGATAGGAAAATGGAAAATTAGGGGAAAAAGCAAATCGATGCAGTCTCGAATGTTTTTTTTTCATTCTACCCAAATCACATAGGTGGCACATAGGTGATGGAAAAGCTTGGTGTTTCAAGAGGGAAATCATGGAGTACATGTATAATGTATGGCACACAATCGATAAAGTGCAAAAATGGTTGGAAAAAAAGGCCCCCAACCAAATACTACTGTAAAGGTTAATCTTGCAGTGATTTTGCACCCATAACTGTAACAAAAAAATTATTACCTAATATAGCAGCTCATCCAAACAATTTCTCATCATAATTTGTATTGTACCAAAAATAGACAAAAGATTGAAAGGTGGTTTATAAACCATTGGTGTATAAAGCCAGCATATCTGGATAGAATAAACATGACGTAACCTTGACACATGCAACAGCATGTACTCGTGCCTAATAGTTGCAGCAGGAACTCTCAAACAGAGAAATAATCAATCTTGTCAGTAAAATATATGTTTGAAAAAACATAATCCCATATTTGCATTTGGGTTATTGGGTAATTTCTTTAATAAGTGTTCAGCGGTAAGTCATTTCAAGTGTCAATTCCTTTGAACCTATCCACATCCAGTATTATTTCTCTTAGACCCTTTCTCTCATTATGTGAACCACATGTCAGGTAGGCATACGTGATGAAAAGTGTAAGAAAAAAAATTGAGCTAAAATTAGGTGACAAATCTCAAATTATGAGAGAAATGCGAACCACAATACTTCACTAAAAGATATAAAGGTACCTGCAAATTCTCATCAAGTGGGCATGCGAAGGTTAATCTCTAAATAGATCAGCAGCAACCCTCAACAACGGCTGTTGCATTCCTTCTCTGCATACAATGGATTAACCTGACACACATACAATACATAATAAGCAAAATACCCTCATATAAGCTAGATTAGCTGATTAGGAAGAGAACTAAATCACGATTGAGAGAGAGAACCGGTACAGGGGTGAGAATAAGCTGTCGATGAATACATGGATGGAACTGACAATGATGTTGATGTCGGAAAGCGGAGTCAATGGATGCGGAGCACTCAATCAAACACTGGGATAGCTCGCGATAACCAAGAGGCCGGATGAACTGTGAAGTGTGAACAGCGAGGGTGGAGGACGAAGGAAGCAAATAGAGGGCTGTGGGAGAGATATGAAACGGCAAGGGGTGCTGCGCTGCCCATGAAAATTAGTGTGAAACGGGACAAAAGAGGGGATTGTGAGAGCGCGGCGCGGAGGGGAGGCAGGCGATTGAGGCAGCGACAGGAAGGGAAGCAGAGCTCGAGCAGACTATGCGCGAAGGAGAGGAGGAATACGGCGGCGGCGCGGAGGGAGGTGGACAACGGTGGCTGCCGGGATGTGGAGGATGGCCACGGCACAGAGGCAAACGACCACGGTGAGGCAGATGATGGACGCGGCGGCGCTGAGGGGAAGCGAGCGATCGGGAGGTGGAGTCGATGCGGCTCTGCCATGTAGCGCTCGGTGAACGGATAAGGTTGTGTAGCATGGATGGCTCAGATCGAAGAAGACCAGTCTCGTACGGCAGATCGGGCGGCTGGGAACAGACTAATCACTGTTGTACTGTAGCAACGCCAAAACTCCATGCAGCGACGGCAAAAACAATAGGTTTATGCCATAAATGATACTTCAACACATTTATGATGCATGTGTGGGTGATAATATAATACTGAAAAGATCAATGTGAAAGGCAGCAACACTCTACACATTTCTGACAATTAAGTTTCTGAAGCAGAACTACACTCAACGGGCTTCAGCCCATACCATTCGGAAAACAAAACCCGGTAGATTAACTAAACAGGATATTCAGATTCAGAGCGGTATATTTGTGTTATTATTCAGATTCAGATATACATACTGCAAAGTACAAGCAAACAGATATCCAAACGCTTAAAACACATTACAGATAGATGCTATACCTTACTAGCTAGGTTAAGGGAAAAATACATGCAACACATTGCCTTGGAAGTGAGACCAGGACAAAATAGACTTCTTAATAAATCAGGTGATTAATTAGCCATGTTGAAACACCATCTCTGAAAGTCTAAATATGTTTCCAGCAAACATGCTTAGTTGAAGCCAAGCTACTCAAATAAACACATAATGGACCACCAAATGTTATTAAGATATCAAAGATAACTTACAGAGTTACAAACATCAACATGGAAGACTGTCGATCAGGACGCCTAGGTAGCAACCTATCGCCCGAGAGAGAAACAAGCTCACGCTTGCGCTCAAAAGTGGAGGATAAAAACTGACGAAGAACAGTATAGAGACCATGCATTACAGAGCATAGTGTTCAGGTCAGGATAAACCCAGACTCAGATCGAATGAATTACCATTCTTCCAAATTGTTGATTTAAGTGATCGACAGAAACAACAAGATCACACTTGGCTACATGCTTTTGATATTAAAAATTTGATTTCCTCATTCCTAAATGATATGGTACAGTTTTGCAATACAGGTCAATCAAGTATCAATTCAGAGTCTAAAGAGTCCACTTGTCAGCACCACTAAACAAATAACACACTTTCCTGAATGACGTATGTCATATACTCAGATGCATATTTAAGTAAAGGATAATGCACAATCTAAATTGCCTTGTCAAGTAGTCTAACCTGGCTTATTAGGTTACACTGTAAGATTGTACTGATGGTAATACTTAATAGTATTAATAAGTTCAGAAATTATCAGGTTGGTTTTCATTTATTCATGTTAAAGGGGCAATGATGTTGAACACTAAACCTTTTTTGAATTTTCAGTTAAACCAAAATAATGACATTTAATCTTCATGTTCAAAGAGGCTAAACATGTTTGATGAAGAAGATATATTCGTTACAACAAGCAAGTCCAATGTAGTATGTATTGTAGGGATACGCGTAGGCTACGATAGCAACAATCAATTTTTTTCTACCGCCTAAAACCAAAAACCATGCAAGTATGAGATCATGAATCGTTACCTCTCAACGCGTTGCGCAGTGGAAGTAGGTACTAAGAAGCTGAAGGAACATTGGCGACGTAGCGCGCGTCGATGTAGAGAAAGTAGTCAATCGCAGCAGCCTGACCTTCTCCTCCTCATGCGTTCACCTTGCCATGCTCATAGGATCCATAACTGGGCCTCAGAGGTCCATAGGAGTCCTACTCGGATTCCTATCCGAATTGAGCACATATTGGATCTCCATCCAATCCTCTTATTCTAGTCCGTTAAATGTGCGATCCTGTAGGTTCATGTACAGTTGGCTGCAACCCGAGAACTCCTTTTTTGGTCCATGTGTCAACAGTGGCTCCTAGCAAAACATATTGACTCATCGGACATACATAAATATCATATCGGTTGAACCTCTGGTGTATAATTGTATGAATCCCTTTGTCTCATGATATCGATTAAGCTCAAGGCTAGATATGTGTCATCCTTTAATAGCCCAATCATCTTCTGTTGCTTTAATTTTTCTGAATGGTTGCGGACTAACCATTCAGAAAAATTAAAGCAACAGAAGATGATTGCAATGATTGATAGATTAAACTACTCATGCCATAAATTGCCATAACTGTGATGCCATTGTATAATTTTGTCTAAACAGAGTTCGTTCAAATAGAACATACTGAATATTTTCACCGCGTAAAGGCCTCCAAAAATTGCAGACCAAGTTATATTGGTATATTTGGACGATAAAAATGATTAACAGATTGATGACATCAATGTAGTTGCTACTACGCTGCTATTTTCCCTCAATATACAGTTGTCTAAAGTTGTTACACATGAAAACTCCACACACCAATATGAACGCATTTTGCATCTAACATTTTGCCCAAAAGATATCGTAATTTAAGACTACTTGGTACCCATGGATAAATTTAGCAGATCTACTCTTGAAGAACAGATAGGCTATTCATATGATTAAAAACCAAAACAGTACAACCTGCTCACAGAATCAACTTGGCCTAAGGGACTCATAAATTCTTAATTTCTCGCACCGTCTGATATTGGTTGTTCAAAAATAAATAAATTCTCAATTTCTACGAAGCTTACTAACCTTCTCCAATACATCTATTAAGACATGAGGACAATTTCTCTTGAAATTAGCATAGCCTTCAGTTGCCATTACAGCATCCATCCCTTTTGAAGCAACCATAAATTTACTGCAAACATCCTTAAGGTTGTTGCAGTTATGCTGATCAGCTAAAGCTAATGTAGTTCCCACTGTCTCCGCGTCAAGTAAATCATCAAGGGTACTTTCACATAGTAACTTCATCCTGTCCATGGCATATCTATCCGCAGCCACAAGTAAAAGCCTGATCATTTCAATGTAGTCGTTATCGTCAACATCGTCCATATCAGGCAACGAATTGGTGTAGATGAAATGTAGGAGAGCTCTGAAAACATCAGGCCGCATGTCCTCCATGGTCACGCTACGGACCTCCTTCTCCTTCATCTCTCCATTGAGCTCCGCCTTGAAGATAGGTGATCATGTGGCGAGGAGACGTTCTTGTGCGCGGCAATTTTCACTCCCCCAACAATGGAAGTCACATCTGCAGTTTCCTCCTCCTCCAACCATTTGCTGAAATGATCCGATAAATCGGACGGCGGCACCGTGATTTCAGATCGTCCCTTGGCGTTGGACACCATTGATTTATGGACTACGGTGAGGACACACTCAATTTTCAAGCAATCGTCCTTGATGTAGCCTGATTCTTCCTTCTCCGGATAATATCTTGGCATGGGATTTGAGCGCTGCGGTTTAGGACATCTAGTGTTAATGTACACTCTTGGTGCTGATCACGAAGAAACACTCCGTCACAGCCCGGTTGCATGGTTAACCAATCGCAGGTCATAGGCAGCTTGCACCTTGCAATTCTTGCTCAAGAGCTCCAGAGAGACCGAGATGTACCATGAGAGGGTCAGTATGACGCCACTGGGGTAGAAGCGGATTGCCTAGTCGTAGCCGCCGACGGCGAAGGTGGCCGACTGGATGAACTCACTGGTGGCGATGTCCTTATTGAGGCTGTACTCGATGATGTCGAACTTGAGCGTGGCCTCCTCGTGCTTCTCGCAGTGACTACAATTTCGGAACAAAATTTCGGTAATTTTGCCTCCCACCAGCAAGCACATATTTCGCCTGAAATTTTTGGTTTTTTTCCAATTTTTTACAATTTGGTCAAAGTTTATTCAAATTCATCCAAAATTTGTCAAAATTTTAAATAATTTTGGCCAAAAAAGTATCAAAACTTTGGAAATTTTGGTTCTTTCGGTCTCCTCCGGCAAAAACTCTCATTCGGAAATTGTAATCACTGGCTTCTTGGCATACCTTGACATCCTCTTCTTGGACCCCATCCTCTCTTCTGTCTTTCAACTTCCAAGAACTGCTCAAACCTGGTCAGAATCGTGCTAAATGAGTGGAAAAGAGGCAGCTTTCTCGTGGAGGAGGAAAAATCATCAGGGGCAGAAATGATGGACAACGAAGGCGAGGAAATTTCTAATTTGCTACTGCAAATGTTGAAAATTGTATTCCTCGATAGGTGAGGATCGAGAAAAGATGGAAATAATTTGCACGTGGTACCGCGCGTGGCCTATGCCGATTTGAGAACTCAGAGTACGTGTGTACGCAATAAAAATCGGAGGGTGGGATAGAGGTGGAAACGGGGATGGTTTCCATCTGCCGACAAAATAGAATTCGGATCAGATTATACTTTTTTTGACCGTCCAGATGCAAATACGGATAATGGTAAATTTTAGCGGATATAATTAAATACGAATATTGTTTCCGTGGGATACAGATATGGAAATTCGATATCTATTCATCCTCCCAGACTCCAACCCATTTATGTATAATTACATTATAACTATACTATAATTACACTGTATTATATTGTATTATATGTAACTTGCATGAAAGTAGAAAAAAATTGATTGTCTGGTAGGCTGCTTGCACTTATAATTTGTACCACCATAAATCTCAGAGCAGATCTAGTGGTCCAAAAATCAAAAGTTTTTCTTCAACAAATCTGTCATAAGAAATATAGCAAAACCGAAGAACATCTATACATGGTGCTTCCTGGTGCAAAAGATGCTTTCTAAAGAACATCTATACATGTTGCTTGCTGGTGTAAAAGATGTTTTCTAGCTTATACTCTGAATTGATCTTTAACCTACTAACATAAGGGCAATACAGTCTACAAAATTAGTAGAGATACTCTTGTGATCTAAGACTAACACTTGGTACGTACCCATGCATGGATATAACTAGGTGATCCCAACACTTTGCTGCAAAAATTACTAAGCTTTAATATGTTTTGTTGCCAACAATCAAGCTAGAAATAAAAAAGATATTAGTTATTAATAACAAATAAAACTGAATTGTCCAACCATGTTTGGAGAGAAATAAATTTAGTAGACTTTATAGAAGATTGCAGATGGAATATTATGTTGTTGGACAACTTTTGCATCGCAAGAAGCAAAAGGTATAGGAAAATATTGATGAAAAGTCGGGTTTATTAGTACTAATTACGAAAGAAACTAAATGATACCCTATGCTTTGATGTGGAATATATGAATAAATATATGTTAAGTATTAGAAAAATGATGAATAGATATGTTGAAATATTATGGAAATAATATGAGGGGTGATGATTGGATATGCTTGCTGTTGATTTGTATAATTCAATAAATTGTGGATGATGTTACATGCTTACATGAATTTTGATATGTAATTATTGCTAGTGGATGATGAGGTGGCATGTTAAGTATTATAAAAATAATGGATATATATGTTAAAATATTGTGGAAATAATATGAGGGATGATGATTGGATATGTTACATGTTGATTTATGTTGATTTGTACAATTTAATAAATTGTGAATGATGTTGCATGCTTGTATTAGTTTTGATATATAATTATTGTTAGTGGATGATGAGGTGACATGTTTGTATATTGAGTTTTAAACTTAGTGGGTTGCAACTATATAGAAGGTATATAGATTAGCAGAGATACTCTTGGAAAACAGACATCCTATTTATATGATTTAAAAACAAAAACAGTAAAACCTGTTTACAGACTCAACTTGGCCTAAGGGATTCATAATTTTTTTTACTTTTTACGGAGCTTACTTGTCTTCTCAAATACATCTATTAAGATAGAAGGACAATCTCTCTTGAGATTAGCATAGCCTTCAGTTGCCATTACAGCATCCATCCCTTTTGAGGCAGCCATAAATTGAACGCAAACATCCCTAAGGCTCTTGCAGTTATGCTGATCAGCTAAAGCCAATGTAGTTGCCACGTTCTCCGCATCAATAAAATCATCAAGGATGTTTTCGCTCAGCAACTTCATCCTGTCCATGGCATATCTATCTGCAGCCACAAGTAAAAGCTTGATCATTTCAATTAATGTAGTCGCGGTCATCAACATCGTCCATGTCAGGCAATGAATCGGTGTAGATGAAATGCAGGAGGGCCCTGAAAACATCAGGCTGCATGTCCTCCATGGTCATGCTACGGGCGCCTTTCTCCATCATCTCTCCATAGAGCTCCGCCTTGAAGATGGGCGACTGCATGGCGCGGACGATCTTGTGCGCGGCGATTTCCACTCCCGCAACAATGAACGTCACATCCGAACCTTCCCCCTTCTCCAACAATTTGCCAAAATGATCCGATAAGTGTGACGACAACACCTTGATTTCGGATCGTGCCATTGCGTTGGACACCATTGGTTCATGGACTACTGTCAGAAGACACTCAATTTTCAAGCAATCGTCCTTGATGTACCCTGATTCTTCCTGCTCCAGATATGCTCTCGCCATTAACAAATTTCTATGCTGCTGCGGCTGAGGGCATCTAGGGTTACCGAACATTCTCGGAGGTGATTGCTTGCAGACACTCCGTCACAGCCTGGTCGCATGGTTAACCAACCGCAGGTCATGGGACACTTGCACCTTGCAATTCTTGGTCAAGAGCTCCAGATAGGTCGAGATGAAGCTTCCCTGGGTCGCAGTGGCACCGTCAGGGTAGAAGCGGATGGCCCAATCGTAGCCGCCGATGGCGAAGACGGCCGACCGGTTGAACAAGGGCTTATTGCGGCTGTACCCATCGATCTCGAACATGAATGTGGCCTCCTTGGAGTAGTTGGCATACCTTGACGTCCTCCTCTTCTTGGGCGCCATCTCATGGAGGAGGATTCGTCAGAGGCAGGGACGATCGGTGGCGGCGGCGAAATGATGGGCAACGAAGGCGATTGAGGAGAGATCTACCTGACCTGAGCTGGAGGTGGAGGCAACGAGTATATGGGCGTGCGTGCATTGCGTGACGGGATGGGAGTAGGAATCGGAATCGGAGAATCGAAATCAGGTCATCGATCGTCCACCGGCTCACCGTCCGGCGGAGTCCTCCGACCCCAACTCGCCATGGCCAGCTCGCCGCACCGGCGACGATGGCGTCGATGTCCACCGCGCCCAAGACCACGCCGACGCCCTTGATCGCTTGATAGGATCATACCCTTCATTTCTCAGGATTTGATTTGCATATGCTACCAATTGCATGCATGCCGAGTGCAGCCCTGAATTTTTTGTTCTAGTATTATTAATTTATTCCAAATTTTAATGAAAATTTTAATTTCCTCCGAGATTTGTATCGCAATTAAATTGCTTAATTTGTTATATTTTTTTCATTCCGAATTTTAATTAATCCACATCGTGTTCTGTATGGACACTTCTTTTAATTTACTTTATTTTTTAATCCGAATACAGATAATTTTGCACGGATATAAATAAGGGTGTTAGTTCCATCAGGTACATATTCGGATATCTGGATATTCTTGCCTGACGGATATCCATATTCATCACCCTAGCTCCAAGCCACTTATTTATGTAGTCATAGCGTAGCCAACCAAAAGTAATCTCTCTTAATATCTTTGTCACTGGGAATACTGTATACCTAATTTTATATGAAAAGATATACCTAATTGATATGAAAATATATGCCTAAATAAACATGCAAGCAAGGAATCCCAACCCAATAAGAAAGAATTTTGTAGTCCGATCCGAAGACGACAAGGCCGGCTAGGGATGGTAATTTCACTCGCGGGGCTGGGGCCGGGTGGAGTTTCTACCCCGCGGGGAGTCGGGGCGGGGCCCCGCAATTTGGTGGGTGAGGGGGCAGGGGAGGCATTCCACCCGCGGGTGACCCGCAGGGCCCCGGAGGAGGTACATTAGACTTCTAAATATAGTGCCAACCCTAAATATAGCCCATTAGACCCAACCCAACTTGGTGAAAACCCTAACCCTAATACACCCCCACCATTCCTCCACCACCCCTGGTTCAAACTCTCTCCCTCCTCACTCCTCAGCTGCCGCCGCCACCACGCCAGTGCGCTGGCACGCCCCTCCCTTACGCTCTCCATCTCGCCCTCTCCCCTCAAGCCCTCCTCTCCCTCCGGTCGCACGCGGGCCATGGCCACGCGCCCCTCGCCCTCTCCCTCTCGTCGCACGCAGGTCGCGGCCACGCGCCCCTCTCCCTCTCCATCCGGTTGCACACGGCCACACGTCCCTCTCCCTCTCTATCTGGTTGCACACGGCCACACGTCCCTCTCCCTCTCCCTCCTGTCTCTAGTCTCCATGCGGCGGCGCACAGACGAGGCGAGCCTGCGATCGATGAGCGGGCGGCGCACATGAGCCTCCTGCCTCTGTCCCCGGCAACTGCGGGGCCCTGGAGGGGCCGGGACCGGGGTTGATTTTGCCCCGTAACTCCACTCGAGGCCGGGGCTGGGTGGAGAAGTCGAGGGTCAGGGCGGGGCCATTCCAATCCAACCCGCCCCGTTGCCAACCCTAACGTTGGCCATGCTTGCCTATAATATTAGGGATCAGATGTCCTATTTGGAATGGGTCAAGCTGCACTATGAATACAGCTACCACCACCACCACCCTCAAGGAGGGGAGGGAATCAAATCATGAGCTATGCAAGCACAACACCACGTCAAGCCTACATCTTTGAGAAGCCGCCGACTACATATTAATATTAGACATTAGGTTATCTCCCTTTTTACAGTTGGTATGATATTTCGCCCATCAATATATATAAACATGAGTATATATATATTGGCAGCATGGCAACATGGCAATCGAGTCATACTCTATTACATAATATATGAATCCGGCCCACTTTCTATTTCTATTCGTATATGAAGGTCATGTGGGTACCCGGTACTCATATTCTCCATAGTAGCCCTTGAGACCTTTACAGTCGAAAAGATAATCTTCTCCCGATCTAAATCACCAAAAGCCGAGTGTTTCAATCATCTTCGCCATGGTCTTCCGAGTGCTTTTACCAAATCATGAGGCTTTGAAGGGCTGAAAAAAATTTAAGTATAATAAAGAATATATACTTAGGTGCATCGACTAGATGCATCTAATTGTGCGCATATTGCTAAAATAAATATGCTCAAGATTAGGTAGCAACAATTAATATGGCGTGTTCCTGGAATTTGCTTCCCCTTTGGATCAGACTCAGAGCACTTCTGGTCTTGTCTGACAGACCTTGCAATAGTGTATCAAGATAATTTTGCAAATACACAGCAGAATCTGAAACACGAAGATCACCTTTACCATGTACATAGTCATTCCATTCCGCAGGTGCCAAGCTCACCAAAAGAGCATAAGTATCCTCATCTTCTCCTCCTTAATTTGATCGTCCCTCTAGCAGAACAAGTAACCAATCACGGCCTGTGTAAAACAAGTCTTCTTCCTGGGGCAGTGGCCATTCTCTTCTCAGCTCGTCCCGCAGCGCACGAGCTTTGGTACACTTGACCACCGCATGAAAACCAGATTCCACATCACAACCGCATATCATGCAGATGCAGACATCCGTTGGCTCAGGATGTCGCTTCCTCTTGTTCATACTTGCAGCTAAGCTATCAGTTGCCAGCCTCCAAGCAAAGATTCTTACCTTTTGTGGTACATTTGTTTTCCATATATTATCCCATAATTTTCTGTCATCAGCCCCACTAGAGCTGCAGCCCTCACCTGCTGAACCTTCTAGCTGTTGTAGATTAATTTAGAGCCAGTTTGTAGGCACTTCTTACCCGAGAACATGCATGCCGATTCTTTCATAGTGCCATGCTAACAAGTCTTCTCCACCACCTGATGGTACTCGAATCTTAAGGATTTCCTCGGCATCACATGGGTGAGAAAGACATGCCTAATTAGCAACTCCTCCCATTCTCTCCATCCTATCATGCAGAAAGAGATCAGACACCCACTTAAGTCTGCAGCGAGTTAATTGGCCAATTAATTACTCGAAAAGAAAATGGTCGAGGAATCCAGTTGTCTCTCCATATCCTAATTTTCTCCCCTGATGCAATGCGCCAAATCAGTCCTTTCTTTAAAAGCTCCAAGCCATGTTCAATATCGTGCCAAGCAGGAGAAGCATCTGCTGAGAAAATAGTATCAACCAGCTCTCCATTCGGATAGTACTTAGCTTTCAGCACTCGAGCACATAGGCTCTCTAGAAACTGAATTAACCTCCAGGCTTGCCTAGCAAGAAGAGCTTGATTGAACAGATTTAAATCGCGAAAACCAATACCACCGTGTCTTTTGGACAGTAGTAATTTTTCCCATGCTAACCAATGAACTTTTCTCCGGTCTTTGTCACCCCCTACCAGAAATTCCTTATCAGTTGCATCAAATCTTCACAGAACCCTGAAGAAAGCTAAAACACACTCATGATGTAAGTGGGTAAAGCTTGTGCTACAGATTTAATCAACACCTCCTTGCCACCAAAGGATAGATACTTCTCAGCCCAATCTGTCATCCTTTTCCTGAATTTCTCCTTCAGTGACTGAAAACAATTAGCTTTCATATGACCCTCAGGTGTTGGGAGCCCCAGGTACTTCTCCTCAAACGAATCATGGACCACTTGCAGAAGATTCTTAATTTCTCCTCTTACATTATCGTCACAATGTTTACTGAATAGCATTGAACATTTAGTTGTGCTCAGCAACTGTCCAGTACATCGTTGATACATATCAAGAGCATCCTTGATTACCCTAGCTTGATTCACCCCCGCTTTAAAGAACAAGAGACTATCATCCGCAAACAACAGGTGTGAGACACCTGGAGCACGCCGGCATATCTTTAACTCCTTTAACTCACCCGCTTGAACTATATTATCTAGAATACATGACAGGCCATCAGCCACAAGAAGAAACAAATATGGGGGATAACGGATCACCTTGTCGCAAGCCGCGTGATGGAGTGAAAGATTCCAGCAGAGTACCATTGAACCGTATGGTATATTATACAGTTCTAACGCATTCCATGACCTAGGTAACCCATTTAGTGTCGAAGCCCATTTTCAACATAACTCCTTCAAGATAGTGCCAATCCACACGATCATAAGCCTTAGCAAGATCTAATTTGTAGGCACAAAAGTTTTGCCTATCAGACTTTCCCCTCTGTAATCATTTCGTGGGTGGAACAGAAGGTTTTGCCTATCAGATATAATGTACACACTCAAAGGCGATTAGGGCGTTATCTGTAATCATCCTCCCAGGGATAAAAGCACTCTGTGTCGGGGATATAATCTCTTGAAGCAGAAACTATAGTGTAATTATGATGTAACTATGATTTATACATATTTGTTTGTTGCCACTCATTTTTTGTTAAAAAATCGAATCAACTGGATTAGGCAGTGAGAAACAAGTACTAATAACATTCATTGCAAGTTTGCAACAATAGCTCAGTTAGCTTGTGCCATGGGCCCATAACCACAGAAGTTGTTCCAATTTAACAGCCCTTTATAAGGGGTTATGACTGGTTCAATTGAACACACAATCTACTTTCAACACAATTGGCCAATTGAATCGCTTTTCCAATATCGCATCTATTTTTCCCTAAATTTAGTCTAGTTTTTGTTCATCTTCATTGGTTAGCCCTAAAAACCTTTCGTCCTCGTCGTGAGAGTGCGAATCCTCTTTATATGTTTGTCCTGAAAACCTTCTGTTCCACCCACGAAATGGGTGTTTATCCCAATTTCATCTAAATCCGCTCCGCCTAGCCGGTTTTGACTTACAAAACCCATCTTTGTTTAGATTTGTCTAGATCGAGATGATTGGCGACTCCATATCACCATAAAACATTAGGTGTTTTCATCGTGATTGGCGGAGCGACCAAAAAAGTTGCCAACAGCAATCTAATCACCCAATTTTAATCTCAAATGTGATCAAAATGTCTCCCTGTAACAGTACTAATAGACATGACATATCTTCCGGAATTTTAACAATTTAACCCTTAAAGAACTTATTGAAAGAATAAATCATGCCAAAAACTTATTGCCGATCACCTGCTGCGCAAGCTCTAGTGCCCTGAACATGCTGGACACATCCACCAGAGAGTTGTATCCCCCACAGTGAAGACTTCCATTGCAATAGGCCAGCGGTGACGACAGGTCGCGGCATTGGCATTGCACGGAGCCGCAAGACAATGCACCCCTTCCTCTGCCGCCGCCACCAGGCACACGGAGCAGCCACGGGAGCTCGCTGCCAGTGTCGAGCACCATGCATGGTGATATTCTGCAGCAAAGTACCAACGGCAAGAGAGATGGTGAGGCTGATGTTGTGGTGGAACCGTAGCTTGCTCGGCGGTCGCAGCAGCGCTCTCGCTAGCACCTGTTGTGCCTGTAGCACAAACAACAACTGTTGCATTGCCGCCACCACCACCAGTGATGAATCCAGAAAAAAATTACTAGGTGTCCAGTACATGCTAATAGTATAATTATCATGTAAGTTTGTAATTAACATAAGATAAAATAATTAGAAATGGACATGTTACCTAGTGTCCGATGCACCAGGGTTAGTATATATAGGTTCACCACTAGACATGTTCCCAATCATCCATGATAAAAAATAGTCGATGGCCGCAAGCTCGCTGCCTGTCATGCGAGATAGGAAGGAGGAAGGAGGAGGGAAGCCTCGCTGGCAGAGAGAGGGAGAGAAGATAGGAGGTGGCAGCCACGCCGGCGCCACATGGCATCCCAGATAGTTTCTAACGCTTTAAGACCAAAATGACACACTTTAATAAGTATCAGGACAAGTATCTTTATTTTCAATGGTTGGGACCTAAATGGCATGGAGTCTGTCAATGTACTCCACTCTTCTTTATATATTTTTGTTATGAAAAATATTAGGGTTTGGTTGGGGAAATATGAACCGTGTATGTTTTATAATAGCTATGTTTTTTGGGTGTTGGAATGTTGGAAATGAGAGTGGTAGATTTGTGCTTTGTGATTTGGTCACTTGAGATAATAGATATGTTGGTGGGGACTACATGTGTTTATTTGGATGAGGTAAAGGAAAAAAATAATTATTGACCAATTTTGTTGAAGTGTAGGTTATTTTTCATATTTTAGATGATGTTCAACAAGTGGAATGCATCATATCCTTAAATATTTTGTATATTTCATATATTTTTTAAGTGTATTGGTTGCGATGGATTCATTGGGTTGATGCAGTGACGAGTATGTGTTATTCATTGGGTTTACACTCATAGGTGTAAACCCCTTCTCACAATAAATGATGTACAATAATTATTTTCAATTTACTTGCTTCTACACCTTCCTTGCTTTAAAAATGCTTTAAGCTGTCTTTTATTTCAATTTTAGTTACATATTCTCTAAATGCACATATCCCTTATCTACAATATCTGGCTAACCAAAATCAAACTAAATACCATATTGTGCTATATACTTAAATCAAACACTTCACATGTCAAAAATAAATTGCGTATTGTATCAACCTATACATCCAATGCAATAATAAACCTACTTCATACAAACAAACTAATTTGGTCAACGTGCTCCCCATGGCACCTATTCCAATCTCAACACGACAATCATACAGTTTGAACTAATTTCTCACCCTACAAGCTAATGAGACATCCTTTCGGCAGATGGACTCTCTGGATGATAATCTACCAAAAAAATTAACCTAGGATCAATTATGAAAATGAGACAAGTGCTCTATGGCTTCACCGCAAAGATACTGCAAAAAATGCTTGTCGTCATTTCACTTATGCAAAATTCAAAATACATCAGTCCATGGATTGAAACAGTAACAAGAATCTAGAATGTTATCCAAGTCCAAGTCCAGCCATTTCATACCTTCTATGCGTAGCTAAATAGGCTCTGCCATTGCAATCAGCATTCAATCTAGACACATTGTTTTAATAAAGAATAATCATCAAATGCATTGTATCTCAAAAATTAAGGAAGACAGTGTTATAAAACAGGCCCCAAAATCACCATCGGTAACCAAACGCGGAAGAAATGTCATAGGAGATCCAAACATGATGACGACACCGAGGCACGATAATTGTTAACAAAGTTCAGCCGAAGACTACATCCCCGGGGCACTGATTACGGGCGTTCCTCCCCGATCCAGCATATTATAGCGTATCAGAGTTACAACGACTCACAGCCAGATACTGCCTGCAGCCGCTCCTTCTCACTATGCTAAGTTGTCATGTGATTACAATAGATCCGCCTCTCTATTTAATAGAGATTCTAAGATAGAGTCCGATTCTTACTCTATTCCTACACCTAGTATAACTCCAAGTCTTAAACTGTAACCGACTTTGTACACATATTCGACACAAACTCTAACAAACTCCACCTTGGCGAATATGCCACGTCAACCTGAATCTTTTACTTGCTCAAACCTCCATGTACCCGAACTTGAGTTGATCCTTTCGCTGCTCATGCCGAGCTGCCCCAACAAGCCTTCACCAGGTTCACCGTAACAAGAGACCCTCATTATCCCTGTAATTTTTTTCTTTTGACTCCACCTGCAACAGTGCTCCACCTTCTCACCTATCATCTCAGTCATCTTGTCAAGCAAAATTGGATTCCTCCTTAACCGGCACATACTAGACTTCCCAAAGACCATGTTTACCTTCACTTTCCATCTTAAGTTTGACTTGATCTAATCCAGGGCCAGATACCAAATAGACAAATTCAAACTCACCAGACATAAAGAGAACCTTTTCTTCCTTGACGTCTTATGAACCGAGCTAATAAATCCAACATCCACGCTTTTCCGCATCTATAGACTAAATCCATGATACTTTGAGAAAATTCATCATTGCCTTGAATCATCCAAAGAAATATTTACCACCATAGCACTTGCTCTTCCTCTTTAGTGACATAGATTCGATATATCCCCATCATGCAAACCCCACAGATCCTAGATATATCATGTACTGCCAAACAGCCTGTGGACACCCTCAACGATTTTCATCCGTTGTTGCCCGAGACCTCTTGCCATCCAGTATAGCTGCCTAACAAGTTAATCCCATTGCTTGTTGCCATCTTGCTGAGTCACCTTGACTTCACACGCCATCTTTGTCTTACTGTATACATGGATGCACATAGCATGGCCCACGGTCCTGTAGCACAATTACTACAACCATTAACCAAGTCCCTATGCAAATCATGGTATTGCAACTGGTTGATTTCAATGCACTAAGCCATCTTTGACCCAGCCAAGCAACCTCCTTGTGATCAAACACTAGTCAACAGAGCAACAGTGTCGTCTCGCCCGATGCGCCGCTGGGATTTCCCTTGCCCGACACAGTAGCTATTCTGTTCGAGTGCCTCTGCGCCACACATGCTCGTCCTTGCCCGCATCAAGTTGTGTTGTGGCGCTGCGCGGCTTGCGCCGCTGGCCCGCATGTCACCAACCCCTGCAAGTGGCCCCTTCCGCAAGCAACCGCACTGCCGCACGTCCTAGGAGACCCGCCTCACCCAACATAGGAGCCGTCGCTGCCTCTGTCGAGATGGCCACCTCCACCGCCCCTTGCCGGAGCCGGCTGCGCCGAGCTGCTCTGCTGTCTGCACCACCGCTCGCCGAAGTGTGCAGCGCTGCTGTGGGCTCATCGCCCGCAAATCTGTCGCACCCGAGAAATCAATCTATCTACTTTGCTTTGTGATTTGCTCGATTGCGTTTTTGCAATCCCCGTGGAATCCATGCTGCATTTTTGGGAGATTAATCATCCGATTTTGAGTCCAAATCGAATCCTACTCATCCCTCTTTTGTGTCTGATGCGGTATCACTACTACGAAAACAATCTTTCATGGCGTTTGGAAAAACTTTTCTCTGGCGGCTACGAGGTGAAACCGCCAGCTCAAAAGATAGGGGGGGTGGGGGTCTCGGGCCGCCAGCGAAAACACATCTTTGCTGGCGGCCTCTCCTAAAGTTGGCCGCCAGCGAAGATGTGGTATTTTCTCTGGCGGCCATCTTAAGACACCGCCAGCGAAAATATCACATTTTCGCTGGCGGTAAGGTGACGTGGCCCGCTAGCGAAGATTCCTACATCTTCGTTGGCGGCCCACTTAAGCCGCCGCCACCCCTAAATATTTTCTATGGCGGTTCGAATGAACCGACCTATGTTGACCGCCAGGGAAAATAGCATCACCTATATCACCAGTCCAGCTAGCAGCCGTGGCATTTGAGCACGATTTTCTCTCTCTTGTGAACAAATACATAGAGGGGAAGGTTTTGATCTTCAACCTTTTGAAAGATCTACTGCACCAGAGGTTACATATACTTTCTCCTACTCCATTTGTAAAGTTTTTTTTTCAATTTTATTGGTTGTTTGTTGAGATTTTGCATAGCAAAAAGTATGTGACACGGGGGAAGAAAAGTATTTTTTATTTGTTATTTGGAGCTTAAAATGGGCAAACTTTGTAAGAAATATTGTGCATGATCGATGTTCCATATATATATCTAGTTCTGATATGTTTATTTGTACCAGATCTATATATTAGTTAACTGCAGAGAACGCTGAGAAGAAGAGAAAAAGAGCTAGTTTTTTATTTTTTTCTAGTTGTTTGTAGTTTGTAGATTTTTGGCTAGCTTGAATTATCTTGTCTAGATTATAGTGGTTATAAATATTAATTAGTATAATTTTAATGTGACATATTATCAAAAATATATAAAGTGACGAAGTTGTACATATTTTTTCGCAAATAATGCATAGATGGCGGACAGAGCATGGATGTATAGAGAGAGATACCAGTCCTCATACATTGATGGAGTTGACATATTCATGAAAGCTGCTAAGAAGAATGCTGCATCTAAGAAGACAAAGGAAATTAGATGTCTATGCTTACATTGCAAGAATCAGAAAATTTGGATCGACCCATCTATAATCGAGCAACACTTGGTGATGCATGGATTTGTTGCAGGCTACACAAATTGGTCACATCATGGAGAGATCCCAAGCAAACAAGTTCCCAACCGGGCGATAATACAGGATGAAGTGTTCAACTGGGACGAGGATTTGATGGTAGTAGCAGAAGAAGGAGAAGAGGAAGTAGAGCCCATTAATGTTGATGATGATGTTGGTGGCGATGATGGCCAACACAGTATAGTTGATGATGTCGATGATAGTAATGTTTGCGTAGATGATGGTAATTTTGATTTGGAAGAGATGTTGCGTCATGCTAAACCTGAGGTTGTAGCTGGGTCCGCTCGTGGGTTGGAGAACTTCGAATCATTACAAAAGGCAACAAAGGTTCTTTTGTACGATGAGGCAAATGGTTGCATGAAGGATTTCACATTGTTGCAGACGGTGCTTGAACTTATGAGATTGAAGGCCAGAAACGGTTGGTCGGACAGTAGTTTCAACGATTTGCTGGTTCTGTTGAAGAAACTGTTTCCGCAACCCAACTCCCTGCCAACCAGCACCTATGAAGCGAAGAAGCTTATTTGCCCTTTATCTCTGGGTGTGCGAAAGATACACGCGTGTGTTAACCACTGCGTACTGTTTCATAAAGAGTACGAGGATTTGGACAGATGCCCAACGTGCAACACTAGTCGATACAAAACAAGCCGTAGCCAGTCCGAGCATCAGGATGTTACCCAAGACGAGGTAGAAGACAACAACAAGAAGAAGATCCCCCAGTTGGTCATGTGGTACCTTCCGGTGAAAGATCGATTGAAGCGTTTGTTCTCGAACCCGAGGGATGCCGAACTGATGCGCTGGCATCATGAAAAGCGAAAAAAGGATGGGATGATTCGACATCTGGCAGATGCTCAACAGTGGAAGGAATTTGACAGAAAGTACCATGAGTTTGCAGAGGACCCAAGAAATGTAAGGTTTGCATTGACCACCGATGGAATGAATCCATTTGGTGACTTGAGGAGCTCACACAGCACGTGGCCAGTACTCCTAACCATGTACAACCTCCCTACGTGGCTGTGTCAGAAAAGGAAATATATTTTGTTGACCATCCTTGTACAGGGACCACGACAACCTGGCAATGACATGGATGTGTTTCTGGAACCTTTGTTGGAGGATATGGCTGATCTGTGGAATCACGGGGTCCGGGTTTGGGACGAATTCATGCAGAATTACTTCACGCTTAATGCAATTATCTTTGTCACCATCAACGACTTGCCCGCATTGTTTTCCCTATCAGGACAGCTCAAGGGGAAGACAGGCTGCGTTATTTGTGTTGATGGTACAGTGTACAGGTATCTTCAGGGATCGAAGAAGCTAGTGTACATGCGGCACCGACGTTACTTAAGAAAGAATCACCCGTACCGCTCCAAAGCAGAATATTTTGACAACACTGTTGAGGATGGTGATCCACCAGAACCATCGAAGGGTGATAAAGTGTTCACAATAACGAAAAAGCTCAAGGTTGTTTTTGGGAAGGCCAAAAAGAAGGAAACCAACAAGCGGAAGAGAAATGAGGCCAAAGAGCCAGCAAGCGCTAGCGGGCCATTCAAGAAGCACTCCATTTTCTTTAAGTACCTTCCGTACTGGCAAGATTTAGAGATACGTCATTCTATCGATGTCATGCACCTAGAGAAAAATATCTCCAATAGCACTATGGGTACTTTACTAGACATACCTAGCAAGACAAAGGATGGGCTGAAGTCCCGTAAGGACCTCATGAATATGCAGATAAGGAAAGAGCTTCACCCTGTAGATGAGGGTAACGGAAAAGTGTATCTTCCGCCGGCCTGCTACACCTTGACAAATGAGGAGAAAAAGGCAATGTGCAAATGCCTACGTGGGGTGAGAGTGCCTACTGGTTTCTCCTCAAACATTAAGCGACTGGTATCCATGAATGATTTGTCATTTTCAGGCTACAATTCCCATGATTGCCATGTAATGCTCACAGTATTCCTCGCTATCGCCATCAGAGCAATCGAACCATTACACGTTAAGGTGGTCATCACAAAGCTGTGTTACTTCTTCAATGCAATCTCACAGAGAGTAATTGATCTTGATGAGTTAGGTCCTCTCCGCACTTTCGCTATAGAGACCGTGTGCGAGCTTGAGATGTGTTTCCCGCTGTCATTTTTTAATATGATGGAACACCTCATAGTTCATATTGCGCCTCAGATTATTGCACTTGGTCCCCTGTACCTGCATCAGATGTGGCCATTCGAACGGTACATGTCCATTCTAAAAGGCTACGTACGGAACCGTGCCCACCTAGAGGGATCGATGATAGAGGGATATACTACCGAGGAAGTCGTTGAGTGTTGCATTGATTACCTAAAAGAGGGGAAAGCAATTGGTTTATTGGTACCTCGACATGAAGGTAGATTATCTGGAAGAGGGACAAAAGGGCAGAAAAGAATCTACGACGATGATTACAGGAAACTGGAAGAAGCTCATTTCACTGTGCTGCAACAGCTCGCGATAGTGGAGCCGTACATAGATCAGCACCTTAAGGAATTACAAGCAATGAATACAGGGCGTTCTGATGCATGGATCATGAAGCAACACAAGGCTGCCTTTACTGAATGGTTCAACAACCTCGGCCTACCAGATGGCGATACTACGGAGGAAAAAACTATTAAGAGGTTGGCTGACGGGCCATCAAGTGTTTACACCTCATGGCAAGCATATGATCTGAATGGGTATACATTTTATACCAAAGCGAAAGACCAAAGGAGTGCATGCCAAAACAGTGGCCTTCGAGTAGAGGCAATCGACACAACTGGACAAAAGAGCACATACTATGGATTCATAGAAGAAAACTGTGAACTGGACTATGGATCCAACATGCAGATTCCACTGTTCCGGTGCCAATGGGTGAAACACCCATCTGGCGTGGTTGTCGACATTTTTGGGCTGACAATCGTCGACCTCGTCAACGTAGGGCACAAGAATGACCCATGGGTACTTGCCGATCGGGCCGCTCAGGTTTTCTATGTGACTGATCCATCTCAGTTGAAGAAAGATATAGTTGTCTCGGGAAAACAAAAGATTTTGGGAGTTGATGATGTCCAAGATGTTGAGGCATATAATCAGTACGAGAACATGACACTCTTCACGGACTTTACAAAAAACATTAAGGTCACGGAAGCAATGATTGGTGATTCCCCGAAGCCATACATGAGGAATAAGGGAGTAGGGAAGAATGTTAAAGGTTAATCTACATATGTAATTCTGGTGACTTAAGATGGATGATGAATTTTTGTATGGATGATTACTGACTCTTTTTGTAATTAGTTCTGTGGATATTTTTACATTTTAGTTGTGGAAAGAAATAAATATTGAAATGGGCGAAAAGTTTTTCCTGGCGGTGAAGGACACTTCCGGCCGCCAGCGAAAAAGGTTTTCTCTGGCGGCGAGGTAAGCCGGCCACCAGCGAAAATGGTTTTCTCTGGCGGCGAGGTAAGCCGGCCGCCAGCGAAAATTGGTTTCGCTAGCGGGCCGCCTAATCTGGCCGCCAGCGAAAAAGGTTTTCGCTGGCGGCGAGGTAAGCCAGCTGCCAACGAAAATGGTTTTCGCTATATGTATGGGCGCATGGGAGTCTCGATTTTTCCTAAGTCCCGAAGGTGCGAAAACCCTAGAGCCACCGCCAGGCTGCCGAAATTTTCTGCCGCCACCGCCAGCAAAAACCTAGCGTCGTCGCCTCCTTTTCGCGCCAGGAGGCAGGAGCTCTCTAGCGCGCCCTCACCGCCGCCCGGCCGCCTCCTCACTGCCGTCGCCGGCCGCCTCCTCACCGCCGATGGCCGCCTCCTCACCGCCACCGACGGCCGCCTCCTCACCGCCAATGGCCGCCTCCTCACAGCCGCCGGCGGCCGCCTCCTCACAGTCACCGCCAGCCTCCTCACCGCCACCGGCAGCCTCCTCACCGCCGATGGCCGCCTCGTCACAGCCGCCGGCGGCCGCCTCCTCACAGCCGCCGCCAGCCTCCTCACCGCCACCGGCAGCCTCCTCACCGCCGCCGCCTCCTCTTCTTCCTCTGCTCGCCGCCTCATCCAGGTACCCCTGTCACCGCCTCCTCTTTTTCCGATGAATGTAATGGATGAATGAATGATGAAAGAATGATGGATGGATGAATGAATAAATGATGAAAGAAAATTTTGGATGAATGGATGGATTGATTGTATGTATGTATAGATGAATGGATGGATTGATTGATTGTATGTATAGATGTATAGATGTATAGATGAATGGATGAATGGATGGATGAATCGATGAATGGATGGATTGATTGTATGTATGTATAGTTTGTTATTTTGATTGGATTGAATGGATGGACCTTTTTTTTCTGTATTTTGCATTACATAGCTTGACATGCTGCTCATTGATGAATAGAACCAAAAATCACCCACTGCTGCTTTGCAGTTGCTCTTTGAGTGCTCAATATATTTCTGATAAAGTGAGTATCCTCTGGTAAATTTAGCAAGCCAAAACGAACTGTTTTAAACATTTACTTGAGATTCAAATATCTTTCTGTTTTAAACTGAAGCTTGATTGCTATAATCTATAAAAGAGAACTAAAAGAAACTAGTTTTGTTATCTAATTTGGTTTGTATTTTACTGAAATAGTTTTGTTAATTTTGCAATCAAGCATCTAATTAGTAGTTTACTATCACTGAAAATTAGTGGTTTTGTTCTGTTTTGAAATTTCAAAAAGTTTAATAAGTTCTGTTATATGTGATTTGTTTCCATTCACTATTCTTTGTGTTTTGTCTTAAAAATTTAATCTTGTGTATATGCAAGGTTAGAGTAATGTATTTAGTCTCGATTCAGTAAAGTTCAATTTTGAAATTTTAAAAAGTTTAATAATTATATTTAGTGTGATTTGTCTCCATCCATTATTCTTTGTGTTTTATCTAGAAAATTGAATCATGTATATATGCAAGGTTAGAATCATGTGTTTAGTCTTGATTCAGTAAAGTTCTGTTTTATAATTTCTAAAAGATTGATATGCTTGACTCTACATAGCTTGACATGCTGCTCCTTTGTAATTTTCAAATCTGTTTCTAATTCTTTTCTTCTCCCAACTTTGTAACTCCTCCATTCAATTTCTGTACAAGATAAATTAACATGGATTTTTCTGGTAGTGGACAAAAATACCTAGATTCCATTTTCTTTTGTTTCACACAAAAATTCTTTATATTTTATTCTCAGTAAAATAATCAAAGTCAGTTCAGCCAAAATTAGTTTGAATTTTTAGGAGGTCAAGACTTACGAAATAAATTCTGGAAAAATTATATTAATTCATGATAAATAGATTAGTATTTGAATAAATTATATACCCTGTACACTTTTATGTAATAAAATGCACATCTGGGAAGTGTATCCGTTTTGCCGATTAGGGTTTTGTATTAATATATAATTTGACCGTTTTGACCTAATTGTTTGAGGTAACAGATGTACATATTAAATTGCACCAAAACTCCAGTGAGTTATGTATATTGAATAGCACCTACATGAATTTCCTCATGATTGTATATTGCATCAATTATTTTTAAATATTCAATGAACTTAACTGTATTTAGATGCCCTTATTTTAGATATATATTTAAATGATTATAAAATTGTATTTTGACTCGTATTCAACCAAAGTGTATATATGTATGGCAACTTTGTAGCTGGAGAGGTTTGATGAATTAATTTGTGTGCTTTACTACCATAAATTAACCCACATGGACTTAATTTGACATAACAAGCAAAAAGAGGGCAGCACATTGCTACATAAATTAAGTGCATATGTACACAATAGTGAATTGCACATGCTGCAATTTAAACTAATTAGTTAAATATGTATATATAGAAATGCACAACACCTAAAAATTAAGGTTCTACATTTTGGATCACTAGCTATTAATTAATCTATAATATCAAGGTTGTTCTCCATTCCAAATATGAAATTCATGCATCCAAGACTCAAAAACATTTAAAAAGACTCAAATTACACATTACAACTTGTGTTCATGCAAATATGAGAATATCTTACATGTCGAATCATTTTGAAGAAAAAGAGAAATTCTAAGTCATTTATACATGTATGTAAAATCTGATCATTTCTAATCTATAATTCTAATCTATAATTTTAATTATCTCTAGAATTAAAATTTTTTAGAACAGAGAGAGTATGGAATAGAAGCAAATACCATCTAATGAAGTCATTTAATTCCCCCCTCACTTATAGTAGTGATTTATTTTCCTTTTTAACTCTTTTAAGAAAGATGTAACGATTCCATTCCGCATCTAATATAAACTCACCTTAAAAGGATATCAACGGAAAAACCGACCGAAGCGGAACCCTCGGCGCCAAGGGCAAGCAAACTCCACCGATGGTTGAGGAGGATATTTGCACACAAGTAGTCGCGGAGGAATCATCGCCGTCAAGTTCCGGTGAGGAAGGGAGTGGATCGTATCACTCGCCGAGTGACCCCCATCCTTCTCCTGCAAGGAAGAAAAAGGGTGGGAGCGACAATGAAGAAGTCGACTCCGACTACATCCCCCGCGAACCGGTGGTACGTAACATATTGTATATGATTAGTTCCGATCGTATTAAGTATATATATCGATTATAACCGATGTCATGTGAAATGCAAATATAGAAGAATGCTCCACGCCGATCTAAAAGGAAAGCCCAAGCCGCACCCGAAGCGGAAGCCGAAGCTGGAGCTGTCGTGCGCGTCTCAGCTTCAAGTAAACCCAAGAAAAGAAGGGGCGAGCGAGGGAAGAACATGTTGTTGAAAGAAGTCAGCGTGCTGACGCGGATCAGTGAGAAAGGGGAACCCCTATCACCCGAAGATTCATGTTCCAAGTATAGCAACCAATGCGGGGCGATAGTTAGGGATATCGTGGAGATCACATGGAAGGATTGGAAGAAAGTTCCTGACACTACAAAGAACAGCTGTTGGACGTCGCTGCAAAGCAGGTTTGAGTATCCACAAGGGACAGACGACGATGCAGCGAAGGTCTATGCACTCAAGACCATGGGCAAGCTGTGGCGGAACTGGAAAACAGACCTTAACAAGAAATATGTTCAGAAGGGACGTACGCCGTTTACGGAGTACGGAAAGATAACACCAGCCCAGTGGGATGAGTTCGTTGCCCTGAAGACATCGGCGGAGGAAAAGGAGAAGAGCCAGAGGATGTCTGAACTAGCAAGAAGGAATGAATATCCTCATCGTTTGGGATCGACCGGTTACCGTCCAGCGGTTAAGAAATGGACAAAACAAGATGAAGAGATGGAAAAGGCTGGGAAACCGGTTCCTATGAAAAATCACAACCCACGAACCAGGAACTGGGTGCGTGCAAGAACACCGGCCTTCACCCCGGAGGGGGATGTAGTCTTCAAGGATCCAAAGCTCCAGGAGGTAGCTGTCAAGATGAAGAACATCGTCACGCAGCAAGAGGCCGGGATGTTCGTGCCAGATAGAGACCGGGACGAGCTGACCTATGCGTTGGGCAACCCGGAGCACTCTGGCCGTGTCCGGGGAGTATCCTCAAAGACTAGCTGGAAGGATGGATTCAAAGAGGATGCTCATACCTACAAGAAGCGTGATCGCTATAAGGAGGAGATAGAATCCCAGGCTAGGGCAGCAGCTCGTGAGGAATGCCATAGATATTGGAGCCAGAATATGATGCACGGTGGTGCCGTTTCGCAGCCTGATCCGAGCTATCCGATGGACGATGTAACGGAGGATACTCCTTGCAAGCTCTTGATTCCGGTCGGCAGGGCAGGAAAGAAAATACAGGTTGCAACTGGGAGGTTCATACCGGGCCGCAGATTCCATTGCCAAGACATTCCGGATGACTATGCCAAGGTAGAGGTCCGGACGGTCAATGAGGCTCACCGGATGCACGAGATCGACATTCCAACACCCGAGGGGATTGTGTACCTTGGAGATGCCGTTGACCAGTTTGTCTGTGGCACAAGAATGATATTCAACTAGGGTCAACGGATGGAACGGATCGTCCACCAAGGATACCGGTGTCACCGCCTCGTCCACCAAGGGAACAAGAACCGAGGGATCCTCCAATTTCATCACCTCCGCAATCAGATCATCTAGTTGCATCACCTCCAAGATCAGAGCCTGCTGTTGCGTCACCTCCAATTGAAAAGGAGACAGAAGTACAATCAGAAGTACAAGTTTAGGAAATGCCTCCGGCACAGCAATCAGAGCGTGCACAATCAGGGCCTGAGCGGACAATGCCCGATGAACTAGACCCATCGCAAACACAGCCATCGCAACCGGAGGAACCTAAGGGTGCCGATGTGCCAGTGATGGTAAGGACACACAAGCACAAAGGAAAAAGTGAATCGAAGAAAAGATATATGATAATGGCATTCCGAGGAAGGGACAAAGATATCAAAGATGTCGATTTTGATGACAGAAAGTTAACAGGCCTCAAGCAAACCATGGAAGATTATCTCAATTATATCAACTGCCCGGATGTGCCGCATGAGTTTCAGAATGGCCAACCATTCATCCATGCCTGGCAACTAACAGAAGGACCGTGGCAACTAAGGAGGTGGCATGAATGGTACATCAGGGCAAGCACCATAAAAGGCCTTTCATCGTTCACAGTTGCCGTGCAGGAGAATATCTTCTGGAGCGGGCCATGCCTATTCCAAGTCCATTTCTCCGATATGCATGCCCTCTACCATCGGAAGAGGCTCGACGCCAATTTGGTCGGCATCTGATGTCTGTAAGTGCATGACTGGAACGTGTCAATAAATCATTGTACCTATGTGCGTACCTAATTTGACCTTACATTTTTTGAAGGATGAATTACGTGCAAGCCGAAGCGATGCGAAAGCCTGTCGGCTACCTAAACCCGTGCCGGATAAGCAAGCCGAACCACACCTACCTGCTAGACGAGAACAAGCTACCGGCACATGTTCAGGCGATGACGCGGCAAGAGAGGGACGCATATATAGAACAAAGGCATCAGGAAAAGATTCTCGATGTTGCTACTTATGTAGCTATAGCACTTGAATCTACGCAGGACAAGGAATGCGTTTACGTGCCATACGCCTTTGAGTAAGTTTTCATATCAACTACGAGTATATACATATAATCACGGCTGGACTAACCATTTCTTTTGCAACGACCATTGGATAGTATTTCTTCTCTATCCAAAGTACAATGAAGTCGTCGTCTTGGATTCTCTTGATAAAGATAGCAATACATATCAAGAAATGCTCAGAATTATCGATCTGTAAGTTATATGCATGGACGTTTCTTATTCTTATATATTCTCATGACGTGTTGTCATCTTTGACGAATTTAAATTAATTATCTCTGCAAACAGTGCATATAGAAGGTATTACCAGCAAGGCGGATAACGGAAAAACTCCAGACAACGCATACTCATCCGCAATAAGTGGCCGGTAAGTAAATTTGGATGCCAAACAATACTACTTAATTTTTATAAATGCATGTGTTTTTCCATTTAATTAACTAATATACTTTATAATTGATGTTGAAAGTGTCATAAGCAACCGGTGGGAACCGTACTATGCGGATATTACACCTGCAAATACCTTAAGGTCAATGGGAGATATTGCGCGAATTACGACGACGTAAGTACAAACCGTCAATACTCTTGTTAAGTTAATCGCTTACTTGCATTACTGTGAACAATTTCGTAATTTGTCATGATCTCGATCCAGCTTCCAAAAATTCCCAAGTCTGAAAGGGAGCTCGATGATAAATCCATTGAGAACATACAACGGGACATGTGCTACTTCATCCACCGTGAGTACGCACATCAGCTTGGGAGGTTTTTCGACCACGATGGAGTTTTGGCCCTGCCGGAGAACGAATGTCTGTCTAACTGGAGCAGGAGTATAATATAGATAGGTTTCACGCGTATGTATATCGCTCAGGTTGTAAGACATTCAACTACTTGTATATGTGGTGTCGGTCCAATTCCATCTATATAGGTGCTTAGATATTGTATATATATATGTATATATTAATCTTCATATATTATTTCCGCGTGCATGTATATTAATCATCAATGGCGGCTGCACGAAAGAGAACATACTTTATCGATAGCTCGATTAGTTATATCATCCACGTGTGACTCTAAAATACATGAACAAAGGTAAGAAAAAAATAATATATAATATTTTTTTATAAATATTGCATCTTCGCAGGCGGGCCACGTGTCAAAAATAGGACGATGTCCTATTTTTATTGGCGGGCCATGTGTCTTTTTCAGAAACTGATGGGTTTTTTTCCTAGCGGGCCACGTGTCCAAAAAGAGTGTAAGCCGCCAGAGAAGAACATTTTCGCTGGAGGCTGTCTTAAGCCAGCGGCCAGCGAAGATATGGCTTCGCTGGCGGCTGACGTAAATTGGCCGCCAGAGAAAATAGTTCTTCTCTGGCGGCCGACATAAAGCGACCGCTAGCGAAGATATTTCTTTACTGGTGGTCTATAACCGCTAGCGAATATCTTGATCTTCACTGGCCTTTGCTTTGTGGCGGCCCCAATTGCCGCCAGCGAAGACCCAAAATGGCTGCCACGAAAAACTGTTTTCGTAGTAGTGTGAACTGCTTGTTCTAGATATATCTTCAGAAGTTAATTATTTTAAGACGAAGGGTGTATGTTTTTGGATGTACGGAGCAAACATTCACTTTATCCACCACAAGATAAAGTTGGCTATATATGGGGACATAACTAGATACGTGATTGACCTACATGGAAAAATATTTTTGGGGTGATGGTGATGTTTTGGGTGCATCCTATTGCATATCAACGCATGCTTGAATCCTGATAACTATACACACGTGTTTCACACTACATACAAGTTCTACAAGAGAGATACATATTCTACTGTTGGAGAAATAAGAACTAGGGTATCCCTTTATTCAGGTCTTAGGGTAATATTTGCCACATCAATACGTTCTACCCTAAGCAGAATTCATTGCCAAGTCAGAAACAGGAGACTGACAGCTGGCAGGGCGTGAGGGTCGGGGCTCGCTCCGGCCGAGGTCCTGGGGCACCCATGTCTTTCATGGTTACACATTTTTATGTTAAGAGGAGTTTGGAAATATACAAGATTTATGTCTATAAGGTGCAGTCGGGGCCCGCTCCGATCGAGGCCCCGGGACACCCATGCCCTTCATGGTTACACACATGTGTATGAAGAAGAGTGTGGAGACCTATAAAGTATATATATAAGTGGTACCAAGAAGAGTGAAGACGTATAAGATCTACATCTTCAAGGTATCTGTTGATGCAAGTTGACCTGTCTCTGGTAGGCTTTGTCCATCATGGACTCCCTCATCAACGACATCTTCGAGAAGTTCGTCAAATATAACAAGAACGTCTTTTATGAAGCACAAGAGCGTGCCCGGGGTCTGGGCTTGGCCAGGGGACCCGGGTACCATGTGTCCCCGAAGCCCGGGCATGTTCAAGGCCCGGATGTCGTGAACACCTCCGAATAAGAATAGCCCGGGGAGTTGGTTTACTCCTAGGGTAAAATCAAACCACACAATGTTGTTGGTAGGGAGCCCGATGACATCTCTTGCATGGGTTCTTCATGATGGTTTTTGCCCGGGGCTCATCACCTCGGGGCAGAATCAACAGGCGTCGCTGACTTGTTGCGTAGAATGATGGGCTCAGCGACTTGTTTGAGGGCGACATCATCATGCCACCGACAATGCAGTGCCCAAAAAATTACGGCTCAAGATTACAGCTCGATCAGGTGTAAACAGGAGGTGGCAAGGCGTAAAAATGTTGGCAATGCCACGTCGCTTGTAGAAACAGGGATGATGCGATGTGTCGCGCGCTGGCGGGTGATCTACGACTTCACCGCCAAGCAAAGGAAATCAACGGCAGCTCTATCGTGACTTGGCTTGGGCCTACCAAGCCCGGTTTCGAACAGGTGGCAAGAGGAGCAAGACATAGCTGCCCCGGGGCCTCCTAGCAGAGTGCCCGGGGCACGATAAAAACAAGCCTGTCGTGGTAATCCTTTCATTAAGTCAAGGATGTTAGATGAGACAATGACAAGACGTAGCATAGATGTTTCCCATGTGATAACAACGTTTTATACCCCCCTTCCGACTATAAAAGGAGAGGTCATGCCACCGAGATAGAGGATTTTGAGCTGGGTGGATAATTGAAGGAAAAACTCTAGATAGAGCAACTCTAGCACAAACTCATCTTGTAAGCTTGTATTGTATACTCTTGCATCTTAATAGTCCCAAATATAGGAGTAGGGTATCACACTTCTGAGCGGTCTGAACCTGTATATGTGCTGTGTTCATATTTGTTTGTTTTACATATTTTCGCATACCACATGTGCCACGAGCTCGATCCCTACTTGGCTCCTAGCCGGATCTTCAAAGAGGGGTCTTCTCTTCCTCATTGTGGGAGTACCACTCTCCGACATCTACTTAGGTTGCGTTCGTTTGAAACGGATAATATCTCCCCCACGCATGTAACATTGAGCAAATCATTAGTGCATGACTTATTAAGTATTAGCTAAAACTTGAAAGATCGGTTAATATGATTTTTTTAAACAACTTTTGTATGTTTTTTTAAAAAAAATATATCGTTTAGCAATTCGTGGAGCGTGTGTGAAAAACAAGAGAGTAGAAGTTGAGGAATTAGAGAAATGAACGCACCCTTAAGCTGCATTTGAAGTAGCTATTCAGCTGAGCAGTTAGTGGCATGCATGGATACCGAAACTAGTGATTAGCATGTGATTAATTTAATATTAACTATTATAAATTTGAAAAATAAATCTATTTTGTAAAAAATAATTCTGTATAAAAAGTTTTTTATCACGAAATATATAGTTTAATAATTCAAAAAATATGCTCATGATAAATGAGAAAGTAGCCGTTCTTATAATATAATAAGAACTCAGCCTTAGCTCCAATGCACCTGTTAAGCGTCTCAGAAAAGAACATATGTACTCGTGGAACATGAGTAGTACGTACGTGTTTGTATGTCCTTCGTATAATAAAAAATGATACATTACGTGGCTGCAGACACTACTAGAGCACGTTTATATGATGGCACTCAAGAATCCCCTGATTTGTGGGGGGTTCGTTGTCACGCACGATTCCTACAGAGATGCCCTTTTGCTGTTAGAATATCAATCATCGTGCATTCGTGCTAATCCAAACGAGAGAAACACCAATCATCGTCCGGTTCACCACCACATATCAGCGCAAAATTTAATCCACCTAGATCAACCAGCAGCAATAATATATACTACGATCCAACGACTTTGGTCGGGAACATCAACATGGCCATACAGATTACAGAGTGTAGTAGAATGCAGCACGTTAGTTCAGGTTCTCAGACTACCCTACCAATGCTATTTTCAAACGGCCCCAAAAATATGGGAGGCGTGGCAGATCGGAAAACCACAAGTGTATTCGCGTTTTTCCTTCGGAGTCCACTCTCATGAAGGGAAGACGACAAAGGGAAAAAGGATTAGTTTCGGGGTGCAGGTAGTACACTACACGTACCTTTGGCGATAGACACAGACAAACAGTGTGTGAGGCAGGTCCACAGCTACGTACGTAGTACGAGTGTACGGCGCCAACGTTGCATGCATGCATCGATCCTACTACTAGCTTGGGTAGACGACTTTACGAGCGATAGATGCTTTGAACCGCGCCGGCTGATGGTTTTATTTGCAGGTGAAGACCATGTATTGCATGGGGTGTGTGTGTGTGGAGGGGGATCACATGCGTGTCGGGGAGGTGCTGGGGCTTTACCGTGCCAGGAGGAGAAACACCGGGGAGTTGCAGTGATCCGCAGGGCTGCACCGATCGATCGATGGAAATGCCGCTGATGTTTTGTCTCCATCGTAGCGCCGCGCCACGGCCGGTGCGGCTGCGTTCGCGCGAGTACGCATGTGCGCCGCGCCGCGCCGCGCGCGCGCGTGCACTCGGAGAATTTCACCAGTTTCACCTCCTAGGCTTGTACGTATAGCGTGAATGCGTGATCGCTTTGCGGCGATGCGGACGGTGGGAGTGCGTTGCTGGTTATAGTTGCCGAGCACGTAGGGGGGGAGGGACCACGGGCTTGGGGGCGGAGGGCAAGGGCACGGGACGCGTGGATCGCCATGCGTGGTGGTCGGCGACGGCCGTGCCATGGCGCGATCTCGAGGACCAACGGTTTTCTGGGGGTGCATTTAGCATGCCCTGGTGAGTATGAAGTTTTTTTTTCGAAAGTATGAACTGCTTAATTGGACGAAAAGAAATGAAAAACTATAGTAGTAAGTTAGTGCTACCTCAAGCTTGTAATAAATAATCACGCTGTTATCTTTTAGAAACATGTTTTACCATCTATCTCTTTTTCTAAAAAGAATATAGTTATTATTTATTTTTTTAAGTTGGTTTATCATTAAAAAAACTCTGAGTATGACTCATATTTTTACATATTTATATAAAATTTTTAAATAAGACTGGCCGGGTCTATTTAAATTTTAAAACCACCGTAATTTTTTTTAGAAAAGTAATAACGAAATGGTTAGGGGAAGGCATATCTGATTGAGTGGGGCTTGGGGCAATTGGTTTTGTGCCGTTGTGGGTTCAAAAGGCTGCTGATGTTCCATGATTTTTTCCACCTGAAAGTCCTGAACGGGTGGTGGTGGCAGGGGCTTGCACTTTCAGATAAGCCCGGCCGTTTCGACTCGATAAGCGCGTGTTGGAGGTGTACGAGAGAGACAGAGAGGTTTGTGGTAGGGGACAGGCTCGAGCCCAAGTGCCCAACTTTTCAGCCTTCTTTTTTGTTTTGGTTGCAACTTTTCTCAGATTTCACTGTGGTAGCATCTGGAGAAAGAAAGAGGAGTCCTCTCTACATCTGTAAAGTCGAGAACACAGAGCCCTTATCCCGTTCGAACAACGTAGGAGCAGAGCACTTCAAAAAGGGTGTTTTACCTTTTGACATGGCGTGGAGCAAAGATGACTCCATGAATCCCCCGCCCTGATGGAATGGATCAATGGAACCGTACGTGACAAAGTGTTCATCTGATCGATTCGCAAGAACATGGTGGCAGAGCAGTTTCTTTTTGACAAGTCGTGATACTGATGATACTAGTAGTGGTACATGGTGAACAACGAGGGACCCAAGTACCCGAATCGACTGCACCATGGCATCTTCTGAATTCTCTGACGGGAATATGCAATAGTCGATTTTACAAAATATAAAAAAAGATCTTTTAACAGGTTCAGAGTGTGTCAGAGTCCCATGATACCTGAAAATTTGACCAGAGCGAAGGCATATCAGATTATCAGGTGCTTACAAGGCCCAGCAGAACAGGGCGTGGATCATCGGGAACCATAGCATACCAAAATATTAGTGGCCGAGAAGCCCAGAAGCATCACAGGGCACCTTCAGACAAAAACGACGTACATTGGCACCAGAGCTACCACCACATACAATGAGATACGCCGGATTCCAATAATGAAGTAACATCTGAGCAAATAATTGGGAGTACGAATGGGAGCTGAACATTTGTAGGTGATGAAAGTGCAGAGATGAATTATTATTGATAAAAACTGGTCATAAAACAGAGTTAGCAGAGAAGAATGAATTAATTCACACAAACGATGTGACAGTTACAAGTTGGTCAAGGATTTATTCTGGATAAACCATACAGCCTTGAAAATTAAATTCCCTCTATATATTTGACACCGTAGCAAAAATTGTCAAATATGCCGCATATCACACTATTGGGCACTCTTCCTGCCGTTTCAAGTGCTTCTCACAGGATTGAAATATGGATGAGCCTGCACACAGCAAATATATGCATTTAGAGCACAGATATTTAGGATTTCGTCTATGGCATATGCTTCTATAAAGTAGGAGAGGGAGAGTCACCATGGCTTCCTTTGCTGTAGGCCTTTCATGGTGATCGTAGCGAAGCAACCTGTCTACCAAATCAATAGCCTATAAAGGTAGAAACATGTCAAAATACATCAAATGAGAGATGATAAACCAGTAGGTTGATTGAAAGGCAACGCAAATCACCTCAGGACTTGCTAGGTGTCTGTTCCCCGAGTTGACAAACATTAACCATGACTTCCTATTATGTCTGCAGCAAATAATATTCAGTTAGATCATGCTAAGTTATGAGAATGATTTATATTCAAGATTATCCAAAGCAATGCATGACCTTCCAACAAGTCTTTCAAGCTGCGGGTCAAGCTCAAGACCATATTTTTCAAGGTAATTGTAGAAATCTTCTGTTCCAAGAACCTACGGTAATGAATACTGCATATATTATTCACGATAAACATTGACATTGTTTTGTAATCTGTAGCTGCTTCAGTTCTGAGAAATGCTCTGCAAAGCCTTGCTTCTTTGCACAAGGCAGGTAAACATCCATGTACGTAGTGGTTTGGTCACAGTTACCAAACAGAAAATGTTCCTACTTCAATTCAGTAGTTAGCTGAAAGCATTTTTGTTAGAGCTATAACAGAAATCTTACTAAATTTAAAGATACCCCTAACTAAACATGTCCCATAGCACAACTCAAGCATAAACCAAAGCAAGAAAGCTGCCAGAAATACTTGGAAGTTTAAGAAGCTACGGACAGACATACCTCGGTTATTTTGACTAATTGGTCGTAGTTATCCAGACCATTAAAGAAAGGGTCGACTCGGAATATCTGTTAAGATTACCATAATGTATATCAATAAGGTTCTGTTATCAAAGATAAATGGCTGACCCTAAACTTGTACTTACCATTGCGGCAAACATGCAACCAAGGCTCCACAAATCCAACGAGTAATCATAATCTAGCAAATCCACAAGAAGTTCAGGGCCCTTATAAGATCTGTCAATAACACAGCACGGGGGCACACACATGCAGTAAGTCAAGGATGGGAAATTTACAGAAGATACTATAGAATAGCAACCAACTGGATCAGCTTGAGTAGGGACTAATGAAATTATTAAGAAAGCTTGGTACAAATAAAATTATCCTATAACTATATGTGAATGGTACCATACAATGAAGTGAATCTCACTCCCTGCATGACCCTTTCCATTGATGTATGGAAAAGAGATCTTGAAATTTTCTCAAATACAGATCCAACATAAAAGGATCTCAGAGGGTTAAGGCATGCAAGTGAAGTTCCTTCTTAGTAGCTGAACAAGTCTGAAACATTGAACTTCCAATGCAAGGGAGGCTAACCTTGAAGCAACTCTAGCATTATATTCCATCCTGGGATGATAGAACTCTGCTAGACCCCAATCAATAAGACAAAGCTGGCGTTTCTCATGATCAATCATGATATTGTGAGGTTTAACATCTCGATGCATGATGCCTCGTGAATGACAATAATCTAGTGCCTACAGACACACCTGGATAAGTTAAAGACCATCAAAATGAAGCTAGTCTGATGTAAATAGGATGAGGGCTTGATTGTAAACCGTGTTAGCACATTAATCGAGAACATGTGAATCTGATTTAAAGAATTTAATCTGGCAAAAATAGGCCCACAGAACAAAGATGTGAAAAATACCAAAACTTGACAACATCAACTGTTGCCTTTTATGGTTCTTCCAAAATAAATCAAGTGACTAATTTCATTCTCACTGCTTATGAATATGTGAAATATGGTCTCGTCTGATATCTATCATGGTTATAAAATACATATAAACGGTAGTATGTTCACTTTCTTTGAAAGTTTCAAAACTGGAGAACCAAGAAGCATGACAGATAATTTGCAATAGACTCAAATGTCTGCATAGTGCACTGTGATTGTCCTTATCGTTAGCAAGTTAAGTTTACACAATGCAAACTTTGGCCAAAATACATCACGGTAAAAGCCTGCCAAATGTCATGCTTACACTACTAAAGAGACTGCCGACAGATAACCTACAGGTCAGAGAATGCTATGGAATAGGTTTTGAAGAAAATTTAAGAAGTAATATAGTTGATGTTGTGTAGTAGATATCCTGTACTAATCTTATTTACACTATTTATTCTCTGGCATTGATTTAATTGATTTGAACTCGCTAGAATTTACAAGGCTGGCTCCAATAGACATGTTATTCAAAAATGTCATGATTAATTCAACCAGAGGTTTATTGATGATGATTGCTCACACGACAGTTGAAGATTGTTCCCCTTTTACATTTTTTGTAAGCAAAATTTCTTTCTGGGTGCCTGCACACGCACCTCAACCGATAGGAACATACCCCCAACTTCCCAAACAGATGTGTTACATCATTGTCATGTAGGCAAACTATCGTTTTATCTTCCCGAACTTGTCCAAGTCATTTTGGCGCAACCGACCCATCCATCAAAACCACTTTCTATGCATCTGAGCTTTAAACAGGAAAGGTATCTAGGAATAAAAACTACCACGACAATTTAAATTAATTATTTATCAGCATGCAGTATACATGAGCATAGATATCGGTCTCATTATTTTACTCTGTGACCTCCTACAATCCATTGTGATGTTTGAGGAAAAAATGCATAAGCAGTGGATTATATCTGAAAAGTTGGTACCAAACTCCTAATGATACAATACATTCTTAGAAATTAGAACCAAACATGTAAATAAAAACATTGATTATTACAGACATAGGATTCTGCAATTCAGATTCTTACCTTTAATAATTCGTAAATGTAGTATCTGATATCATAATCCAATAGCGTTGGGTAGAGCACTTTGAAATCAGTATTATTGACATATTCAAAGATCAAACTAGGCGTCTTCGATTCATCATCCCTGACAACATCAAGTAGCTTTACAATATTTGGTCCGCCATATAAGTTTTGAAGTATCTTTATTTCCCTCTTTATCTGCATCATCATAAAAGAATTCAGTAAGGATTGCTAAGAATACACATGAACTACAGTAAAAGATGCAACAAGAACACTATGCAACCAAGCAAAAGACATAAATAAACACACAAGTATAAAGAACGCCTACCTCACTGAACTATACTTTCCTCTAATAAGACTATTTAAAAGTCGATAAGATCTGAAAGTGACAAGTTTGTCTAGTAATTTTGTTTAACACACAAGGCAAAATAACACTCATGGGAGCCAAATAATCCCAAACTCCTACAACCAACTGAGGAATCAGCCCAAACTGCGTTGCGGAACGCTCGCGTGCATCCTAGATTCTTCGAGTAGGCAATGTAAGTCTAAAAGAAATGACAAATATTGCTAGACATCTGTGGGGAAGCTAATTTGAACCATACAATTCAAAATTCCACCGCAGAGGCATACTCCCTCCGTCCAAAAAAAAAAGGCAACCTAAGTGGGGATGTGACACCACCTAATAAAATGAATCTGGACATGATGGTGTCACATCCCCACCTACACCTAGGTTGCCTTTTTTTTTTTTGGACGGACGGAGTACTACATTATGAGGGCAAAGCCTACCTTTTTCTTCTTGACGGGCTTGAGGATCTTAATAACGCACCTCTCGTCACCCCCGGGCCGGAATCCCTCGAACACCTCGCTGTACTTCCCCCTCCCAAGCTTGCGAAGCACCTCGTACGCATCCTGCTCCCTACACACACGCACAAAGTGCATCCCCATTAGAGCACAAACCCTAGCCCCCAAATCTGGAGGTTTACGGATCAGCTCCCCCGCCACCATGGCTCATACCCCCACTCGATGTCGAGCGACTCGTAGTCCCAGTACTCCTTGGGCCGCTGGGAGTTGGCGTCGGCGTAGACGCGCGCCACGGAGGCGGCGCCCCCTGGGTGCCGCGTGGCGCGGCCGATGCGCGGCGGCATGGGGAGCGGCGCCTCGGCCGCTGCGGCCGCCGCGGCGGCGTAGACGGTGGGGGCGAGGCGGCGGCGGCGGTTGTTGTGGTGGTGGGGGTGCGCGTAGCGCGGGGCCGCGGCGGAGGAGAGGAGGCGGCGGAGCAGCTGTGGCGCGGTGGCGAGGGGGAGGAGGCGGCTGCGCGCGGCGCACCAGGCCATGTAACTTCCGGCGCGAGGGGTGGGTGGGTTGGTCTCTGAGACCTACGCCGCTCAGCTCGGCTAGGAGGAGAGGAGAGGAGAGAGAGAGCGTGAGCCAGCGACCGGGAGGAGGAGAGCACGGCTTGCTTGCGTTGATGGGCTTTCTCACGTGAAATATCTGGAAAAATCTTCGGCCTAGGTCGCACTCATGGCCCAGCAGCGAGGGCGAAGTGGGCTGTTCGGCCCAACGCGAGGCGTCATCTCCTTTTTTTTATGCAATAAGTCTAAATGGCATCCCTCTTCCTCCTTATTGCTTCTTCAGAGGATTACATTTGAGTCCCACCTGCTGGCTGAGCTAGTCAACCAAGGTCAACCTGCCACGTCGGCAAAAAACACCTGTCGGAGGAGTTGATTTGCACTGATTTCTAGAGATTGAAAAATATTATACCCAATTTTATGATTGAGATAGACTATAGATAAGAGAGGTAAAATAGTTTATTTTTTTTACTCTTTAACTCCGGGACAGTAATATCTCTTAACACGGGCCAAGGTGGCACTCATGGCCCATCAGCGAGGGCGAAATGGGTTGTTCGGCCTAACGCGAGGCCTCATCTCTGTTTATTTTCTTGAACACGGAGCCCGTGTGCAATTCGTCGCCGGGCTTCGTCTCCCAGCCGGGACACGCCGCCGGGTTTCCACCCTCTTCCCCGACTCGACTCCCCGCCGAAAGGCGCGCGCTGCCAGCTTGGTCTAAACCCTAGCTCCTCCTGGTGGAAGTTCGAAACAAAGGAATGGCATCTCCATGTTTAACATTCGTGGTTCGGGGGCATCGTCCTTGCAGGCTACGAGGCTGTCAATGCCCTATGTGTGCTCGTTTTTCATTTCTTCAGAGAGTTAGGGACACTTGCATCTCTATGAGTAGTTCGAGATGACCATGAGGCCTCTTGCAGTTTTGCACGGGTTCTTAGGTTAGTTTGGGCGTAGGCTGTGTGTGATCTACTGAGGGGCACAAATGTTTAGCGCTTGAGTTCGGTCATTGCTATTTCCTATCCAGATTGCAGCTTCAAGGTAGGATTCAGTCATTCAGATGAACTGTGACACATCTGCTAATTAGCATTCAGTGTTAGAATCACGCCGGAGAGACAACGCAGAGTACGTTGCCGGCGAGATCACGGCCAACACACACACAGAACTCACGCGAACAGAGGAATTTTGGTGCTGCTAAACTTGGCCACTTTTTCAAACTCTATTGCATCGCTTAAGTAAGCTATTACAGGGAAATAAATCCTAATTACAAGGAAAGCAAACGTAGCCTCCAATCAGGCCGACACATGCACCTAAAAAATCAGCAACTAACCATATATAGCTACTACCAATCGGCACACAAGGATTATTCCTAACAATCTCCTCCTAAACCTTGCTGTGCTCACTACTGATATTAATCAGGCCGATCTTTGAACGTAGCTCATGGAACTTGGTCTTGCCCAGCGGCTTCGTCAGAATGTCGCCCAGCTGTTCTTCGCTCCTGATGAACTCCACATTGATCAGGCCGTTTTCCACAGCCTCCCGGACTAGATGATACTTCACTTGAATGTGCTTACTCTGTCCATGGAGTACTGGATTTTTGGTCAAGGAAATGGCAGACTTATTGTCCACCCTCAGCATTGGTGCTCTTGGTGCCGATCCCTGCACTTCTGCCAGCACACGAGCAAGCCACAATGCCTGACAAGCAGCATTTGCAGCTGCTATGTATTCTGCCTCACAGCTTGATTGCGCCACCACCTTCTGCTTCATGGATTGCCAGGTGATTGGGCTGCTGCCGAGGAAGAAAATCACCCCTGTCGTGCTCTTCCTAGCATCAACATCACCAGCGTAATCGCTGTCACTGAACCCCGTCAGGTGCGCCTCCTTCTCCACCTTCCTGCTGAACCAAACTCCCCAATCCTTGGTTCCCGCCACATAGCGCAGGATGTGCTTCACAGCAGCAAGATGGTCCTCTCATGGATCTTCCAAGAACCGGCTAACATACCCAACAGCAAAAGCAAGATCGGGACGAGTGTTAACCAGGTACCTCAGGCTCCCGACGATGCTTTTATATGCCGTCGCGTCGACCGATGGCTCCGAGCTGAACTTGCTCAGCTTCAGCCGTGCCTCCATGGGCACTTGACATGGCTTGCACCCTTCCATGCCGCTCTTCTCCAGGATCTTGGCAGCATAAGCTCCTTGACTGAGTGAAATTCCACTTGCGCTCTGCCTCACCTCAATGCCGAGGTAGTAGTGAAGCAGGCCGAGATCACTCATCTTGAATGCAGCAGCCATCTCCTTCTTGAACAGCTTGATGTCGTCGCGGTCGGAGCTGATGATCACAAGGTCGTCGACGTAGACCCCGACCACCAGCTGTGCGTTGCCGTTCCGCCTGACATAGACGGCGTGCTCCGATGGACTCCTCTTGAAACCGAGCGACAACAGCGTGTCGTCCAGCTTCACGTTCCAAGCGCGCGGTGCTTGATGCAGCCCGTACAACGCCTTCCGCAGCTTGAGCACCTTGTGCTCCTTGCCGGTAATGACGAACCCGGCCGGCTGCTCCACATAGACCTCTTCTTGCAGGTCCCCATTGAGGAACGCCGACTTGACATCCATATGGTGCACCTCCCACCCATCGTGCGCCGCGAGGGCGATGAGCAAACGCACCGAGTCCAGCCGCGCCACCGGAGCGAACACCTCGACGTAGTCGATGCCTTGCCGTTGCGCGTAGCCCTTCACCACAAGACGCGCCTTGTGCTTGGACACCGCCCCGTGCTCGTCCCGCTTCACCTTGAAGACCCATTTCAGCCCGATCGCACCAAGTCTTGTTGTCTTCAATCGCTTCCATCTCTGCCATCATCGCCTCCCTCCAGCTTGGGTTGCACTCCACCTCGTCGAACGAGGCAGGCTCATCGGAGCTCACTGCGTGCAGCTCCTCAGCCACCAGTGCGCGTGGTGCGAAGCCACAAGGCGAGGCCGGCCCGATGATGTCGTTGATGCTGCGGAACCGGAGTGGAGCATCTTCATCGTGGTCGGCGTCCAGGTTGTCATCGTCGATGCCTGGTGGTGAGTCGGGTTCCGTCTCCCTACCGCCATCCCCGCCAAGATGTGGCGAAGGCTCGCCCGACGACGGCTCCTCGCCGCCAGTCCCGTCGGGATGCGGCGACTGCTCGCCCAGCCCTGCAGTGGCATCATCAACCACTGGGGCTGTTGGGTCCACAGTTGAGTACTCCACCGTGAAGACATCGTCGCCACCACCCGGCTCTCCATCATCGCCGACGATGCCCCAGTCCCACTGGGCTTGCTCATCAAACACGACGTCGCGCGTCACATGGACACGCTTCGTGACGGGATCGTAGGCGCGATACGCCTTGGACCCCCGCTCATAGGCTCATAGCCGACGAAAATCATCTTGCGGCCACGATCCTCGAGCTTGGTCAGGTGCGACGTTGTGTTCTGGACATAGACGATGCAACCGAAAATCCGCAGGTGGTGTACCACCGGCTTCTTCCCATGCCACGCCTCGAACGGGGTCATGCCGTCCATGCTCTTCGTCGGACACCTGTTCAGCACATACACAACTGTGCTTATCGCCTCGCCCCAGAACCATCCGGGCAATCCCTTCGCCTTGAGCATGCTCCTTGCCGTCGCCACGACCGTGCCGTTCCGGCGCTCGATGACGCCGTTTTGCTGCGGGCTGTAGGGCGTGGTGTGCTGACGATGCACACCTTCAGTCGCGCAGTACTCCGCGAACTCGATCGAGGTGAATTCACCTCCACGATCAGTGCGGAGTCCCTTGAGCTTGCGTCCGGATTCGCCTTCCGCACGCGCCTGGATGTCCTTGATGGCAGCCGCTGCACGATCCTTTGAAGGAATCGCAGCTACCCACATGTACCGGCTGAGGTCGTCCACCAACAGCAGGAAGTACTTGTTCCCCCTTGGCGTCGTCGGCGTGATTGGACCACACAGGTCGCTGTGTACCAGCTCCAACAGCTGCCGCGCACGATACTCGGCTTGCACAGGAAACGAAGTACGCCTTTGCTTCCCAGCTTGACAAGCCTCGCACAGCTGCTCGAGCTGTCCGATCTCCGGCAACCCCCGCACCAGCTCCTCCCGAGCCAGCTTCCGCAGGGCCGCCATGTTCACGTGTCCGAAGCGCTCATGCTAGCGCCATGCACGACGGCTGTGGCAACTTGATGTGGAGCATGTACAGCCGGTTCGCCATGCGCTTCACCTTCGCCAGCAACCGACGGTTGGGCTCCCGAATCCGCATCACGCCATCATCGATGACGACCTTGTACCAGGCCTCGTCGAGCTGCCCGATGCTCACGATGTTCGTCGTCAGTCGTGGGATGTAGTAGACGTCGGAGAACGACCGGAGCTCTCCATTCTTGCATACAAACACGACAGTCCCGCGGCCCTCGATCTGCGCCACCGAGTCATCGCCGAAGCGCACCGACCCGAGCACCGCCGTGTCCAGCTTCGCGAACGCCGCCCGGGATCCTGACATGTGGTTGGTGGCGACGGTGTCCAGGACCCAGGTCTCCGTGTCGCGCTCCTTCTCCTCATCCAGGTGGGCGAGCACCTTTTCTTCCCGGAGCAGAATCAGGGCACCAGACCCCGCCGTCACCGCCTCTAGTGCGCCAGCTCCAGCCGTGGCCGCCCTAGGTGCGCTGGCTCCAGCCGTCGCCACTTCAGGTCCGCCCCTGCCATGCTCCTGCTCCGCCCTCCGCAGCGCTGGGTCGGCCTGTGGGAGCGAAATCGTTGGCGAGATTCGCGGGGAAGCTTGGAGGGGTGACGTCGCCGTTGAGGGGAGCGGCGCCGATGCATTCGTGGCTTGCGGCGATAGGGAAGAGGATAAGGTGGGCGACACCTTCACGAGAAGCAGAGAAGCTTCCTCCTCTTCCTGGACAACGTGGGCCTGCTCTTTCTTAGGCTTTGAGCGGCACTCACGGGCCCAATGGCCCATTTTTCCACATCGCCTGCATTCGTTGCCTGTGGGCTTGCTGGAGTTGGACGGCCCACTTGATGATGAACCTTTCCCTTTGCCACGGCCGCGCCCGCGACCGTCTTTTCCTCCTCCGCCTTGCCCTGTGCCCGCGCCGGAGCCGTTGCCAGAGTGGTTCTCCGCCTCCCGCTTCTTGCGCCGCGCGTCCCATTCCTCCTCCGTGAGGTATAGCTTGCCCTCATGCTGCAGCGACGCCGGTGGCTCCTCGTCCGCATCCTCCGCCGCCCGGAGCCGCCCGGTAAGGCCCTCGATGGTGAGTGTCGACACATCGAGCAAAGTCGTGATCGTGACCATGATCTGCTTGAGACGCTTCGGCACGCTACGGATGATCTTGTCGACGATCATGCTCTTCTCTAGCTTTACACCCAAGGTAGCCAGAGTTGCGGCCATGCCGTTGAGACGTAGCACGAAGTCCTCGACGGCCTCGCCGTCGTTGAACGTCGCTAGATCGAACTTGCGCCGGAGGGTTCTGCATCGCCGTCTTCTTCACGCGGTCATCCCCAACCCGCATGGTCGTGATGGCGTCCCACGCCTCCTTCGCCGTGGCCTTCTCGGCGATCGTGGACACCATCTCCGGTGGCACCGCACTGCACAGAGCATCGAGCGCCATCATCTCGTCTTGTGGATCAGCGCCACCATTCTCGATGGCGTGCCAGAGTGCCCTCGCCTTCAACTTCACCTTCATCAGGAGCGCCCAATTGGAGTAATTGGTCTTGGTGAGGACGGGGTAGCTACTCCCGCCGCCCACCTCACGAATCACCCGCTGGATCACAATGCCTTCTTTGGAGGTGCCGTCGATCGGCTTCTTGTCGTCACCCATCATTGCAACACCCTGATTCGAAACCGGAAGCTCTAATACCACTTGTTAGAATCACACCGGAGAGACAACGCAGAGTACGTTGCCAGCGAGATCACGGCCAACACACACACAGAGAACTCACGCGAACAGAGGAATTTTGGTGCTGCTAAACTTGGCCACTTTTTCAAACTCTATTGCATCGCTTAAGTAAGCTATTACAGGGAAACAAATCCTAATTAGAAGGAAAGCAAACGTAGCCTCCAATCAGGCCGACACATGCACCTAAAAAATCAGCAACTAACCATATATAGCTACTGCCAATCAGCACACAAGGATTATGCCTAACATTCAGCAATCAGCCCACGAGTGTAAAGCATTCTTACATCTCTCTCGTCGCTGCTGGCTTTCTAGCTAGCTGAATGACTGAATCTGTTTATCTGCGTCAGAGTTTCTCATTGACAAGCACAATCACCCTTCAGTGTGAATCGTACAATAACTTCTGGTCTGGGCAACATATCAGCATGAGAAATTTTGTATAGATGTCTTAGTTATTTTTCTCAATTTACCTACTTGCCTGTTGATCAGGGCTCGTTACTTGTTGATATTTTTCCTATAATCACACTAACACTTCTGTAATTTCTATTTATCGTACATGGAGCAGAACCTAGACCCTGGTCCTGTTGATAAATCAGTCCTTGTGGAACAGGAACTACACGAGTCAGAAGCTATATCTGTTGGAAAGGTAATACTTCAACTTTCCTATTGATATGCTCAGTTAATGGTTCTCCACATCTTTCGGTTGGTTGTCATCTGATTCACATGAAAAATGCAGGCCTACAAACCTGTTAGATTTGTTGAACATGGCACCAAACTTATCCAACGGGAGGTGAGACATGAGGGAATGTTTGCAATACTGCAAAAGGCTGGATTCTACCACCTGTCTTTTTTGAAGAGGGTTCAGTTGGACCATGCGTTGTTAAATGCACTAGTCGAAATGTGGAGACGGGAAACACAAACCTTTCACTTGCGTTTTGGGGAGATGACAGTACTCTTGAAGGATGTAGAAATTCTTACTGGACTTCATGTACATGGTACTCCAGTGACAGGGCCAACAGACTCTCATTGGGGACAATTGTGCTTAGAGCTGCTAGGCCAAGAATTTCCGCAGATCAAAGGTGGTTCGATCAATATCGCATGGTTGCTTGAGACATTCAAAAACTTGCCAGAAGGTGCCAGCCAGTCAGACATGGAATATTCAACACGAGCCTACATATTGTACCAAATTGGCTGCAGCTTATTTCCTGACCCAAGTGGAGCCCGGGTGCACTTAAGATACTTGGCACTTCTCCGTGATTTTGATGCCTCAGGAGAGATGGCTTGGAGAGCTGCTGTTCTTGCTCACCTCTACAGAGAACTTGGGAAGGCCAGCATGAAGGGCAAGGCTAACTGCTGTGTGTTTCTAACTCTTCTTCAGGTAATGTACGTCTCCAGTTCTGCAGAACTTTCGTTTCCATCTTATACAGGAAGTAACTGATGTTGTATCCCATACGCATCGCAGATATGGGCATGGGAGCATATCCAGATAGGCCGTCCTGAACGACTAGAGAATAAGACTCTGCACAATTACCAGCCACTTGGATGCAGGTTCTTTTGAGCTCAGATTGTTTTTTAAAACTTCTTTATTTTAATTCATTCTCACTGGTATGAACATCATCTCATAACTAGGTGGAATGTACCCTTCAAGAACCGTGAAAATGTTCGGTCCATGGACCATGAGTTTTACAGGCATGGATTAGATACTACTACCAGGTATGTTTGGCTACATAAAAAGTATATCCTTGCTGCCACATGTACACCATAAGAAGTACAATGCTATCGTTTTGTCTTTTGTACTATGTTGTCTAGATCACATGGGGCCCATACACGCCAAGTCTGATTGTTGGGCTGCCTACCCTATGCAAATTTGGATCTGCAGTTTGGCGATCAAGAACTCCATTGATCTGCTTCCAAATTGTGGAAATGCAAGTACCTGATCGTGACTTGCTACAATTTGGGATGATACAGCACATCCCAGACCCAGTTGAGGCAGTTGAGCGAGTTACAATGCAAGGAAAAGCGGATGAGGATTGGTCTACTTACCATGATAAGTACATTAAGCAATGGGATAACAGACTCTCCATGGTTGTTGAGCAGCAGGATGCAGGTAATTCAGATCCTTCTCAAACAAGAAATTGCTACTTGGATTGGTATTGGCAAATCATACGTCGATGGACATCCTCTCCGGTTGAATGTCCAGTCATATCCTATGAGTTGTCTGGTCATAGTGAGCAAGTTCTGGTAAGAATTTTATAAAGAAATTTGTAATCTGTTTTCTGTGAATTATATGTTTCTGACCAAAATTATTGTTAAATATGTGATCTGAATTTAGGCCTACAATATATTCGGATTAGTTTCCTAATAGGATTCCTAGTCGTTTCATATTAGGAGTCTTTCCTTTTATCTCCTATATATACTCTTATAAACTGTACGGGAAGGATGACGTTCCCATTGTTATTCTCCTACGTTTGTAATCAATTTCTCAATAATGATTATTGTCGGTCAGCGCCCGTGGTTTTTTCCCGCAAGGGTTTTCCACATAAAATTTGTGTCTTCGTTGTGCATCTATTTTCTTAACATGTGGTATCAGAGCATTGGAGATCGATCCATGGTTCTTGGCCATCGGCGTGTTTCTTCCGGCGAAGATTGATCTAATCAGTGGCGCGTGGAAGAGCAGCAGCAGCAGCACAGCCATCAATCGCGAGAGAAAAAGCAAGCAAAAAGCAGCAGCAAAAAAACCAACTGACTCACACGGTTTTCTGCACACAAAACAAAATTTTTCACCGAGAGCTGGGTCAAGGCTTTGGTGATTTTTTTCTCGGCGAAAATTACTAAACACACCCAAGCTTGTGTACCAAAAAGATTTCAGATCTACGCTTTGTGCACCCAAGAAGTGTACCCAGAGGTTCACGTTTTGCTAGGTTTTCCCTAATTTGTTACTAGCAAATTCAAGATTAATTCCCATGACGAGTTTAAAGTATGATCTACCACTCCTGGACCGAGACACAAGATTCTCACTATGGCAAGTGAAGATGCGAGCCGTTCTTATACAGCAAGACCTCGATGATGCGCTATCTGGATTTGACAAGAGGTCTCAGGATTGGTCCAACGATGACAAAAAAAAGGATCGTAAGGCTATGGCATATATTCATCTTCATCTATCTAACAATATTTTGCAGGAGGTGCTTAAGAAGAAGACAGCCGCTGAGTTGTGGTTGAAGCTGAAACAGATTTGCATGACAAAGGATCTGACCAGTAAGATGCACCTGAAGCAAAAGTTATTTTTGCACAAGTTGCAAGATGATGAATCTGTGATGGATCATCTCTCCACCTTTAAGGAAATTGTTGCTGACCTTGAGTCTATGGAGGTAAAGTATGATGAGGAGAATTTAGGCCTTATTCTATTGTGTTCTTTGCCTAGCTCATATGCAAATTTCAGAGATACTATTCTTTATAGTCGTGATACTTTAACCTTGAAAGAAGTTTATGAAGCTTTGCATGCCAAAGAAAAGATGAAGAAGATGGTACCCTCTGAAAGTTCAAGTTCACAAGCAAAAGGCTTGGCAGTTCGAGGCAAGCAACAGGAGAAGAACACAAAGAATCAATCAAGAGATAAAAGTTCAAGTAGCTACTGTGGGAGATCAAAGTCCAAAGGCAGATATAAGTCATGCAGATACTGCAATAGAGATGGACATGATATCTCTGAGTGTTGGAAGCTACAAAATAAAGACGAGAACCGAAAGTTATAACCGAAAGGTAATAAAAAAGAGGAAGGTAAAGCCGCAGTTGTTACTGATGATAAGTCTGGTGCAGAATTGCTTGTTGCTTATGCTGGTTATGCACAAACTAGTGACTAGTGGATTCTTGATACTACTTGCACCTATCACATGTGCCCAAATAGAGATTGGTTTGTCACCTATGAGTCTGTGCAAGGTGGTACTGTTTTGATGGGTGATAATACATCATGCAAGACTGCAGGTATTGGAACAATTCAGTCAAGATTTTTGATGGCTGTATTAGAATATTGTTAGATGTGTGACATATTCCAAATTTGAAGAGAAGTCTCATCTCTTTATGTACTCTTGACCACAAAAGGTACAAATATTCCAGTAGAGACGGAATTTTGAAGGTAACCAAAGGCTCTCTTGTTGTGATGAAAGCTGATATTAAAATTGTTGACCTTTACCATCTGTGAGGTATAACTATATTAGGTAATGTTGTTACAGTTTCAGATTCATTATCTAATTCCGATGCTACTAATCTTTGGCATATGCGTCTTGGGCATATAAGTGGAATTGGTTTGGCAGAATTGAGCAAGCGAGGATTGCTAGATGGACAAGGCATCGGAAAGCTCAAATTTTGTGAGCATTGCATCTTTGGCAAGCATAAGAGGGTGAAGTTCAACACATCGACATATACTATAGAAGGTATTCTTGATTATGTGCATTCTGATTTATGTGGGCCTGCTCGTAAGACATCTGTTGGAGGTACTCGTTATATGATGACTATCGTTGATAATTTTTCGCGAAAAGTTTGGCCTTATTTCTTGAAGCACAAATATCAAGTTTTTGATGCGTTTAAAGAGTGAAAGACTATGGTTGAAAGACAAACTGAAAGGAAGGTGAAAATACTTCGTACTGACCATGGGATGGAGTTCTATTCTAAGATATTTAAATCATATTGCAAGTCTGAAGGCATTGTGCGTCACTACACCGTTCCTCATACACCTCAACAAAACGACGTAGTTGAGCGTATGAACAGGACAATTATATCAAAGGCCCATTGTATGTTGTCTAATGCAGGTTTGTCTAAATAGTTTTGGGCGAAAGCCGTTTTCACTGCTTGTTATCTTATTAATCGGTCACCCAGTTATGCCATTGATAAGAATACTCCAATTGAGGTATAGTCTGGTTCGCCCAGCAAATTATTTAGACTTAAAAGTATTTGGTTGTACTGCTTATGCTCATGTTGATAATGGTAAATTGGAGCCTAGAGCTATTAAGTGTATTTTTCTTGATTATCCGTTTGGTGTGAAAGACTATAAGTTATGGTGTCCTGAAACTAGAAAGATTGTGATTAGTAGAAACGTTGTCTTCCATGAATCAATTATGTTACATGACAAACCTTCTACTAATGTTCCTATTGAGAGTCAACAGAAAGCAAGTGTGCAGGTGGAGCACTTGATCAGTTCAGGACATGTACCAGGAAAAGAAGATGTTGCTATTAACCAAGATGCACCTGTTAGTGAAGATTCAGATTCTTCTACTGTTGAGCAGTCGCCAAAACATTCTATTGCAAAAGATAAGCCCAAAAGAAATATTAAACCCCCTCAAAGATATGTTAAAGAAGCGAACATAGTTGTTTATACTTTAAGTATGGCAGAGTAAATTAAAGGTAATGCAGAACCTTTTTCATATTCTGATGCTATTGTTTCTGATAATTGTAATAGATGGATAACTGCTATGCATGATGAAATAGAGTCACTCGAAAAGAATCGTACTTGGAAATTAGTGAAATTGCCAAATGAGAAGAAACCTATCCGTTGCAAGTGGATCTTCAAAAGAAAGGAAGGTATATCTTCAACTGATGAGGTAAGGTATAAAGCAAAGTTAGTTACTAAAGGTTATAGTCAGATTTCAGGTCTTGATTTTAATGTCTTTTCCCCTGTTGTGAAGCATAGTTCAATTCGCACTTTACTTAGTATTGTTGCAATGCATGATTATGAACTAAAGCAAATGGATGTTAAAACTGCATTTTTACATGGGAAGTTAGAAGAGGATATTTATATGGAGCAACCTGAAGGTTTTGTTGTTCCTGAAAAAGAGAACCTAGTCTGTAGGTTGAAGAAATCTCTTTATGGGTTGAAGCAGTCACCTAGACAGTGGTATAAGAGATTTGACTCTTTCATGTTTTCTCAGAAGTTTAGAAGATCCAATTTTGATAGCTGTGTTTATCTCAAAGTTGTTGATGGTTTAGCTATATATTTGCTTCTTTATGTCGATGATATGTTAATTGCTGCAAAAGACAAATCAAAGATAGCAAAATTGAAGGCACAATTGAGTAGTGAGTTTGAGATGAAGGATTTGGGTGCAGCGAAGAAAATTCTCGGTATGAAAATTACTAGAGAACAACAGTATAGTAAGTTATATCTTAGTCAGAAAGGTTATATTAAAAATGTTTTTCGTCGTTTCGATATGTATGATGCAAAACCAGTGAATACACATTTAGCTGCACATTTCAGATTATCTTCAGATTTATGTCCACAGTCAGATTATGATATTGAGTACATGTCTAGAGTTTCATATTCAAGTGCAGTTGGTTCACTTATATATGCCATGGTATATTCTCGTCCTGACTTATCACATGCTTTGAGTGTTGTCAGTAGATATATGGCTAATCCTAGCAAAGAGCATTGGAAAGCAGTTCAATGGATTTTCAAATACCTACGTGGTACTTCTAGTGCTTGTTTGCAGTTTGGGAGATCTAGAGATGAATTTGTTGGTTATGTGGATTCAGATTTTGCTGGAGATTTGGATAGGAGAAGATCGCTTATAGGTTATGTTTTCACTATTAGAAGCTGTGCTGTTAGTTGGAAGACAAGTTTGTAAGCAACTGTTGCCTTATCTACTACTAAAGCAGAGTATATGGCTATTTCTGAAGCTTGTAAAAAAGCTATTTGGCTTAGAGGTTTGTACACTGAGCTTTGTGGAATTACGTCTTGCATTAATATATTTTGTGATAGTCAAAGTGCAATATGTCTTACAAATGATCAGATGTTTCATGAGAGAACAAAGCACATTGATGTGAGATATCACTTTATTCGAGGTGTGATTGTTGAAGGTGATGTCAAGGTATGCAAGATAAGTACTCATGATAACCCAGCTGATATGATGATAAAGTCAGTTCCTGCTAATAAGTTTAAGCTTTGCTCAAGCTTGGTTGGTGTTACAGTATAGTCCTAGAGATTATTTGGCACGCGGTGATTTTATCTACATGAGGTATTTCTTGATGATTGATGTTTTTATGCTACAAGAGGAAATTCGTCTCAAGGTGAAGATTGTTAAATATGTGATCCGAATTTAGGCCTATAATATATTCGGATTAGTTTCCTAGTAGGATTCCTAGTCGTTTCCTATTAGAAGTCTTTCCTTTTATCTCCTATATATACTTTTGTAAGCCGTACGGAAAGGGTGACGTTCCCATTGTTATTCCTCTACGTTTGTAATCAATTTCTCAATAGTGATTATTGCCGATCGACGCCCGTGATTTTTTTTTCCGCAAGGATTTTTCACGTAAAAATCCGTATCTCCGTTGTGCATCTATTTTCTTAACATTTGTAAACTATGAACAGGTTGATTTGTTAAGTACAGTGCAGGGACGAATTAGAACACTGCTGTCAGGTGAAATTGATGGGAAGATAGTCAAAGAATCACTTGGTGATATTGATATGTACATTACTGCTGAAATGAAGAAGGCTAAGCGATTTTCTCTCACGTCATGCACTAATAAACCTAGAAACATTTCCTCAGCTTCACTGCATACTATGCAAATGGTTGCTCCAACTGTAATTGTAAGTGAGAGTGTTAAATCAGCCACATACTGCTCTTGCGTGGATCCAGTTCAAGCTACTGTTGCGAAACTGGAACAAGTTGGTGATCATTATGTGGAGGGGAACACCATACTACAATTGGATAAAATGAAGATAATTCAGACTCTTGATCTAGGGCCGCCTCCTACAAGATATGGCACTAACGACCGGACTGAGGATCCTCACCGCCAAGAAGATCCGCTTGATATGTCCATGACAGAAGTCAATCTGCAGGACATTATCAGCACACCTGTAGAAGATGCTATGAGTGATATTATGAATACATCTGGAGATCCAACAGATTCAGATATGAAGAATGGCATGTTGGACCCTCCAGTTGTGCAAAAATCAGTTATGCCTGCTGAAGTTTTGCATATCACCAGTGGTGGCGAGAAGCTTGTTACTTCTTTCACTGGACAAGAAAACGATACACTATTAAGGGAGAAACCTGGTGATGGGGGCCTCCATGGTAGTCAAGAACAGAACGAAATTCCTAAAAGGAGCAAATTGGCAATTCCTTCCCATGAAAATGGCAAGGCCTCAACAACTATGGAGGATTCTAAAATGGGCAAGGCCCCAACAAGAGGCAAAAAGTGAGGAAAAATTTCCTCGGCCTCAGTTGATTGCATTCACAAGAAGGAAAAGAAAGAAACCGCTAATGTAGACTGTATTTTTTTTTGATCGTAATGTAGACTGTAGTTCATCTTGCTGACTCCTTGCCCGGTTCTTTTTCTGGATTCTGATGTATTTATGTACGTTGCTGTGTATAATGCATGTGAATTGGGAACTGCGGATTTTCAATTTTGTGTGTGCACGCTAATCGCTGCCTTCTATTTTTGTTTCAAACTTGTGCAGGAATATTTTTAATTTTCATGTGTATTTAAGTTGGAGGGCTCTTGGCTACACCAAAAAAGTTTTTTCATTAATACAAGCAAAATATTGATATTTTATTGCGTGAAAATATCAATACAAGCAAAATATTACTCCTTCCGTTTCATATTATAAGTCTTTTGACTTTTTTCTTAGTCAAATTTTTTTAAGGTTTGATTAAGTTTTTATAGAAAAAATAGTAACATCTATGACACCAAACTAATTTTATTAAATATTTAACATTGAATATATAATGTTTATTTTGTATTAAAAATGTTATTATATTTTATTATAAATTTGATCAAATCTAAAGAAGTTTGACTAAAAAAAAACAAATGATTTATAATATGAAACGGATGGCCTAATATTCATTAAAGGCATAGCATTTCCTTGTAGGAGTATTAAAAATCTATCTGCCTGCGCATTATTGTCCGTAATGCCGTACTGTATCTGTAATAATACTCACCGTACTGGGACAGTGAGCCTAATGGGATCTTGTACCACAGATACAGTTGGCCGAAAGTATAATGGCCGGCCCATGAGTGGTGGCCCATTTGGTGCGATCCAATGTAAAAGTCCCCGCGTTGCTTCTGTCGATCTAATCCGCGACGGCTTGGAGTGGAACAGCCAAGCTGATCTGAAGGCGATCGGCGGCGTTGTATCATCTCTGATTCTCTGACGGCGCCGGCCGCCTTGCTAGGCTAACATCTCAACATGGCTCACCAAAATTCATCTCGAACATGGTTTGCACGCGAAGCACGCAGTCTGTCTAGAATCTTCGAGAACCCCTTCGCGTGGAGGAGACAGGCACACGGCAAAGGAGACGACGCAGCAATGTAGCAAGATCGAGAGGCACCAACTAATCCATCCCTGGACGAGGAAAAAATGGTCGAGCCGGTACACGGTCACCAGGTGTCGGCTGCGACGTGCTCTTCTCCATCAACTGACGCCGTCTCTGGCCGGTACAGGCTTCCCGTCGGCGTCATGGTCCACGGCCGTGGCGAGGGCTCCCCCGCGTAACCGTTCGTACGCACTCAACGGCTTGGGAGATGAGATCTCAGCAGCTGGGCAACAGGGCAAGGCAGGGAACAGCTCACTGCTGTAATGGCTGTGGAATGCATCCCGTTCCCCGTGAGCAGAGTGTTACTGCTCCATTTATGCTGCTGCTCTGAAACGGTGTTCACCATGTCATATTCCACGGGAACAAGAAATGAATGTCGGCCACGTAGAGTGCAACCAGTTAGGTTCAAATCCTAACATTTGGCATAAGTCTTCCTATTTGGCAAGACAGAAGAAATTGATGAGTACAACTAGAAGAATAGAGGATATACTGCATTGCATTGCCATGGTGATGGCGCCGAAGGTCATCCAACGAACAAAAAAAGAACCCTTAAATTAGTTAGACCTAATGCTCACCTAAAATTACAGCTATATACAAGTTGCATTTAATCTGTTCTACATAGGCTTGGCATAGCTCAACTCGGCAATAAGAACCTACCGAACAAAAAAAAAAGGCCAAAAGAGCGCTAGAGCTTGTATCAGTGGACTGCGATAGCTTCTTCAGAAGAGTTTGATCACTCGGTGTCCACCCAGCAAGCCAACCAGATTTTGCAACTGCACCTACACTCTTTGGTTAGTGAGTTAAGAGTTGTCTGCTTTACGAACGCACACGCCTCCTGTGAGTTGTCGTCTGTACTCTTTGCCCTTGTAGGCTACAGTATTTGACCTGTTTGACCATAGTCGTGATGGGCAAATTAGAATAATCGTTCTAACAGTTGTGTACATATTGGGAATAAAACCGAGAAGATTGTATCACTTACGTGCATTGATGCAAGTGTGGACAGCAATTCTCTGGATTGGTCCATTAGAGTGCGCTCTTGTGTAGCGATTTTGGCGAGGTCAGAAACCAAAATACTTGTCCCAGATAGCTGCACAGTGACAGATTACTCAGCTAAATGGGAGAAAGCTGCAGCCTCTCAGAATATATATATTTCCACAAGCCTAAAAGTTGTAATATGTAATTTTGTTCTTATTAAATCCTCTAAGAATCCATTCATGACAATTTGACCCAACTAAAAGAGTAACATTCCAATTTGACCCAACAAAAAGAGTAAGACAAAACGACTTGCGCTTATCCTAGCCTTCTATTCATAAATCAGAAGCTCGACAAGGTTGTTGAAGCCATCTGATCTAGTATGGTTGACTAGGATCAGCCTAATCAACACGTATTCTTGATGATATTGCTCAAGCCAATCCAACCATCCAAACCAGACCAGATGACTTTCAAAATTTTCTTACATATCCATGGAAAGAACTACATGTACATTTTTTTCTCATGACAAAAATCAAAGGTGTGCTAAATATGTTATCAAGGTATTGTTATCATTAACATGAGGAAAGATACAGGTAGATAAGGGAAATCACTATGCAGAAAAAGGAATAAGAGAAATATAAAATGAACAGTACCTTAGCCAGCAAAGTACATATCGAACTTCCTATTGTCTGCATGATGTCAACTGCAGAGCCAACAGCATTTTTCACATCTTGGATATCAGCCTGCAAGTGAGAAAGTACAAAGAAGGATCAGAGATTGTATCCACATGTAGAAATACATGAAAGTAAATTAGCTAGTTGACAAGTTATTTGCCAACCTTTGCTCCATCAGTAACAGGAAGGCACAGAATGGTGGCAGTTAGAGCTTCCACAATCCCAGATAAAGAATTTGCATGATCCCTCTCTAACAAAGACCACTCCTCCAGAAAGTCCATCTGTATAAATCAAATTCTATCAGATTTTCTGTAACAAGATAGTGTTGAGAAATGAAATTCAAAGCTATTACAGAAAGCTAATAGCTCTACAAGGTCAAGCTATGACCTAGAATAATACTGTAGATTGTCTATGTCCCACTGCAGAGGCCACATGCTGATCCTTTTTCCTTTTCAACTTTACAGTTATGCACATGAAAGGGCCATGTGCAATGTATTGAACAAAGGCCATTATGTGAAATGAAAAGGCCCAAGTGGAGCAGTTATGCAAACAAAGGATATCTGTATTCAGATAATCCTGCATAAAGCTAACTCGTCCTAGAGTAATTTCAGTCTTCTATTTCCTGTTGGTAAAAAATTCTCTTGCTAACAATGTCTGCCAACTAAATGTGCAGGATATTTCAAGGTAATGGGAGGAATTAACAGGAATCATAAGTATTAAAGTTAACCAAGAAAATATTGGCTATGTGAAGCTGTAACAAAAACAGTAAACCCAAGCTTGCAGAAGAAACCAGATACAGTTCTTACTTGTCCCTTTAGAACTGTCATGAGTTTCCAATTGTTCTGGAATAGTTGTAGTTGAAACCTTTTAAGAGCAACAGATTTACGCATTCCTAAGGTAGTAATCCATGCATCACTTAAGTATTTCTGAAAAAAGAAAGAACGAAATGTTAGCAGAAAATGAATAAATAAAGCAGAAAACATAACATTGCCTTAAATAATCTGGCTGGTATGGACCTTTTCTTATCTAGGTGAAGTGATAATTAAAGATGGCCACTTGGCTCCTTTGATTGACCACTTATAGATGATAGAAAGACTTTGTCTGAATCAAATGCAAAATTCAAGCTTCAATTGTAACATATTAAAATACATCTTGAACGGTTTAGGCTTCAACAGACAAAGAACTTTCAAAGCCTTGTGTGTGTTCTTTATTTTCCATGCTATGGCAACTATTGTTCACTTGAGAAAAAAAACTGATAAAATACCAGACATATGATTGACAGTTATATGCTTCCTGGTGTATCTATGTTCAAGAAGCTTTTAAATTTACTCAAATATGATGATATACACATTATAAGCATGAGCAAACAACCTTGTGTACTAGTACAAGCCATAGTATGAAACCCTTCTCCTTGGATTCTATGAATTGTATTTTACAGAAGCTATGAGTGAAACTACTAGATTGGCAGGAATCAAGTAAAGTCTAAAATCCACAGGCCATGTATGCTAATTTTCAGATATGCATCAGCATGCATAGAGATAAATCTCTAGATACATATATTATGGATTTTGTTTGCACAGGAACAGACCGCCTCACAAATTGCAATTGAAAAGCTGATAGAATGAGTATTCACATCAATTTGTCAAATAGCAAAGTGAACATGTGATAAACTCACCTCTGCAGTCATCTTCTGCGCAGCAAGTGCAGCATCAGCCTGTGCATTTACACACCGCCACTGCAAATGCCGATTGCATAAAATCCTCAATAGGTGCTCACAGTCAACCTTACTACACCCAAGCCACCTCCTTTTCACTTGACTATCCAACCCATAACCAGATGAACTTCTTCCATGCTGATCTCCATATGATGCACTCACCCCCACAGAGCCCCTTGGTCGGGATGGGCTTGACATTCTCCGTGATCCTACAAGCTTACTTGGTGAAGGCTGCCTAATTGGCCTATTCAGTGGAGACGAAACAAAGCCATTCAGCAATGATTTCTTGACTGGTGCTGTCCTGGGAGATGATGCAAAACCAGAGCTATGTGTCATGAATGGTGTGCTTGGATCTGCGAGGCGGTTCGGCCTGCTGGCCACAGCATCCTGCAAGAACCGAGCAGGCACACTCATCCCCTTTGGCGACGAGCGTGCTCTGCCCATGCCTGCATCCTGAGACCCAGAATTGCTCCCTGATGACACACTCTCTGTGTCCGATGACATCAAGTAGTCACCACTGTCAAACGAGGCGCGCCGCACCCCCTCCTCGACCGCCATCGACTGCCGCAGTGAGCGTACAGCAGCCAGCACAGCAGCACCCCTCTTGTCCAGAGAACAGTCCAAGCTCTTGGTAAGCGGATTCCCCTCGAACCCATGGGCAGCCCTCGCCGACATTGGCCACCTCTGCTGGCTATGACCACCTTCAAACACCTTCCCCCTCTCCGGCACTGTACCCATACTGGGCCGCCTCCTCTCCGGTGTGGTAGACGCCGCCGCCACCGGCCGCCGCACCGGCGAAGGGGAGGTGGCCGGCTTCGCCTTGCTGGTCTCCAGGAAGTAGGAGCGGCCCTGAAAAGCAACAGAGAGGCTCCTCGTGGTGGTAGTGGTAGCACCATTGGGCCCCAAGGCCTCACCACCACCAGCCGCATTGCTCGTGGGGCGCGGGCGGTCGACGGAGGCGGACCGCCTCGGGAGCGGCGACGCGAAGCGGCGGGAGGGCGTGGAGGCCGACGTCGAGGTCGAGTTGGAGGTCGCCGAGGAGTTGGTGGTGGTGGTCGAGGTGGAGGAGGTGGAGGTGGAGGTGGATTTGGAGGAGGGGGCGAGGAGGTAGCGGGAGGGGACGGCCTTACCCTTGGGCTTACCGCCGCCGCCCCCGCCGCCCCTGACGGCGTCGGCATTGGCGTTGGCGTTGGCGTTGGAGTTGGTGGATTTGGACGGGGAGAGCGCGGAGGAGACGCGGCGGCGGTGCGGGGACGGCGACGGGTTCATCCTGGGCGCGGCCGCCGCAGCCGCCGCTGCGCCCGCGGCGACCATGGCGGCAGATCTCGCGGAAATCTCCGCGCGCTTGGCGTGGGGTTTGGGGTTTCAAGATGGGAAGCGAGCGGCCGAGGCGGACAAAGGGGAGATGGAGGAGGAGCGGAGCGGCCGACTCGCTTCGGAGTGCGAGTGAAGTGGAGTGAAACGGGGAGAAGGCGAGGGGGAGGTGGTGGTGGGGGAAGGGTAAAAACGGAAAAGGCCGGGACGGAATAAAGCGTGTGCGTTGTGGGCATGGCCCCGCATGGAGGAGGAAGTAACGGCGGCAGCGCGCGCGGTGATGGGGAGCCATGCCACCGGCGACGGCGTCAACTCGGTCCGTTCCGTTTCCAGCTAGCTGCTCTCCAATGGAAAATTTTACATGCTTCACTGGAAACGAAGAAAACTGGTATCCCAAATTATAAAATGTTTTTATTTTTAAAAAAATTAAACTCTATAAATTTTGCATAATAATTACACTAGAAATATCTATGCTAAGTATTATGCATGTTATACCATTAGATTATATTTTAAAATATTTTTATGTAATACTACTTTTATAGTTGTTGATAAAATAATGTAAAATAAATTAATAGTCAAAGTATGTCATTGAATACTGTGTAAAAAATATAGGCCTTATAATTTGGAACAGAGAGTATATTCCCAACAAGCCTATTTCACAAATATAGGCCTTATAATTTAGAACAGAGAGAGAATATTTCCAACAAGCCTATTTCATTTTCTGTTATGACAGTTATATTTCCCACAGTACAAACACAAATGTTCGTATAAACACAGCGCACTCATCCCCTCAAACACATACAAGCACACCCTTTTCTTATAAACAACTTCAATTTTAGTCAAGTTACGATATCAAATGAGCATCATTAGATTTATTATTAATATTTATGATATCAAATGAGCATCATTAGATTTATTATTAAATATATTTTCATAATTTACTTATTTGACGTGGTAAATGTTAATACTTTCATCTACAGATTTGGTCACATGTAGAACAGTTTAACTTAGGACAAAACTACCTTCACTCTTACAAATAAAACAACACTTTTAATTAAATTATGGTCTTTATAGACTCTTTCGTGTGATCATCTCATTGTTTGCTCATTCGGGCATAGCCAAAAATTAAATTATAAAACTTGATTAGTTTTTTATTAACTTTAAAACCATGAATTAATAGAGATATAAAGTTTTACTATTTGTGCATGTTATTCTAGGGACCATAGCCGTTTGCGCATGTTATTCTAGGTACTATAGTCGTGGCAATAGAATTGAATTTATAAGTAGACATTTCGATGTTGGAAATTCAAAGGACTCCATATATCCTGAAAGATATAACATATTTTAATACTATGAATTTCAATAAAAATTATATATTATAATATTTTTATTTATTTTAAGATAGAGAAAGTGGCTTTGAGTTTGCCTACTAGACGATAATCCATAGTATAACCTGCGGAGAACGACGTAGGGAAACGGCCTGACACCATCATTTCCATTTCCCCAATGCGATGAAGAGAAAACGCACGGCCGGGGTCCGTTCGAGGCTGAAAAAACAAGTGCTTGCAGACGGAAATGTGCTCCTGCTGCTTAGATTATGCTCTACGTGATTGGCCTCACTAGCCTCGTCCCATGCACTGACCTGGCTAGAAAATTCAGATTTGAAATTCTTAAGATCTGGATAGACACTATACTCTACTAGTTTTTTTTCCCCAAAGGCATGCATTGGTACATGTATAAATTAATTAAGCAACGATTTGGACTGTTTTCACGCACAAAGATATCGCCAATGATCTATTCCACATGGATGAAAAGATGGGCTCATATATATAATCAGAACAAACCAAAATACCAACAAAATTCAAAGCATGGTGGATATCTGAAATTGAAAACCAGGCGTATGTGGAGTCTCTCTCATGACATGTGACGATGCGAGTATGTGACCACTCTGCTGTGAATGGCGATAAGAGATCAAAGAGTGCAGGAACAGTGGTTTCACCTGTGAATCAGCTGAACAGATGTTACGTGACAACTGACGTACGGCCGGATGCAGGTGTCCGGCATGCATGCACTCAGACGCAGTCACTGTTCATCATCCGGGTAATAGTCTAACGAGTAAACTGAAGATATGCCTGCTACTATGTAGGAGTAGGATTTGTACTGTACACACAGTAGAAGCTGTATGTGGACGCAGTTCTTAATCCTAGTTAACTGGTCTCGAGGGGAGGCTGATTAACTAGTCTGTTAACGATGGGTGGTTAGTCTGTTTTGTTGTGTTTAAGAATGTCACGCCGAGTCAACTCGGTCAGACGTTGTCCCGTCCATGTGCGTGTACAATACTACAGCTGCACTGCTCGCGATGTTGGCTTCTTTTATTACTATGTGCTTTGCTTGTCCTTTCTTTACATTATTACAGCTTAGTATTCCTTCAATCTCCGCAGCCTTACTGTACATTGTTACTCATAACAGCAGTACAGTATAGTACGGAGCTAGTATTGTTGTATTGGTATAGTACATGCATGATACTGATACTATTTAAAAAAAGTGAAAAAATATGCAATTGTAGATCTTGTTCATGCATCATCATCAGGTGAGGCGAGGCAGAGGCAAAGCACTATAATTACCAGCACTACCCTGTGCGAACGACATGCATATGCCGTAGAAGCAAATTGCACATACTCCCTCCGTTCAAAAATATAAAAAAAATTTTGATGAATATAACACATTATAATACTATAAATCTAAATAAAAACGCATTTACCTAAAATTTTTATATATTAGAAAAAAAATTAAAAAATTTGGACCGAATCTAATCTAACCACCCAAGTTCAAAGTGCTCTGGATAGACTAGAGCAGTGGAGTACCAGTGAAACCAGAAACAGCGCAAAACATATAAGAGCAAGTTTAATAATATAATCAATAATCAGCTCCAAATTATCTATGGATCTGTTTAGAGAAGCTTCTGACAACTGTAGCTTCTTTTAAAATCTTCAGCTGCCAGAAGCTCCTCCAAACAGTCTAAATTTTCACCCAGATTCTGAAAAGCCGTAATTGTAGACACTATTACAGAAACGATTTTTCTGCGCGAGGACCTATATAGGTTGCAGGCGAATCATAATTGATTGCGTTTGCAACAATCGACCTCTAGTTTGACATACGGCTCCTTAAGAGTCCCATATGCAAAAATCTTTTTTCGTAGGCGACCTTCTTAAGGGGCCGTATGCAAAAATATCTGCTCTCCTTCACATATTTTTCTCTCTTCCTCTCTCTTTTCCCTCTCAACCACTTCAATTTTTTTACCTCATCTCCTCTCTCTCTCCCTCACCTCTCCTCTCCTGATATTTTCACCTCCTCCTCCCTTCTCTCTCTTTATCTTCTCTCCTCTCCTCACCTTCGAGAGGTCGGGAGTAGGCGGCGGCGGGCGGCTCAGCGACCTCGGGTGGCACCGCCGCCGATGAGGAGGTAGTCGAGAGCGAGCGACGGTAGCTCGACGACCTCGAGAGCGGCCATCCCCGTCCCCACCTGGCACCACCGCCGCCTCCGCCGACGAGGAGGCGGCCGGGAGCGGCTGCGGTGACCAAGACGGTGGGATGCTCCTTGGCTCCTCCTTCTCCACAGCCGAGCGAAAACACGGCGGGCGGGAAGCTCCTCCTCCTCCGCCGGGCGGGAGCGCGGCGGTGTAACATACCAAAATTCGAATTTTGAATTTTGACCTCAGTTAAATAAATAAAATATGTTTTTGAGTTAATGACCAATATTTTTCCAACTATATAACCTAGGTAAGGTTTAAAAACTAGCTAGTGATCATGTATTGAGATACAAGTGATTTGAAACCTTGTCTTTTTCAAACTAATTTTGATATGTACAACATTTTTAGTAATACAAGTAGAAATCCCTGTTAATTTATATTTATATAAATAATAAAAGCATTATGCTAATTACCACTACCTTGGTACTTAAGTTCAACTCAAATATAAATACACTAATACCTAGGGAACTTGTGAGTTTGAACATGGTGAATTGAAAGTAAATCCTTATCCCATCATCTCTGGTCAATTACAAGTCAAAATATAATTTTACTACCATTTAAATATGTATTTAAAATAAGAATACTTTAAGGTAGATGCACTCAATGAATATTTAAAAATAATTGGTGCACTATAAAAACATGAGAAAATTCAGGTAGATACTATTCAATATATAAATCCCACTGGAATTTTGGCATAATTTAATAAGCACATTTGATGCCTTAAATAATTGGGTCAAACCAGTCAAACTACGATTTACCCCTAAACCCTAATCGGCCAAATCGACATACTTTTCAAATGTGTATTTTATCACATAAAAATGTATAGGGAATATAATTTATTCAAATACTAATCTATTTATAATGAATTAATATAATTTTTCCAGATTTTATTTCATAGGTTTTGACCTGCTAAAAATTCAAATCAATTTCAGCTGAACTGAATTTATCTTTTTCACTGAGATTAAAATATAGATTATTTTTGAGTGAAACCAAAGAAAATGGAATCTAGGTATTTTTACCTACCTCTACCTCCAGTAAAATCCACAATATTTTATCATGCACACAAATTAAATGGTGAAGGTATAAAGATGGGAGGGAGAAATAAATAAGGAATATTGTTTGTAACTACTAGTACAGTTGTCTACCGAGAAATCTAGCCACTTCCTTCACTCTGCCTCTGTTTGCATCAACCCTGGGCCCACATGGCAGTGACATGAGGTAGCTCCATCTCTGTGTATTTTGCCCCACCGCTCAAGCTACACAGAGAGAGACAGAGAGCTGGGGAGAACGGCGCCAGCGCGCTTGACGCGTGGCCAGGTCGTGGCAGCCGCCGAGCTCGCCCATAACCTCTCCTAGCCGCGTCACATGACCCTTCTCTCCGTCCCAGAGCCGATCCAATCGAGGGAGGAAGCCCTCAGCCATCTCTGTCGCCATTTCTCTGCCGCCGGCCGTGGAGATGACGATCGTCGCCGCTACTATCAAGCCACGGTCGTCCTTCCTCATCTCGTGTTCTGAGATCCTCCATCAGTGCCAAAACTATCCCCTCTAACCCTATCTCGTGTCATGCAGTGGAGGTGCCGAAACACCGCCGCGCCCACGGGAGCGCCAGAGCGCCGCTGCTGTGGCATCATCGTCGACCGGCCACTGCAGACCGAATCCGGTCGAGCCCTCACGCCAACAAGGTCGCCTCGGCATCCTCTTCAAGACGCCTCAAGAACCACGGCCAAAGATCAAGCCCATGCATAAATCGATCACCGTCTTCTTCAACACCGGCCGCCGGACTCCATCGCCGAATACTTCTTCTCCGGTGAGCACTAGAGCGATTCCTTACTTGTTGAGCATCCCCAGGGGATCCTTGAGCTATTCCCCTCCTCTTCTTAGCAGAACACCGACTGAAGCGGGCCGTCGCCGTGAAGCCGCCATTTGCTGCCGCCGCCGGAGCTCCTTCTCCATCGCCGACGTCTTCCGAGCTTCGCCGACCTTTTCCAACAGTTTGGTAAGCCTACAGGAACCCTATAGTCACCCATGCATGCATCGATTCGCACTAGACCGAGCCGTAGCTTAACATGCGCATGCATGCCGAGAACTGCCGCCGCCTGCGCCGTCACTGCCATCGATTTCGGTCACTGCAGCTGCTGAGACGACCACCGATCGCTTCGCCTTGATGCCCTCTCCATTTTTCCTTTTAACCGCCTGCCGAGATCGGCCGTCGTTCGCCCAAGCCGCCGGCGAGAAGCTCGCCGGGGAGCCACTGCCCTGCCTCCTCAGCGCTAAGCCATTGACAAGTGGACCCCACTTGATTAGCGCCTAGGACTCGGCTTAGCAATGATTTAAAATTTGTAGGGTTTAATCTGTAAGTTTCCTTAATATGACAGATGGGACCAGGACCTAATTAAGAATAGAGAAAACCTCTAGGACACTTTATGGAAACCGCATTAGCACGTGCTAAAGGAGCTCGGGTTGATTCCTGGAAACGCTAGGGACTTTTCTGCAATTTGACAGAGACTGACCAGTGGACCCCAATGATTTGTATTTTGGAAATATAAAAGGAAATGAATAAATATTTATCTTTTCAACTGAAAATTATCTAAAACTTGTAAAATTCATATAAAATCAAATATAGCTCATTTTGAGGTGAAACCAACTCCAGTAGGTTCATAAAATTGTGAACTTTAATATGGTAGAATAAAATCCTATGCCCATAGTATGAAAATTATTTCTAAAATTTCAAATAAGAAATAGATAACATAGAGCTTGGAGAATTTGTAGAAAATTCATTTATAATCCAAATTGAGTGAACCAAATTTCTGTGGAATCACAAAAGTATGAACTTTAATTTAAAAATATAACATTTCATACTTTCTGTAACAGAAATGGTACTAATAATCTATAGTGTAAAATAACCCTTACAAATACAAGTTAATTTCCAAAAATTCATAGGAAATTCATACTAGCTCTAAAAATTATGAAACTAATTGTATTAATCCTAGAAAACGACCCTCTTTTTTCCAGTAAGGTCAATTTGATCAAAATCATATATTAAAAATGATTTACAACTATACATTAGTAAATAATTCTATGTATCAATACAGACTTAGGAAATTCATAACTTATGAATGAAAAGGGATATATTAGGAATTCTTTCACCTAAATCCATCTTAGGTCAGGACCTAACCACTGTGCACCAATCATGCATTTTAGAGCATTTTGTATCTTTCGCATGATTTGGTATTTATATGCATATCGTGTCATTTGTATAGATAATTCGCATCAACGGTGAAAGAGTGACTTAGGTGATATTCACTTTGTTCCAGATCAAGGCAAGTTATACCTCCCCTTTCTTTTGATCACATTGAAACCCATGATTTGGGAGAAGAAATGTGTTGTTTGCGAAACTGCATATGTATTTGATCAAAAACGGTATTTGAAACTTAATAAATGTTAGCTATGACCTTATTGCTGCATAATCAACCTTGATATGTTGTTATCCTCTCATTTGTAACCATAGGATGGATTTGATTACTTTATAAATGCTCGTTGAAGAGTATATATGCTTTTATGTATGCCATTTGCTTAGCCATGCTTAGATTTAAGCAAAATACTCACTCTTATGAATTTATAAATGGGATTTTGATTATTTGGTTAATGCTGAATTGAAAATAAAAGTGTTAAGTATTTGCGAACTAAAGTGTGAGTAAAATGATTTTAGACTTGGACGACAAGTGGTGTGCATATGGTGGTAGTTGTACACCGATAGGGGGAGTGTTCGCCTAAGTTAAATAAGGACTGAACTTCGTGTCACCAACTTAAGTATATCGTACATCCACATGTGCTATTATGGGGTAGCCTTAGCTAATTAAGTTGCTTAAAGTCTAACCTTGCATATTGATAGGCCGGAGTAGAATGAATTAGTCTGAGCGATAATTCATAAGAACTACCTATTTACCCCGCTGATTATGGGAGTAGTTTAGACGTCTAAGTCTGTCCAATTCAATGGTATAATGCCTCGTGGGGGAACGGATGTGTTCGCTGCCACGGCGTTAGGTTTAAGGCGTGGGCCTGCCACCTAACGGTTCTGGGTCATGCCCAGGATGGATTCATACTTGCCATCGCTGATGCAAGGTTAGGCGTTAAGTAATGTAAAGGCTACGTTATGACCTCTAGACCACATTCAACATGAAGAGTATGGTAGTGCTTTGCAAACACGAAACAAACTAGTGTGTTCATATCATGTGGGTAAAGCTGTATAAACTCTGCAGAGTTCTCTAAAACTAATCGATTAGCCGTGCTCACGGTCATGAGCGACTTGGTGAAGTGTCATGAGTATAGACTTTGATTTTGTTTTATGTTTTCAAATGATGTTTTATGAACTATGGATTTGAAATGGTAAATTGGGTTAAGTTATGATAATTTTGTTATATTGTTGACGAATGTGAGACTTGATGCCGGGTGGGCAGTCAAGTGTATTATTATGATGAGATTATGACTTGTTGCCGGTAAAGGTAACAAAAGTATATTTATAATGATGATATATTAAATGTTATGATGTATCTATGTAAATGTTTTGGTTAATTGAATCATCAACTCTTTTGAAAACAATTGTGCACTAAAACTTGCTTTACGCTAAAACGAGCTACTTATACAGCCTTTCTTGATTATATGTCATGCATGTAGTATGTTAGGATTGTCTTGTGCTTGCCGTTACATTAACTCGTTTAATGTACTGACTCTTGTTATACTGGAATATCCATTTTGCAGGTTGAGTGCTTAGTCTTCTGAGTGATTCGGGAAATCGTTGTTTCTTCTAGGACCAGATCCAAAAGGGTTATCTCCTTTGTCGGCTGCTTGTGGTTTCGGGTAGCCAAGCTTCCGCGGATTAGTAATTATCTGGCCGTTTAGCTTATCTATTCAAACATAAACGTAAAGTAAAATTTTGTGTGTTTACTCCTTATTATTCTGAATTTCATCGCTTAGATGAAAGTGTGGAACTAGAGCTTTTCCTGGGATCTAGTTCTACACCGGTAAGAGTTTTGAGCATTTGGGATGTCGTAGAGCTTTAGCGAATTTCGTCAAGTCTCCTAAGATGTGTAACACATCTGGTCGCCATCTTCGTGTGGTTTGACGGTCATGTCTCAGGCTGAAGTTGACTGGCATGCTAAAGTCCCAGCAATATCCCCTATGCTCTCTACTCGGCGCTTCAGGTTTTATACTATGTATGTTATTTGACTTGATAGGGAAGCGATGAGGTTGGATGGTTATTGTTTTACTCGATTATTACTAGACCCCATCCAACTAAACAATTCACACTATCACTTCAGATAACTTACATAATATTTAACCGGGGGTGCTCGACAGGCGGGCGGGAGGACAACGGGCGAGAGGTGCGGCGTCGGCGGATCTGACACCCCCTCTCCTTCCCACGCGGATCCGGCCGCTGCTCCGTCCCACACACGCGTGGATCCGGTGGTGGCAGGACGGATATAGCACGGGCGACGATGGGAGTGGCAGCAGTGGCTGCGGCGACCTCAACGGCAACGGGCAATGGTGGAAGCGGTGGCGGGCTCGGCCTTAGACAGCCGGCGGGCTAGGGGTTTTTCTTTTTGGGAATTTTATTTTTTTCGCGATTTTTTGTTTTCACATGCGGTCAACCTAAGCACCTGCACGCATGCGGTTACGTCGGCCGCATGCAAAAAATCCGATTTTCGTATAACTTTAGGCGCAGGCGGGCGTCCGTCCGCATGCAAAATACGATTTTGGCCATATGAAAAAACCGAATAGTAGCGAGAATCCAAAAAATAAACTAGAAGCCAGAAACTGGGTTTTTCAGCTTCTCTAGATTCTCATTAGCTAACTTCTCACCAATTGTTTCTTATAATTTTAAGCTCCTCCAATCAGAACCTATATGTAGTTAATCTAATAGCCAATTTATACAATAGTTATCCATAAATATATACTACACCATTAATACTTGGCACTATCTCTCATACATACACAGCGTCTTGAAGTTCATGCTGTAGCTGGCTATAAATATATAACTCGATTTTTTTCTCTCTTATCTTTTTCGCATGTGTTTATATAGCCGGATTATAATTGCTCTATCTGAACATGCGTTGGAAACAAACTGATTCCACATCAAGCAGGTTTCACTTTCACCATCACCAATCGTATTTGACTGCGACACAAGTACGCACTAGATTCTAAATAGAACCAGGTAACTAATTAATTACCTCCCAGGAAAGTGATTAATCCTATGAGACATCAACCTTAAAGGACATGTAAGTCACGAATTAAACATGAAACCCTGTGCACGTGGATGCATGGCTCGACAATTAATACCTGGACGATCGAACAACATCAACAACCAAACGTGAGCATGAGATATTGAGATTGCACCAGACGACGTACGTCTCTGTTGCGTATACTAGTACTAGTAATCAATTAATCGAGCATGCAGAAATCTGAAATCTCGATTCAGTCACGCAACGATTTTCTTTTCGACAAAAGAAGAGCACATGAGCCGTGAACTCGTGATCCGTGTGTACATGTGTACGACGTTTCGCTAGCATTGGCCAATCCATCGACTATCTGTTTTCCTTTCGCGCACGCGACGTTCGTACAATCTTCTCTAGTGCTTTTCCGTTAATTGGACCGGCGTTAATATTATTGTTCTAAGATATAATAATTTAATAATAAATAAGACATGCATCCTAATTTTATAAATCTGAACACATCATTGTAAATGACGAAGCTACTTGTGTAATCTACCAGATCAGCTGATCTCACAGTTTTTTGCAAAATAGTCCAAAAATTATTGATATTTATGTTACAACAATAAAAAACTTTAAAAAATTTACAGCTTTGACCCACAGGCCACAAGTTTTAGCCGCTGGCTCTGTCACTTATCATCATCCATCTAGCTGCCATTGTACAAATGACTTTATTCTAAAAATGTCATCGTCGTTAGGGTTCCGTTAGCAGCCTTTCTTAAGTGCTATAGGATAAATAGTGCATTTAACGACGCGGGATGGATAAAACTCTAACGACAATGACATTTTTAAAACAAAGTCGCTTATACAATGACATTTTATGAAACTCACGTTTGTCGATGGTATTTTTGAGAATTAAATGTTTGTCAATTGTATTTTTTGGATTTTCTTTTTGATCAACCGCGAACCCGCTACGTTGTGCCGGTGTCCGCGCCGTCGGCTACTACTGCGCTGATCCCGATATTGACCGCGCGCCGCCACGGCAAATCTGCTCGGATGCTACTACTACCTGGAGTAAGTACCGTACATATCCGTCACGAGGCAGGACAACATTGGAACCCAATCGCGCAGCATATTCCGCAGGACGGACTGCAGGGTTAAGCGACGCGTATACGGATTTCTAAGTTGCAGTTTTGGCTAGCTGCAGCAGACATGCGTGCCTGGGCATGGAGGATGGATGGAATTTTGACGTGCTCTGAATGTAAAGCCGGAATCATGTGTCAGCGCCCGTGACACAACACTACGGCAAAGCTTATTCGTGCTTGATTGATCGGTCGATGGCTTGGCCATTAACCCTTTTTTCAGAGATCAGAAGGAAGGGAAGTAACCATCAGTCTGTTCCAAGCTTCCAACTCACTAGCTGCACCAGATCGCTGCACGCATTGTGTTTGGTGCTAAGGTGTTAACAGCTTGCAAAGTTGCGAACTTAAATTTTGCCGACAAGTAGTTGGAGGAACGCATTTCAACTACCTAGAACTGACTAATCCTCGTGAAAATGACAGGCATTTAGATGTATTTTCAGTGGTTGAGCAATCTCGGAATCTCCTGTCCTGTGCTTGTGCTGCATGCAGAACGATCGATCGAGCGTCAAAAGTATCAAACGGAGCTGTCAAAGCGTCAAGTGACGTCTTGAGCCACGCACCCTGAATCTTCAGTTCTCCACTTTTCTTTGGTTAATCTTGCTTAAGGAGGAAGCCCCCGAACAGCCGACACGCCACTTTGGAAGATCAGATCAGATCACTGTTTGTGCGTGCAATAATTGCTCCGATCAACCTTATTCCCATCCAGTTTTGTGGCCGAAGCAATGCATCGGTATAACGGTTTCAGATGCTATATATCGCGGTTAGGCTGGCCATGTTTTCGTTTGCGAACGAAAATGTTCGTCACTGTTGCAGTGCACTTTCAGAGTGGAAGGCAGAAGGGATTCACAGATGTTTTTGTTACATTGATGAGACGTCAGTTTCAATTCATGGCTTACACTCTTAGAGTGTTAGGCTATTAGCCACTAGCTAGGTAAGTGTATATCATTACATGATCTTTCGAAGAAAAAAGTGTATATCATTATATAAGTGTCGTTAGAATGAAGAAACCTTTTTGAACCATGTACATTTCAAATGAAAAAGGAAGTTCTAAAGTCTAAACGAGGTGTAATTACGACTCGAGTATATATCCTACATTGCTAACACTAAGTTGGGAGTGAATATGTCAAGTTGGTACTTTGGGAAAGGACTTAAGATTTTGCTATTTGGACACAATAATGAGGTTGGGCTGTACGACTGTACCTACGGACTTGACAAAAGGTGAACTATATTAGTGGGCCAATCAACACTTAACTGAGAAGGCCCAGCTTATTTAGTGCCAGACAGCCATCGGCATAGGAATAAGTTCATTTGTCGTCCCTTAACTTTACATCAAGATTGTTTGGCATCTCTAAACCCTAACACCAGAAATCTTCACCCCTAAACTATACAAAACCGTGTAATTAGATATCTGGTTTCGCTGACATGACATTCTAATCAACAAAAGAAAATATGGGACCCACATGTAAGTTTGACTTCCACCTCTCTCCTTTCTTCCCATCTCTCCACCTCTCCACACTCTTCCCATGTGCGGGCGTTCGACGACGAGGATGTTTCGGGCGGTGGACCATGCAGCGGCACGCCTCGGCGACCCGGTCGAGCGCGTGGCGTCGTAGCCGCGGATAAGGAGCCTCGTCACCACCTCTGGGTCGCGCTCGCCACGGGCCTCCTCGAATTCCGGCGCGAGGAAGAGCAGGGCAAAGAGCCGAAGGCGGCGCCAGTGGGAGGAGAGCATGGCGGTGCACGTGCCGTCCTTGGCGAGGAGGCGCAACGGGTCTCCTCGAACTCTGACGCGAGGAAGAGCAGGATGGAGAGCCAGAGGCGACGCCAGTGGGAGGAGAGCACGGCGGTGCGCGCGCCGTCCTTGGTGGGGAGGCGCAGCGGTCCTCCTCAAACTTCGGCGTGAGGACGAGCAAGGCGGAGAGCCGGAGGCGGCGTCAGCGGGAAGAGCGCATAGCGGTGCACATGTTGTCCTTGGCAGTGTAAGCCCTTCCCCGTCCAGCTCGTGCCTCATCTCCAGGAGCCCCGCATCGGCGAGGTTGACAGCGTCGTGGCGCGGCCAAGACATGCCAAAGGTAGCCGCAGCGGATCTTGTCCTCCGCCAGATCTGGAGGAAGAGGAAGGAGACGTCGGATCAGGAGGAAGAGGAAGGAGAGAAGGGATGGATGCAACCTTACCGCCACCCTTCTCTTCTCCACCATCACCATCTCTCCTCCCAGCTCGTCGGTCGCCTCTCTCCCCCTCTCCCGCTAGCCGTCTCCCCCTCCCTCCTAGCTCACCGGCTGTCTCCCTCCCTCCCTCTCCCGTCGGCCGTCTCCCCCTCCCTCCCAGCTCGCCGGTCGTCTCTCTCCCTCCCAGACTTGGGAAGAAAAGAGAAGAAAGAAGAGGCTGACATGTGGGCCTCACTTTTTTTAATTTTTTTTGCTGACTAGGATGCCACGTCAGCGAAATCAGATATCTATATTGCTATGGGACCTAAATTGTACGGTTTTATATAGTTTAGGGGTAAAGATTTCTGCTATTGGGGTTTAGAGAAGTCAAATAAACTCGACGTAAAGTTGAGGGACGGCAAGTAAACTTATTTCCCGGGCATATGTGAACTTATTCACGGGGAGATAAATCATCCGCACCAAACCGGCCCAGATCAATCATCACGGGGATGTATCATCCTCGCCTGCTAAGATAGTGGAACAAAAGACAACAATACTTCACAAATCATATTGCTCTATAAGATCTTCCTGCTAATTACTAACAGAGAACATCATCTTTCTATCTTCTTTTTCTCCTCCATGTCATTCAGGATCCTATATGTTAAGTCTCGATCATATTGATAGATGACAACAACTCATTATACGCATATTGTCTTGTTACCCATGGACAAACTTTAAAATTTGAGACTTAATCAAGTTAGAGTTGATTTTAGCTTTTTTAAAAAAAACATTGTTGTCTATTTTATACTTGTTGCTCTTAAGTCACTGATAATATAGGAGTATAAAAGTTTTATCTATAAATTATTTTTGTTTGCTTCGTTTTTTTTATAGTTTATTAGTCGTCACTAAGATGATCCAAAGGAAAGGTTGGATGTGATGTTATGCCGTATGCTACACTCATCCCACATGAAGAGATCTTCTCCTTTTTTTCATATACCTGTGCTAGACATATGTATCATTTGCAACATTTGTATCATTTACAAGGGTAGAGATTTAAAAAATTAATCTAAAAGCACTCGCATTACATTGTATTATAAGTGTCTTGAGGTTGTGATATTTACCCAGAAAAATTGATACAAGACAATTTACACCGTACATGACATATTTGATCTCTACCATAAGATACACATGAGGTAAATCTAATTATTGAGTAGAGAAATACATATGATTATAAAATATAATTTCAACTACTAAATGATAACCAGTTTAAGGCTACATGTGATAGATCACTTAGTTTCTACTAATAGCAAATAAGACCTAGAACCATATAAAAGTTATCCCTTTCATCTAATAGTACCATTCCTAATTATTTAATATCATTTATAAGATACACGAGTCACAAAATATCATCATACGTATGTGAGAATGAGTGACAGGTAATTTTTAACTTTGTAGATTTTTGTACCAAGCAAATTGGCTCTAAAACATTATACCATTTCCTCTCATTTTTCAAAACTTTATGCCTATTCTCCCGATTAAATGCCAAAAGGCCTGAACAATTTCCTCCTAATCATAGAGCTCAACAGATAAAACTGCCAAAACGGCTAGTGTAAAAGAAGTGACACTCGGATCATCATCTAAAACTGGCTTGTCGTCAGCTGTCACACCAAACCTGCACGTGCAGTTGACCGCCGCCGCCGTTCCCATCCCGACCGCAACCAACGCAACGACGCAACGCGCACCGCACCACCCTCCTATCCCCTCCCCTGCACCCGACACCATACACCCGCTCTCTCTGACAGTCCCCTCCCTCCCTCCGCCCACCACTCGTCGTGCACCCGGTCCTCCTCCTCCCTTCCTCCGTTCCCCACTTCCCCTCTCCTCCCCCGATCGCACAGCGCCGGCGAAACCCTAGCGGCGAAATCCCCCCAAATTCCCCCTGCCCAATTCGCCGCCCCGAAGTAAGTACCTCTCAATCGCCCCTGTCTATGCTGCTTCCGCACTTCCTGTTGGTGTCCGCTTGCTAATTGGATCCGGACATCCGCGCGCTTGCTGCCTAGGGTTCCGATCGCGAGGGCCGCATTCCGGCGGGAGGAGGAGGAGATGGCGACCTCCCGCAAGCTGGCCCGCGTCGACATCGCCGAGCTGAAGCAGCGCCTGGTGAAGCGGCTGGGCCGGCAGCGGGCCGGGCAGTACTTCGTGCACCTCACCAGGCTGCTGAATCTGAAGCTCACCAAGGTGGAGTTCGACAAGCTCTGCTACGCCACCATCGGGAGGGACAACATCGCGCTGCACAACGCCCTGATCAGGGGGATCATCAGCAATGCGCTGTCCGGGGTGCCCCCGCCGAGCCGCCAGGCGGTGACGGGGCAGTCCGGGACGACCACGGCTCCCAGCGGGCAGTGCGTTGGCGTCGCGCTGCCGAGCGCCGGGAATGTAGGGGCCGTGGTGGATTCGGGCGATGGAGACTTTGCGAGGGAGCGGGCGGTTGCTGGCAAGGTGTTGTCGGTGGAGGATGGGGAGGAGGTGGAGCAGGTTAGGTCTGCTCCTTGTGTTCAGAGCCGAAGCCCAATAACTGCTCCATTGGGGATTTCGACTACGGCAAGCTATGGTGCAAGGACACGGAGGTTGGATGATCCGATGGTGTCATGTTACGATTCCCACCATCTGCTGGACACTGGTTCTCTGTTCAAGGGTTTGCAGCGTCGGTTGGAGAGTGATGGCATTGGAGTGTCAGTACAGGGTGTTGAAGTTTTAAATCGTGGGTTAGATGAGTTTTTGCGGAGGTTGATTAAACCATGCATGGAATTGTCCAGGGCAAGGTCCAGCGGTAGAAGAGTTACCAAAGGCAGTGCGATGTTTGCAGCTAGGATGCATGGCTTGCAACAAGCCAATCATGGTCACTGTACAACACTACAAGATTTTGCTGTCGCTATGGAATCTGATCCACATTTGCTTGGGACCAATTGGCCTACACCACTCGAAAAGATACAGGCAACGTCGTTTGGTGAATGAGCCTGATTACCCTGTTTTTGATGAACCTTCAAAAAGAGGCTTGGTCTGTTGAAAAATATTGTCACTGAAGTAAATGGAGCTTTGGGCACACCAGATGCAAATCTCAGGACTGCTTCACTCACGAGCAAGCAAATTTGAAACAAGTGACCAATTGGAGCTGTGATGGACAGATGTCACGAGTTCTTCCTTGGGAATTGATGGCAGTTGGTATAAAGGAGAGAATCAATAGAGCTGGTTGATGTCGTGGGACAAATTGAGCAACTTGTCGATAAACACTTATAGGCTTGGCATGTAACACATGGTATTCTGATAGTGCTTCTAGGGTTTCTCCGTGATGTTGTAATAGAGCATAGTTTTCCTTGTTTCAGATTGTGTTGCTATAATTTTTTGCAGTGACCATAAGAGTTATAAATTTTCATTGCTCCTGTACATTGTATTCAGATTATGGCAACTACTGCTTGTAATCAGGGTGCAAGTTTTTAGCCTATTGAATAAATATATAAACTTCTTTTGGTCTTCGATGTCCAAATCTCTCCTGTGTCTTGAGGTAACTTTTCTAAACCACATGAGTGTAACTGATTTGCGTGCGTCACTGTTCAGAATATTTATACTAATTCAATAATTTATGATACATACAGTTTCATTTTGATCAGTTTTGCGGAACTCCTAGTTTGTGCTGATGCCTGCCCACTTGTCAGTAGATTCATTTTCCATATTCTGTGCTAGTAGACTAGAATGTCAATTTGGCTCAGTGAGGCAATTTGGCCGGCATTGATCAAAGCCTTCTGCTTCATGCTTATAGATGCATACAATTGCTTGTCCTGACTAATGTTTCCCCTTGCATTTTGGTGGACTAATAAAATGACTGTAAGATACTGAGATAGTAAGATCCCTATTCCTGTTCATCTCTTGCTGATCTTTCTGTTTATAGGGCATGTAGCTGAACTAGCTATGTTCTGTTCTGAACCAACTGTGTGGTATGATTCACATCAGGGGAACTTTGAGCTCTATCTGTAAGTTCAACGAATTAATGGAAGCATAACTTCACTAGTAAATTTTTGTTATATTCTCTTGGTATGAGAAATGCAGTTTAGACCCTACATTTTGATGATTTTGTTTGCAACTAGCGTTTCTTCGTACTCTCAGCTGTTTTAAGTTTGTCATATAATGCACTGCCTTCTCAAAGCAGGAAAGCTACTTGGAATCACTATCTGGAAATGTGAGTATTGGTTGACTGAAGTTCCCTGGATTTGAAATCCTGGACCCCAAGCTGTTTATTTTTCAGGTCTTGGTTATCGGCTTATGGCTTGAATGCTGAAGCTCATGGATTATGGTATTCAGTAAGATGCAATTTTGCCCATGTCTTATGTCTTAATGTCATCAACTGTTCCATTGCTCAAACCTGTGAATCCGTGATGTAATTTGCTCCTTTCTGTACACAATCGAGATTCAGTAAAATGAACAGCGTTGGACTAACGTGATCTGCAGCTGTCCGTGTTCTGCCATATTTACAGGGCTCTCTGCAGCTGTCGGTTTGTCCGTGTGATGCTGCTTCCAGTCGCAGCTGAACAAAGACAAGTTCTCTTCATCTGACAATATAAGCATTCAGGGTCCGAGCTTCTCTAGGGCTAACTTCGGCCATGGCGCCCCATTGTTTTGTAAAATGGCAAGATAAATACCTAGTTTTACCATTCAAATCCTATACAGAGAGTTAGAGACTAAATTAACCCTCTCTTCTCATAGTACTAATCCAGTCCCTAGTGAAAACTAAACAGTTACTACAATGCTATGAGTCTAGTCCCGTTGAGAAGTAGTCTTGTTCCATATCGTTGTCTCATTTCCCTTTTGGTGTTCCTGTTTATCCTCTCAAATTAATTTACCCATCAGAATTGGAACAATACTATAACTAAACAATTAACTGACTCTCGCAAAAAGATAGTTAACTGTGGCTGCAAAAGGTCCCAAGAGCATGCTGCACAAAGAACATGTTGATTTTATTTTCTGCTAAACTATGGGATGAACTGTCCTCTCAAAGCAGGAAAGCTGTTTGGAATCACTGTCTGGAAATCTGAGGATTGGTTTACTGAAGTTCCCTGGATGTGAAAGGTCTCCTGGACCCCAAGTTGCCACTGGCTCAGAAGTCAGAAGTTATGTGATTGCTGATAGATATTCTGTAATTAGCATGCTTCTCTGATATTTTTCAGGTCAATATTCTCCCCTGAAAGTTAAAGCTCAATAGCTCATGGACTATGGTTTTCAGTAAGGTGCAATTTTGCCTATGTTTTATGTATTCATGTCATCAACTGCTCCATTGTTCAAATGATAAATCTGTGATGTACTTTGCTCCTTCCTGTTCCCTATCGACGCAACTAATTAAATTTACCCATCAGGATTGGAACAATAATAGAACTAAACAATCAACTGATTCTGGAAAAAAAATAGTTAACTGTACTGCAAAAGGTACCAAGAACCTGCTGCACAAAGAATATGTTGGTTTCGTTTTCTGCTAAACTATGGGTCATCTTTTTGTGCTCTATATTTCATTGCAGGCATATCAAAATACTAATATTATGGGTTTCTACGAAACTGGAACCAGACAGATCTTCTTTATCTGGTACGAGGGACAAGAACCAGTTATGAACTTGATTTGGACAGGGGGGACAAGCATATCTCTTGTCCTTTTTGTACACTACATTTTTTATATTCGGATCTCTGGTATATAGTTTAAAATGCTCGGAACGAAAATGGAGATGTCTTCGTCCAATCAATATAGCGAGAGATTCCTTCTTTTTCCTCCTTATCATTTTTTAGTGGATAACATGTGCACGAGCATTACTCATTATTGTTCCATATCCATAAGCCGATGCTTCCATGCATGTGGTTTTAATCATTTTTTGATCTCAAATCAACATTATTCATCACAAACCATTTTGGAAAATGCTTTGAAACTTCCCTTTTTCTTTTCTACAGGAATTTGACCACAAGTCTGACATCTCTTTGATATAGTACTTTGCAATGAAAACGACTATGTATAAAAGTACATCGCCGGCTGCCTAATCCAAAAATAGAAAATATTTGGTCCTAAAGCAGTACCGAGTTATAAAAAGCTTCAGAAAACCATATACTCTATTCGTACCACTAATTAATCTTGCACGAAATTTCTTCATATGAGTAGCTCATCTATTAGGTGAATCGTATAGACATTCGTCCGAAACTTGAGGCCACCTGATGTTACTGTTCATAATAGTTTTGAACAATTTGTTCTTTCACTATAGGCCACTTGATGTTACTTTGGAAAACTATTTTGATCTCTCAAAAGAATGTTCTTTCGTTATTTACATGTCACTCAAATAGTTATAAAAAAATTTAAGAAGATGTATTAACATGTAATATATCACTCCACAAACATATAAGTTCAAATTTAACTTTTACATCTCGCAACGAGAAAAACAAATTAAACTACAACTAGTTAACGTATATTCATGATCAAATTTGTTTTTTCGTTGCGAGATGTAGAAGTTGAATTTGAACTTATATGTTTGTGGAGTGATATATCACATGTTAATACATCGTCTTAAATTTTTTAAAATTTTTTCATAACTATTTGAGTGACATGCAAACAACGAGGGAACATCATCTCGAGGATCAAAATCCACTCCCTGTTACTTTTTTAATAGTTTTGAACAATTTTTCTTTCACTTGACTACAGCTCGCTTTTCGTTGGATCCAAACAATCTTCAGCTCCGCGGATTCGCCATAAACAATCTCAAGTTAAAGCTGAAGTTGCTGTCGCTTCAAAGTAAGAAACACCACCAGTCCACCAGCTAGCATTTTTCAGTTCTACACTGGTTCAGACCTGACTGCATGAGTACGTCAACTTCAAAGGTTAGCAATCGCCCAGCTATCTCTTTCTCTCTCTCTCTCTCTCTCTTTTCTTCTTCCCTTTCTCGCGGAGAAGAAGAACAGCTATGCTTTCGTCTTCCTCGGTTTCTCGTACGCGCCATTCCGATGTTTCCAGTTGTACTCGAGCTATAGTATCTCTAGGTACACCTGTACAGCTCTAGTCAACGAGGTTTTCAGTAGGAGAAGCAACCTAGGCAAAAGTTGGGAGAACGTAGAGGATCTCTTCTGTACTGTTCTGGTTGTGATGAGGAGAATTTTCACTGACAGAGATAACAACCAAAATATTTTTATTCACTTTTTACATCTCGATTTGATGATCGATGGACTGATCGAGATCATCGTTTCTGTCTCTATACTTATTATTTCAAGTTTGCAAAACCTCTGCATATGTACCATTTCGTTCTGGTTCGCAGCCCCTCTTTGCCGGGACGATTGGTCTCAGCAAAACTTCGCCGGGACAGCCTCGAATCAGGAACACGATGAGCTTCCTTCGAAGCTCGCCGGGAGCCGATCGAGTCCGAGCTGGGAAGAACCGAGGTGGCGGCGAGGCCAGAAAGCAACCGAGCAGTATTTGATTGATCTTTGGTGTTGTTGATTTATCTCTGAGGCTTAGAACGCGCAGCAGTAGTAGAGGAACCGTCTCCACGCCGCCTTCCTCCTCCTGGCGCCGGCGGCCGCCGCGACGGCCGCGGCGGCGGCGGCCTCCTTCTCCGCCATGGGCACCGGCGCGTCCGTCTTCCTCAGCATCTCCCACATGATGTGCACGTCGTGGTACTCGCACGTCCTCACCTCCTTCTTCAGCTTCCCCAGTCCTGCAGCGACATCGAGCACAAACAAATCCATCAGAAAAGCAGCCCCCGAAATAATAACCGATCGCCGGCGAAGAGCTAGCTAGCTTAGGCGGCGAAAGTACGTACCGCTGGTTCGCCGGAGGCCGAGGCGCGCGGCGAGGCCGAGCCACACCCTCTTCACCGGCACGGCAGCTCGGTCCATGCACATCTTGGGCTCTCCTCTCCTCTCCTCTCTCTTGAAACCCGGGAGTGTGTCGTCCAAGCTAGCTCTGAAGAGAAGAAGAAGAAGCTCCTGCCTAGCTTGTGCTTGGCTGCGCTGCCCTCCCGATGCAACAGAGCCGTGACCAGCTTCACCCGTGGCCGCGAGCTTTTATAGCGAGAGCGAGAGATGGGGAGACAGACGAGCCGGGCTAGCTAAGGTAGCGGAGTGCGCGTGCGATCATCAGGAGGAGAAACTTTTTTTGTGGGGGATCCGTCGGCGCGGCGTCGTCATCTGCTGATTTGGACGGGCGATCGATCGCGCGGTCAGTCGCGACGCGATGCAGTGCAGAGCTGTGCTACAGGTGTCGCTGTCCCCGGCGCGTGCGCGGGCGGGCGGCTTCCGCGCTTGTTCGATTTCGGCGCCGCGTGATGTGGGATCCAACGGCTCTGCGCGGCGTGAGCTGGTGGTAAACTGGGTTGAACTAAGTTGTACTGCGACTAACTGCTCCGTGTATCCGCGCGAGAAAAGAAAAAAGAAATGGGGAAAGGAAAATGTTGGAAGTCAAGTTTGGTTTCGAGTTGGCCTTTTCAGACCGGTGGAGCGAGCGAGCGACCGAAAAAAGAGGCGGTGTTAGTGTATCGTTTCGTGATCCTCGATCTATCTGATTCATCCATGTTGCATCAAAAAAACTCACATGCGTACGTGCTTTTGAGTTTTGACTTACTGCTATGCCGTGGCATGAATGCGATGGCGCCCGGTATACACGTAGCATGGCAGGTAATAACCATGTATCAATCCGAGAAAACCGTTTCACTCCTCAACCGACCGACTTGCTAGGTTTCATATTATAAATCGTTTGATTTTTTATAATTTTTTAAATTTAATTAAGTTTATAAAAAATATAGTAGTATTTTCAATTCAAAACAAACATATTATCAAAATATATTCAATATTAAAGTTAATTAAATTAATTTAGGGCTGTAGATATATGTTGTATTTTTTCTCTATAAACTTAATCAAACCTAAAAAATTAACTAAGAAAAAAATCAAATAATTTAAAATATAAACGGAGAGAATGGAAAGAGTAGTATATAAGCTAGGGTGTCGTTTTTCTTTCTCTCTTTCTTTTTTTTTTCAAGAGATACATGTATACTCGCCCCGATATATAAAAACGTCCAGTTTGACTAATAACAATGGTTTATTTTTTCATTTAAACTTTCATATCACTCATTGTACCGGCGCCATTACTCATGTTCAACTAGCTAGTACTAATCGAAAGCACGCACTTGTTCCAGCGAGAAGTTCCGGGGGACATCACCACCGCCCCCTTGAAGAAATTAAACATCCGATGTGGTGTGCCGCAATGTGGGAGTGCCTTTTTAGCTAGTGCTCATGGTGGCCTACTCATGTTTGCAACATTAGATGTCTCGTCAGTGTCTCCTTTCGTTGCAGTTCATTCACCTTTCAGTACGGCCATACGGCTGCACGATAGGAAAAGCACGATGCAAATTCCACAATCGAACGAAAAGGAAATGGAAAGGGGTTTGCAGATGCATTTCCCGTCGTAATAGGTTAGCCGACCTGCTGAGATAGGGCAATGAGCTACCACTTTTTAATCGGCCTATATATGTCCGTTTTGGAAATTAATCATGACCAATCACAGTGTCATCGTATAAGCTACAAGTAATAAATTCTGGGCATAATTCCGTCCCAGAGTAAATTTAACAGTAAAGTTAATAATAAGTTTATAGCTAGTTTATATTAGAATTAATATATATAGTAGATAAACTATAAGATTATCTCTATTTTTTTTCTCTTTATCTTTTACCTATACATTTAATATATTTATTTTAAAGTATATGAATAGCTAGCTCTTGCATGAAAACTAATCCTTTTTATTTTTTAAATTTTCTCTCCTTCACATAAGGTTATAGTTGGCTTATAACCTATTATTAAACTTGCTCTCACCGAATTAAAATACCACACTTCTTTTAGTAGACTGTAAACGTTTCATCTATAGAATGTAAAGTTGGAGGACTTGCTCGCCTTAATGCGTGCGTGCGGGCAGAGGAAGGAAATTGATAAGATTACTGTACACATGAATGTTAGATTTAACCGTCCAGAATTTATATGATGTAAAATGTATTTCTTATCAGAAGTTTTGTACGTAGTACTAGTCTGATTGTTTCATTTATGCTTATATGCTTATAAGTCAAATTTTAAATTTTAAAACTTAATTTTAGAGATGATTTTGTAATTTTTTTCACTGTAATTTATTTTACAACATTTGTTTTTAATTGTTAAGGACACGTATGTAAAAGTTATAATCACAAACTATTTTAAAATTACTAATAAACGGCTCGTATAAGTATAAGCATAATGAAATCAACGAGGTCCCTAGTTTAATTAGCGGCGGAAAAATGACAAAAATGACACGAGATTGTATTACAAGTTCTGTAGATAGATACGTTTGACTGCTTTGCTTTCCGTGAGTGCGTCGGATGCGCGCGGTCATCAGTCAGTTATCCCACTTGCGCCGCCGCCGAGTGGGTCGCTCTCAGGCGTCGCCGTCGCCATCGCCGATGTGAACATACATCGCGCTGTTGCATGCCGGCCGGCGCGCGCCGCGGCTGGCTGTCGCACACGTCAAGCTATGAAACAGTTGGGATCGAGTCGACTGGCGCATCTCTCCCAGGGTAAACGGCCACACAGCTGCATCATGCCCTGCCCTGCCTCGGTGCGTCCATCTTGGACGCATCATGTCCGTGTCGGCGTCACGCCATCTCCGTCGTCTTGCGTCCTGCGCGTGCGTGCGGTAGTGTCCGTGCTCCGGAAAGGTGCCCGCTTTATGCGTCTCCAAACAGTCATGCCCCACTAGCAAGATCAAGATGGATATAGCTAGACTCCATCAATTTCTTCAGTTCATCCTGGCAACTGGGTATAATGGCTAACGATGATGCATTCACCAGCGCGGAGTCCAACTGATACTGATCTGATTCATTTCCTTTTGGCAACCTGCGAATGTGCGCCATGAGATGATGCTGTGCTTGTGTGTCCAATCATGAACTACAGGAATGCTGTGCTGTAATCGCTTGGGATTCAGTTATATATCCTAGTTACTCTGACGCTGTGGTGAAAGATTCTCGGATATCTGAACTTTTGAACATACGTGATGTACAAGTGGATCAATTTGTGGCCTTCTGCTTGGACTCTTACATGTCACCACCCACCAAATTAAAGCAGAGGCATCGAATGATCGTAATCGTATCAAGGATTGCCGTATTAGTAGGCTACTGCTACTAGCGGCGCACTACTTGATACTTTCATCGCCTGAAACTGTGGTGCTTATCCACTAGTAAACCACTTTGGGGGTCAGGGCTGAAGAGGATTGAAAGAAGGCAGACAGTTCAGAATTTTAGAGGCTGGGGCAAAGACAAATGGGTTTAATGCACAGACTGGTTTCTGACGATCAACTTAATTTACAATTTTGCATGATGATTCAAATCAACTTTTTTTTGGGCGATCACTGAGGTGACGAAATGTCCTTTACCTGTTCGTTTTGTGGTTATCTGAGTATCTGACTCCACTAGTTATCATATTTGTAACCTTTTGTTGTTCTTTTTGTTGCCCTTGTCACCGTGACAAAGTTATCCGGGCGGCCTCATCCATGTTTAGTTCTGTGTGTATGACAACGTGGATGTCATGTCAAAGTCGGCATATTCAGGGAGTATCCACAAAACTGCAGCAAGTTTTCTGAGAGCAGATTTTTTAAGTGAAAAACTTTTAGATGTAACTATACTATAATTAAAGTGTAACTAAATTATAACTACACTATAACTGTGATATAACTTATATAAAACTTGTATTTAACTATGGTATAGTTGGTTAGCATCAAGATCTTACGTGTGACATGTGTGAAAATTTCTTTCTAGCAATTTTTTTTTCATATATAAATCTCAAGGCAATCCGATGGGTACAAATCTGAAAATTTCAAAGGCAAAAAACTTGTGAAAGTTTTTTGGCAATTCCATAGATTAATGCTGAAGTTCTGGACTGAATGTTACTGTTAGACCTATGGATTCTCTTCGTACTAGAAAAAAAAGAAAATAAATCTAGATATGTATTTATCTAAATTTGAAGTTATTTTTTTTAAGATAGGGGAGTAGTACAGTACTTGTCTCGCTCTCGTTGATGCTAGACGACGCCATAATCTTATAGCCCCTGTTAACTTGTCAAGTAGGAGTAAATAAGTAATGGACAAGTGGCTTCAGAAAATGCATTACTCTCCGCGTCCTGTTCCAGTTTAGGATTTGCTGCAGTTGAGTGTGGAACTGTGGATTGGTTTACGCCATATCCTTGTATAGTTGTATTCAAGTCACTTTCTGATGAGTGTGCAACTGTGCACGCTTTGGTGTAATACCGTAGCTGACTAATACTGCATTTCTGCTCTACTTCTCGCTGCCTGTCTGGATCAAGCCTGTGATCTTGCCTGATCTTATTTTTCAGTCGCCGTTGAAAGTGATACCCATGCACCCAAAAATCCATACGCATGCAACCAATCAGATGAAAATGACAAAATCAATACATTTGGCCTAGGTAATTTAATTGATTCAGATAATTTATCTTGCTCCCATAGTAAAAAGACACAAAATCAATACATTTGGCCTAGGTAATTTAATTGATTCACCACTATCAGATGCACAAATAATCTTAATTCTTGGTTTCCAATAACTTTCTGAACGACTGATTAAAACTTTTGCTCTAAAATGCTAGTTGTATATTTTTCAGAACTTCAGCGCTGCAGGCTGCAGCTAAAACTATTTATGAACAATTGAGAGATCCGCAGTCACCGACGCTGTCCGCCGTCGTCGTGCCGACCATGCCGCCCGCGGCGTCAGATCAGCACCGCGCAGTCGCGGCGGATGTTCCCCTGCGACGGGTCAGTCTTGACGCCGACGCGGCCGAGGTTGGTCATGGCGGCGACGAAGGCGAGCTCGAATTCGGAGCTGTTGGCCGCCCAGGCGTCGACGGTGGGGCGCGAGCGATCGTCGGAGTAGAGCACCTGATCGGAGGTGAAGAGGCCCATCCCCTTCTGGAGGTTGACGAAGTACTGGTTGTCGAAGGCGCGCGGCGTCACCGGGTCCAGCTCCAGCGCGATGTTCGGGTCCACGCCGGCGGGGCACGCCGCCTGCAGCTGCGACGCGTACCCGGCGTCCATCGTCGGGTCCACCGCCGCCGGCTGGATCCGGCTCGCGAATGTACCGCAGTGCGCGAACCCCACCGTGTGCGCCGCTGCAAAAGAGAGAAAAAAACGCAGTTTTTTTTAGTGTTTCCGTCAGAATTCTGCACAGTTCTTCAGAAAGTGTGCACAAAATTACGAGTTTAACTTATCACAGATTCACAGTTATGAATCCCGTGAAGTTATGATCCATCACTCCAAGGAGGAAATGGGACAGCGTGACAGACAAACACATGCAGTTCTGCCCACACCTGTTGATTCCTATTTTGGACGATATCTACTACTGCGACGGAAACAGCTGCAGAATTGCAGTGCTACTAGTAGATCAGAACACTGAACTAAACTACTCCTCTCTCTCAAAATATAAAAAGATTTTAAATGAATATAACACATTATAGTATTATAAATCTGAAAAAAAAATATTTAAATTTATAGTACTAAGATATATTATATCTATTCAAAATCTTTTATATTTTAGAAGCGTTTTTCACTCTTGCTATGAACTACTCCTACCTAGAACCACTTAGCAAAATGGATCATGCGTTTTTAGGAGAACCCTGAATTTGCTTCTCTTCTATCTTGCCGTTTGTAGGAGTACTACGTGCCACTGATCTCAGAGGATTATTTTTCTTCTGTTTCGACAGCTCATTTAGCAGGCCCATAGTTATAAACGGGTCGAATTAAGTAGCTGGACGCTCCCTCAGCTGCAACCTGTCATCAGGGTTTCTGATAGCACTATACAATAATTAATAATACAACGCTGACCTCTTTCATTTCACGTGCAAGCAACGGCATCCAGGCGTCCTCCAGCCAGTCTCCACATTGACTCCTCTTAGATCTAGTAGTAGTTACTATTAAGTACTATCACCGAATAATCAGCTAGCTACAGTGTCACCCAATGTTTTCGCTCACTATGATGATGCTGTCTGCTCCTCTAATCTATAGGGATTAAACGTTTTTGTACTGTCCAACAATTCTCCTGAGCCCACTCACAATTCTGGCTTTAATTGCACAGTTGAGCGTTGGATTTGGGCCCCTTTGCTTCACTTGTAAGATATGAAATGACACAAAGCACATGGAGAACTAGTCTGTGTACCCCCTCCGTCCCAAATCTAAGAAATTTATTTATAATCTTAAAATATATTTCATTTAACAAAAAAAAATTATATGTTGGAACAGAGAAAATACTTGCTTTCCACAGTTTCACTAGTACACAGAAGCTAAAGCGGAGTAAAATTATTTCTGGATAGCTGTTACTGTTAAATAACTGTATAATTATTGCTTACCAGATAAAGCTATCATGTCGGTTTGGGACAGGTTGTTCGCGGCGAACAGCGATGTCAGCTGGTCCAGGTTAAACGACGGCGGCGGCAGCTTCCCGTCGACGCTGCTCGCCGTCGAGCTCAGCCCGTCCAGCCTCCCGAGCTCCACGGCGTACGACGGTCCGCCGGCCTACACGATCCAAGAAAAATTTTTAAAAACAGAGCTTTTTCAGTGTGACTTTACAGGGGATCTTCCGAAAGCTCGGAAACTTTCGATGGATCTCGGCAGAAAGGAGCCTAATTTATCGAGGATTCGCGTCAGTGTGCGTTCACGTACCAGCCCAATGACGTCTCGGGTCGCCATGACCAGGATGTCCGCGCACGAGACCTGGTTGGTGCACTGCGGCACGGCGTCGACGGCCGCCTTGGCCTTGATGACCGTGTCGAAGCCGTCGCCGGCGAGGGAGAGGTTGTTGGGGTGGTCCTTCTCCGCCGTGTTGTTCCCCGACGAGACCACGATCACCGACGCGTCGCATCCCTGCACCCACATTCACACACAGGGCACTTCATTCTCCTGACCTGACTCGAGCGAGAAATCTATGGAGGAATCGATGGATGTCTGTGAGCTAGCGAACCTCGACGAAGCAGTCGTGGAAGAAGAGGCGGACGGTGGCGCCGACGGCGACGGTCGTCTCCTGCACCTTCTTGGTCACCGCGTCGCGCACTATGGTCTCGACGTCGGGGCACACGCTGGCGTAGTAGTCCTGCCGGAGCTGTGCCATGACGCCGCACCCGGCGGCGGCGACCGCCAACAGCACCACCAGAATCCGAATCCCGGCTCCCATGCCGTTCCGGCCGCTAGCTCTCCCAACCAACACGCACTTCTTACACACCCAACGCGCAGCCGCCGCGGCAGTAGTAGCAGTAGTATCAGTAGTAGTAGTAGTAGGAGGAGGAGAAGAGAAGAAGAAGAAGAAGGTGGAGACGACGAGGGCGGCGTGGAGCGTGTGCGAGTCGTGCGTGCGAGGGCGCAGTGGCTGGTAGCGTAGTTATGGTCGAGTGATGTAGACTCCAAGTCTCCTCGGAGTGGGGGAAGGTGAGGGGGTGGACTGACTCGCGTCGCCGGGGTAGTTACCGTGGCGGCGCGCGCCGAGATGCGTGCGTGCGCGGCGCGGCGCGGTGGATGCATGTCATGTCCACGGACCACGCGAGGCCGCCGCGGCGAGAGGGGGATCTAGAAGCGACGTGCTGGCCCCACGTCGCCTCTATCCGGGGGCGGCTTGGGCTCGCGGTCGCGGCCACGGGCGTGTAGTAGACGGGACGGGATACGGCTGTCCGGAGGGCGCTCGCGTCGCGTCGCGTGCGTTGCCAACATGTGCACGCACGGCCGCCCCGCCCCCACATGGCGCAGTTGGTGCGTCGCTGCATATGCTCCGCGCATTAAAAACTTCCGGTTCCTGCTGGCACCACTAGCGCAGCTCTTAAATCTTAATTGCAGCGAGTTCAGTAGATTTTGTGTGTGATTCGAGCTATTTTTGTGTAGATTTACAGTGGAATGCGCTTGTATTGTTACTACATTTGGAACTGATCTGGCAACTTGTTTAAATGCAAGGTCTAGAAGCACTTGATCTGAATTTGAATAGTAGTAACATGGACATTAACGAGGCTGAAGATGGAGTGCTACAGGATAGATACGCATGTGATCAACTGATGATGAAGGCACATGTACCACGCAATGTATGTATGGAAGCCGGCACCGGTCAAAGCACACATTGCAGTTTCGTGCACAACTGTACATTCGATTAGCCGACGAGAAACTCGATGCAGCGGATGGTAGCATCTGCTCTGCCCCTCTGGAAAGGCAAATGCGGCCAAGAATGGTGAGTTGTTCGTCGGTTCGTCGTGCGTCCCGGAGCAGGTTTGTATTATTGCAGACGACGAGGCCCAGCTACTCTAACACGTACACGTACCGGCGTCACAATTCTGGATGGCAATTACAAGTAGTAGTAGGCATCCGAAAAGGAGGCATATGTATAATTGGTGTCATGGTGTAGTGGTGTGTACTGTACTCATCAGCGTTTCGCCTCATCAAAGAGTTGTTCTGTTTCTTCCTACTGGCTGCTTGTCAGAAAATGTCACCACTAGGCAGCTATGATCCGCTAATTATAAGCTTGATTTGCACGTTTCTTCAGGGAACATGATGTTCAATTAGCTGAGTAACCCACGCAGTGTAGATTAAAAAGGACCTTTGGTGTAGCTGCCAAATGGCGACAGAAATGACATCGATCGTTTTGATCCGTGAGAACGACGTCAGACATGCTAATCCGCTCCCCCGCGCCCCCACTAACGGTTTAATGCTTTTTAGGGCGTTTCCTTTCTCCATCACATATCATCAACGTTTTGCAAATCTCCCAACTGTAGATGGGCCCCCGGCCCATGGTTTTCCACACGGGCTTTTTCCAGCGTGACATCCTGAGTCCTGAGAAAAAAATACAAAGAAAACATAGTATATCTTATCAAAAGAAAACGACATGCAAAACAAAACAAACACTCCCACTCATGAACAGAAACAGTTTGGGCAGCCGATCAAAACGACATGCAAAACAAACAAACATTCCCACTCATGAACCGCAACAGTTTGGGCAGCCGATCAATCGGAAGTGCATATGAAACTCAAATACGGTTTGGACAGTAGCAGACGTCACGGATTCTGATCGTTACATCGATGTGGCCGTGGAAGTTATCCGGCACGGAACAAGATAATGAAAACAATGAAACGGAGCGAGGCGACTTTACTGAGTTCGGTTGGGACGTCAATTCCTCGGTGGTTGCAGGGGGCGCGCGCGTACGTACGTAGTAGACGTAGCAAATCAACGTAATATTTGGCCATTCGCACGGGGCGGCTTCAGAGATTTTGCCCTGGTGGACTTGGGGAGAGTCGGAGGGAGCGCCATGTCTGACACGGCACCATTTGTGTTACACTTTTTCTGCGAGACGCGCGTGCGTTGTTTACTCGAAAAAGATCGCATCCTCGCCCGTGTTTAGATTCAAAAAAATTTTGAAAAAAAACGTCACATCAGGTCATATCAGATATACGGGCACACATTTGAAGTATTAAATATAGTCTAATAACAAAACAAATTACAGATTTCGCCTGTAAACTGCGAGACGAATCTTTTGAGCCTAATTAATCCGTCATTAGCAAATATTTACTGTAGCACCACATTGTCAAATCATGGTGCAATTAGGCTCAAAAGATTCGTCTCGCAATTTACACGCAAATTGTGTAATTAGTTTTTTGTTTCGTCCACATTTAATACTTCATGCATGTGTCTAAACATTCGATGTGATGGATTTTGAAGTTTTTGGTTTTTTCACTTAAAATCGTCGCCTATCTGTACTGGTCCGTTGGTCATGTCGTTCGTTGTCTGAAAGACTGAAACCGTCTAGGTTGGCTCTTTTCTAAAACAAAAAATGTGACAATTGCATATTTGAAGGGGCACTTTTTTGGGAGCTGTTGTTTGGTTCTTGTTATGAATTAATCAGGCTTGAGGTGGTAAGCATGAAAGAATTAGAGATACTAACAAGAAGTATAATAATGTATTCAGTGGACTTGGTAGAAGACTAGCAGGGAGTTTTTACCTTCTTCAGACTGTTACCCACCATGACTGACGAAGTAGTACCGTGTTCTCATGTCGACTTCCGGCCCAATAATTGATCCGTAGATTGGCGAATTCAGACTCACTAATTAGGCTGTGTTCGCTAGTTGGGTTGGAACCCATTCTTCACGGCACGGAAAACGAAACGGTTCATTATCACGTGATTAATTGAGTATTAGCTATTTTTTTTCGAAAATGGATTAATTTGATTTTTTTAAGCAACTTTTGTATAGAAACTTTTTGCAAAAAAATACACCGTGTAGTAGTTTGAAAAACGTGTCCGGGAAGAAAAACACTGTGCGGCGGTAGTAACGTTACTACCGAACTCAGCCTTAATAATTCATCGAAAAGAATGTGGTGATTGTACACGAATTCGTCAGAGGAATGTGCGGCTTGAGATCGAAAACAGTAAGCAGTTCATCACTAACTGCTCTGCAGTTCCATCCAAACGACTGTTAGATTCCGTCCGCACACATCAAAAGCTCTCTTTTGTTGACAGTGTAGTATTTATTCACTTATTACTTCATTGAATCCAAATTATGTGCAGAAACACACATATTTAACACAACGAATTGAACAAGACCGATCGGTCGATGTACAAACAGAAAACTGGCAAACCCAACGAATCACTCCTTTGCAACGTATATACGTGTCAACATACATTTTCAGTCGATCGTGTATACACAATCTACACATGGTCCGTAGTCGTCGTCGCCGTGCCATTTTTCTCAGTTGAAGACGTCACACTGCTTCCGGATGTTGCCCTTGCCGCTGGACTTGACCCCGACGCGGCCGAGCTTGACGATGGCGTCGACGAAGGCCTTGTAGAAGTCCGGCGTGCTGGCCGCCAGCGAGTCCACCGTCGGCCGCGTGCGGTTATCGGTGTAGAGCAGCTCGTCGGAGGCGAGCAGGCCGCCGCCGTCCTGCAGGTTCCGGTAGTACTGGTTGTCGAAGAGCGCCGGCGTGGCCTGGTCCATGAGCACCATCATGTCCGGCCCACCGTCGGGGCACTTGCCCTTGAGGAACGCCGCGTACTTCTCGTTCAGCGTCGGGTCCGTCGGCTGCGCCGGCGGGTTGTAGCGGTACAGCCGGTCCGAGAACTTGCTGCAGTGCGCCAGCCCGACGCTGTGAGCCGCTGCATGCGTGCACCGAGTCCGGTCGGTCATTTCGTCGAACACATGGCAGGGGACGTATGAATAGTATAGTATAGTTTGTGTCACGTCGCACCTGAGAGCGCGACCATGTCAGATATGTTGAGCCCGTTGGCTCTGAAGATGGCGACGAGCTGGCTGAGGGTGTTGTTCGGCTGCGGCAGCTTGCCGGCGACGTTGCCGGCGCTGGACCTCATGCCGTCCAGCCTGCCCAGCTCCACCGGAAAGAATGGCCCACCGCTCTGCACGAATCTTGCAGTGTTTGGCATGATCGATTACTAGAGCGTGCTGTGTGCACGTGCGTGCGAGTTTGTGTAGTGCGTACCAGGGCGATGGCGTCGCGCGCGGCGATGGCGAGCACGTCGGCGCAGGAGACCTGGTCGGGGCACGCGGCCTCGACGGCGGCCTTGGCGCTCCTCACCGTCTCGAATCCCTCGAACGCCAGGGAGAGGTTGTCGGGGGCGTCCCTCTCCGCCGTGTTGCCCGCCGTCGACGTGATCAGCACCGAGCCATCGCAACCCTGCACGCCACACCACGCCGCGCCGCGCCGCGAGCATATACACGTCAGCCAATCGATCGCCATATTTGACACATGGCCAATTAAGCAAAGGTCAGTTAGTACGAGACAGTATCAGTAGTGTTTGTACATCGACGAAGCAGTCGTGGAAGAAGAGGCGGACGGTGGAGCCGATGGTGCGGATGGTGGCCTGCATCTTGTCCTTCACCACGCCGAGCACGATACTCTCGACGTTGGGGCATGTGCTGTTGTAGTAGTCCGTGCTCAGGTCGGACGCGCCGAGCTGCGCCACGGCGGCGACGACGAGCAGCGCCATCCACCACGACGACAACGACGGCCGAGCCATCTTGCTATACCTCTTGTCATATGGGGTGCAAGACTTCGCTTTTTGAGACTTATATACGATCAAGTTTCCGTTCAAAAAAAAAGTGATGATCAAGTATTCAAGTGTGGTGTGCAAGATTTTGTCACACTGTGGAAAGAAAATGAGAAAGTTGACATTGTTGATCCATTGAGAGCTGTGTTATTGTTGTATTCGTGCGTGTATTTTTGTCCACTCTTAAGACTGATTCTTGATCCATGCATATAGATGCTTCTTGATGATTCTTTTTTTTTACCTTGATGGAAGGAACGTTGAATAATCTGTTAGTGCTTGCGTCATGGAATGAATTTTGTGCCTTAACTGATTAGTTAAGTTACTTGTTGATAATACAAAGAATTAAGTGTGAGTCTCGGACTAAGTTGCTTCATGCTCACACACTTATGAATAGACCGACAATAGCGATGTTCACTGTTTTATGTCCAAAGGAAAGTAACTGAAAATTAATTGTGTGTTTTACTGATTTATGGCGGTCATTTATGTCACTAAACTAACTGAAAGTCTAGATTTATCAAATAGATCATATGATGAATATAATGCTCTTTTTTCTTTTTCAAGAAAATGGATAGACACACTGGTATTCACCCAAGGAAATTGATATCCATACCAGTCCTAGGACTTAAACCCTGACGGGTGTGAAGGCAACTTGTAGAAACATGTTATAGCATACACACTCTTACTAACAATTGCTGGTTGCAATTGTGTAGAATCCATCCAGGCCGCATGCATCAAGCTATAGAAGTTTAGCATTTGTAAACATCTTTGTCAAGCATGACACTTGTGACTACGGTGGTAATTCAATGAGCAGTTTTAAAATCCAGGTCCTTTTCACTTATCCAGCTAGCCGGATGATAGTGTTATTATGAGATAGCACATCAATCCACTGTCACATGACTATCATCAAGAAGCTTGCCTGCAAATTTTTTGTACTACATCATATCTTTCACTTCTATTGCAGGGGATAAACTATAGATGCTTTCTTGTGAGATTAAGATTGTATTGCTCCATGATGCTACTGCTGGCTTGGTTCATGGTCATTTTGGCTTAAATTGACTTAATCATGTAATAGCATTTTTTTATACATGAATAAAGCAATTATCTGACTGAGAGCCTGCTACGTGGCTTGGATATATATCTGACCAACTGAGACATACCAACTACCAGAACTACGTAAAGGTCTGACCTTGTTCTTATGGGATAACTAACTGAACACTCAAATTAATTAAGTCACTTTTAAGCCGCCATTTTGTGTACATATACTAAACATCCTAAACACAACGGTGTTTAGATAATAATAAAATGATTTCTTTACCAGTTGTCCAACGTACATCGATGACACGCCATGCGTGAACTGCGAGAAAACTGATCATAAGACTCAAAAATAAGTACATACTTCCGAAAAATAAATAAACGAACGTCAAGTAGCCAAGTCAGCTTCTTGGAGAGAATTTTTTTTATGTAAAAAAACGTGGCGAGAGGAGATATTCCAACATTTTCTAGGTAACATTCGTGTATCATCATCCACTGAACATCTCCAAGATAAAGTTTTTAAGTAATTAGTTCCCTTTCTTTGCGAGGTGTAAAGCACTTTGTGTTTCTTGAGAAACCGAGTAAGATCAGTCGGCATTCATGAACCACTCAAACACACGATTTGAAAATGCTAAACATTTTTCAAACACAAGGGTCGATGGACCATGGCCTAAAAACTCAGTGGTCAAGTTAATCAAGACATAGTCCCAAAGTAGAATAAGTCTATTTACCCTCCCTCATATCTTGCCCATAGTCAAATCGTATCTCTCAACCGCAAAACTGAGACAAATCGACTCCCAATACAGTATTGAGCCCGGTTTTCAAAGATCGGGAAGGCGTTATACTAATTTTGCTATTGAAAAATGTATGATATACACCATACACATCAACTAGTAAATTTTATCGAAAAATTCAAAAAAATATACATGTACTTTTAGTAGTATTATATCTATGTGTGAAGTCTCATCTTAAAATTTATTATATATAGGAAGCAATAAAAAAGACAAAATTTTAACATATTTATGCTCTTAAAACTATCAGAATTTTTATCTTTTTTATTACGGCTAAAATATAATGAATTTGAGGTTAAGACTTTACACATAAGTGTAATACTATTTAAAGGACTTATACAATTTTTTTTAGATTTTTTGATGAAATTTGTTAGTTGGTGTACATGGTATGTACACTAAAAAGCTTGCGTGCATATTGAGGGATACGATTTTACTAAGGGCAAGAAATGAGAGTCGTAAATAGACTTATTCCTCCCAAAGTCCAGCCTTGCCGCTGGCCCGGTCCAACCATTTAGGCCCAACTACCTTTTTATAACTCGATAAAAAGGCAGTGCAAATTTTCCATTTCACAGTGGGTAAATTGCCGGGAAATCCAGCCAAAACCTGCTCCACTTTCGTGTGACAAATTATGCAGTTTTGAGTCTTTGACAAACAGCAACACGTACGGTTCATCTAATTACAGTAGAGTAAATTCAGTCTTAACACTTGCACATTCAGAATCGAATGTCATTTTCAGAAGGATGGTATCCGAAACACGGCAGGAGTGAATTTCTGAATTCTGAAGTCTGACATGAAAGATCAGCCACGGCTTGAATCAGTCTTCGAACTGTAAAACATAGTACTAGAACCATATTCAGCTAGGCAGAAAATCTCAACCTTAGCATTTGTTGTATTGCATCTGTGCATGGATCAGATCTCCAAGCTAAGTGGTGTCAAGATCATATTGGCTTTGGGCCCCATGTTTTTGTGTGTGCGCGCGCGCTATGCTGCTGTTCAAAGCGAACTGCTGCTGCTGCCTGTGGGGTACTACTACTATCTCTTTTCTTGCCCTGATCAAAGCGAACGCCTCATCGACAACGAGTCATCCTCTCTGCATCCGGTGCTGTCCTTTGCGAGGGCTACAAGACGCATGTTTCGTGGTGCTTTTGCTGGCCTGGCTAGCTTTAAGGTTGCAGTATATTCCCTTTTGAACACTGCATATGTACTGTGTCACTGTACATATGGATTACTTTAGGTGGGTTTAGTTTGGTTGTTTTTGAAAGTTTGGTTGTAAAATTGGAATGATGTGATTGAAAGGTTGTGTGTGTATGATAGGTTGATGTGATGGAAAAGTTGGAAGTTTGAAAAAAAACTTGGGAACTAAACAAGGTCTTTCTTTCTTTCTTTTTTTGACATGGATATATATAGATTACTAATCCGGAGATAGTTTTTTATCGCTCGAGGAACATCTTTTAGTTTCTTACATGTTACCTAAATAGTTATATTAATTCATACAAATTCAACTTTACAAATTTTAACAAAAGAACAAATTAAACTAAAACTAGTTAACGTACATTCATAATTAAATTTGTTCTGTTACAACTTGTAGAAATCAAATTTAAACTTACATATTTGTGAGAGTAGTATATGTCATGTTAGTCAATCTTATCTTTTTGTTTTCAAAAGTTTGATAATCATTTAGATGACATGCAAAAAATGAGATGATATTCTCTCGAGGGATAAAAATACTTTTCCTACTAATCCAGAATGTGTTTTCGGTTTGACTAGTACTGGTATTGATTTGTCATAAGAGTGAGTTTGATAAAATGATGGTGCTGTTGAAGAGAAGATTCTATGTAATTCAAGATTAATTTGTGAAATTAAACAATAAAATATGGAGAAGAAAAATAACTGTTTTTCTTACTTCAATGGATGTGGTTGCTTTAAGGAACATTCTGAGGTCAACAAAGGGGCTCTTGCTGTGCTTTACTGGAAAGACAAGGAACAACACAATTGTGGAAGGGGGGAAAGAGAGAAAGAGAAGAGAATAACATGAAAGTAACCATTTCATTGCACTGATTTGATTGGGAATTATACAAGAGAACACCAGGAAGACTGTCAGTTTAGCATCATGCCATTATGCCATCAGGCTTATCACTAAAGAATAATCTGTCAGTAATTAAGTTAATATTATTCTTATCCTGGCGCCTGGCCATCTCCATGATGATCCCTAACGGCATGAGCATGATAGCCTCGGCACAAGGCGCAAGTGGAATGTTAGGGTTTCTCTTGGCATGATGAGGTCACTGAGCTGCAGATGGAGCTCATGGAAGGCAGGCTTGGTTCTTGTTTAGTACAACCAAGGAATTTAGGTCACTGGATTCAATGTGCTTTTGGGGAAAAGTTCAGCACTGAATTTAAGTAGCTATAGGTTTAGCTTGTGGATTGCTGCCAAGCATGCATCGCTCTCATCATTCTTCCCCATTTCACCGCCGTATCAAACGGAAACTACTGTCAGAATTATCCAAACAAATAACCAATCCTAATCCGCTCTGAATTTGATCAAACTGATCCCAAACTGATGAACTGAATACACTTGATTTCTTAGCAGTACTAGTTGTATTGTGTTGGACAGTTGGACTGTGCATTTTGCACGGCGCCATGGTGCAAACCGAGTTCCGCAGAAGAAGCATTGGTGCATCTGGCTGTTACTTGCCAAAGTGGTTACTTGTTTTTACCGAGAGTGTGCTGGTGGCTGTAGGGATAGGAGGACAAGGGGGACAGTGGCTTTCTCCCCTTTCCACAAACTTTCTGCTGTTTTGCTCCTTTTGATTCCTTCTTTAAGCTTGTCAACCTTCCATTTTCTTTCCACAGTGTTTCAGTCAAAGCTGTGTCTGCGTACTTGAAGCCATGGATCTTCTATGGCTGTGACAAGGGAGAATGTTCTAACCCTCACATGCATCATGTGTTTTGAGCATAGTCAAATGTTAGACCTATCCGGTAATACGTTGTATCTTTTATCAAACTTCATCTAATTTTATGGTTTTCAATCATACGAGGAAATGCATATATCTAACTCGTAATAATAGTTATCCTGTTGTCGTATCTATAAGAATATTAGTATTCCTTTATAAAGTATACTAAACAATTTGTTAAGCATGAAAATGGAGAAGCCATTACGCCGGGGAGGCGGGTGGCACCCATCCGATTTGGCATAAGGAGAAGGGACCCTCACCTGTTCATGTAAAAGCATATTGGCTAGTAGACCATAGTTTAAAACAAAAGAGAACGAGAAATGGCAAGATACACAATGTCTTTTGCTCCTAGCGAGCGTACGTGAGATGCCTTGGCGCCTCATTGTTTGGCTTGCAACAATCACCTCTTTGATGCCTGATGTGTTAAAGTCAATCGCTGCATCGTCATCTCATCGGGTCTATGAAATTTCGACCATATCATGCGATGAGAGGTGACCGGACAAGCTAGGCTGCGACTACCACTCCATAGGGGCCAAGATGTCAAGAAATTGATCAGTGGGTTGCTCTTCAAGCTAATCGTGATGACATGATGCGCATAAATGTGTCTACACCATCAGCGAGTTCTCTCCACCATATTAGTCTTGTGGTTGGGTGGCCTCGCCTCTTAGATAAAAGAGAAAATTCAAGAAATGCTATCGACAAACACCCAATTTTAAAAAATGTCATCGCTAAATACGAGTTCTATGAAATGTCATTGTACAAACATTTTTGTCTCAAAAATGTCATCATCGTTAGTGTTTCGTTAGCATCCCTTCGTTAAGTACTGTACAATGAATAGTGCATTAACGGCGCATGCGGGATGGACGAAACTCAAACATCAATGGAAAATATGGGACAAAATCGTTTGTATGATGACATTTCATAAAATTCACACTTGTTGATGACATTTTTTAAAATTGGATGTTTGTCAATAGCATTTTTGAATTTTCTCTTTTATCTAAGGGTGCCATCGACAAGTACGAGTTCTATGAAATGTCATCGTATAAGTGACTTTGTCTCAAAAATATCATCGTCATTAGTGTTTCGTTAGCATCCCTTCGTTAAGTACTATATGATGAGCAATACATTTAACGGCGCGCGTGGGATGGACAGAACTCTGACAACAATGATATTTTTGAGACAAAATCATTTATATGCATTTTATATAATTCGTACTTATTGATAACATTTTTTGAATTAATAATATTTCTTAGATTTTCTCCAGATAAAAATGTAAGCCGAACTGCCAAAGCCACTGGCCAAGGCATAGGAAGACACACGTAGTGGCCTAGCGTGAGACGGCGCCGAGAATCCGATCTGGCCCAGTAAACCGGGCCCATGGGCTGGTGATGTACTCTAGGCCCATTGAGATTGCGGGTCCCGCCACCCGGCCAGAGTGCACCTCTCGCTTGCGGCAGCGCGTGCGCCGTTGTCGGCAGGGTCACCCTCGGTTCCATCACACGCGCCTCAGCGCCGTTGGAAAGCCGACGCCGACGCCGCCGGCTGCTAGTGCTACCATTCAACTTTCAACTACTTCAAGCTCTACAAATCGACCGACATAAACAAGAAAGGGTCTTTTTTTAAAAAAGGAAACCATTTTATATTATATAAAGATAAATTTTATGGGAATAAACCCGATACATCGTCATATGGATAAGCTAAAAACATTGAACCATTCTTAACAAAAGATCAGCTAACTGAACTAAGGAAACAATCTTCATAATGAAACCGAATAGCAGAAGAGGAGGAAATCGACAAGGAAACAAGAAAGGTCAGTTTTGTTAATCGGACCGAATGAAGCAAAGCACACCTGCTATCAGTTGTTTTCTTCTTCCCATTCTTTTGAAAGAAGACCATTCTGTTCTTTTCAATTGTGGGGAAGAAACCAAGAAGTGTCGATTTGAATTAACCAAATACTAAAGCATTCACCACTACATTCGTCAGGGATTTGTTTAGTTGCTTCACTGAATCTTACATGGCCATGCATGCATGGCAACCTTTCAGGTTTCAGCTCTTCTTTTCTTGTAAGCGCACTTAGGGCTTGGCTATCTTGCCCTACATGGCCTGTGGGAGTGACATGATGGTTGAAGCTGAAAAGGCACTTTTTGTTAGTCTAGTAACACACGATTTGTCTGGCTCAAAACACTTTGTTTTGTGCTAAACTGCTAATGCCACTAGCTCCCAATTGCTATTAGGATAGAAATTAGGAATGTACCTCAGGTGTGAGGACTGAGGAGCAATGGCAGAATGGCTAGCTGCTGGACCACTTTGCTTGCTTGGCCCCCATGAAGCACTGACCGGAGACTAGATAACCCTTGCCCCAAATCATGCATGATAATGACCACTGAATGGTCCATGGAAAAATTGTACACCCACTTACTAGTCATGGAGCCACAAAATGTCACAGAAGTGTTTCTTTCACCATCATGAACAATTCTTGATCACCTTTAAAGCAGTCAAATGCTGTCCATTAAGACCTAACAGAGCAATCAGAATTCAGAACTATAGTTGCATGCATTAGAGAAAAGTTGCTCATTCTGCCAATGCATTTCATGTCCTAGCACCATATGTCTGATTAGTACACTTTTTTTAAAGGAAGTATACCTACTAATCAGTACTTGATCTTTCTCCGGTAACAAGCTGAAGTTGCAAGAACATGGACAGTATAACAGAGTTACAGAGCTCTCCCTGCTGTACCTACCAAGCTCTTACTTTGAAATTAAAACAGGGTTTTTATGGTGGAACAGGACAGTCCGGTAGAAAACGATTTAAAGTTGGTGTTGCCGGCTTGTGTATGTGTCTGTAGTACGTACGTTTCAAAAGAAGTTCAATGACGTATGGCTGTCATCCAAAAGCAATGTACTGTCCATTTGGCTCCAAAAGCTTGGATTCATCACACACTCCTTTTCCTCTATGCCTAATCTTTTACTGACCATCCTTACAGTATTACAGTTGCATGATTACACATTGGCACATGTAATACAGGTGGTTTAGTTTCTTAATCCATGTCATGTCCCTTTGCTTCCTTTGCTTTCACTCCTGCTGCTCAGCTGCAAGAACAATGCCACAGTACCCCTTTGTTTGGCATGCCTACAGGGGGGACTAATTAAAATACCACTGTGAAAGGAATCTTGCATCATTCATGTCTTGTCTCCTTAAACTTTTTGCAGAGATAGGGATGGAGGTAGTAGGAAGGAGATGATGGTCTGTTTCTGTTGGTGTGTGAGGCTTGAGTGTGTATAAAAGGGAAAGCCTGTGGCCTTTGGAAGCATACAATGATCAGAAACTGAGAGTGAAAGGAGAGAGCCAAGAAGTAGTTAGAGCGCAGTATAGGAAACAGTTTTGGAGTCACTTCTCTGACATAAAACTGATAGAGCATTTATAGGTGAGAAATTGGTGCTCATTCCTTTTCCTTCATCTGATTTGCTCATCAATCTTCAATACTCTCTTCAATCATTCTTGAGCTTTGGAGTGGAGTTTGCTATGATGTTGTTTTTTTTCAGGCCTTTTTACCTGATATTGAAGCATGCTTTGAATAGAACTTATTTCAGAATACAGTTACTCTTATCTTTCTTTTCACCAGAGAACGAACAGAGAGATTTTAGCCTACTGTTGGTCTTCCATTTTCATTTCCCCCCCACTAAATTTACTGTGCTACTATTTCGTTTTTAGATTCTAATCCCAATACTTCTGTCCCTGTAGTTGCATTGTACCAAAGATTCAGTTTGTTAGTATTTTTTAAAGTCCATTTCGTTCAAAAACTGTATATATTACAGATACGAGAGAGGCTTATCTGCTACTTCACGCAGGTCCAGCGAAGAAGCATATCTCCCTTCAGACCTTCACAAATGACAATGCCGATGGAGCAAGTCTTCGAGCACTATGACAAGGACAGCCTAAAGATGGCCATGCTGAAGCATGAAGAGACTTTCAGACAGCAGGTGATACCAAAAAACCTCTATCTTTCCAAAGTTTCAATTTGTTCATATAAAGAACAATGTACCGATTAAAATTTCTTGATTTTGATTTGCAGGTTCATGAGCTTCATCGTCTATATAGAATTCAGAAACTTCTGATGAGAGACCTGAAGAGGGAGCTCAAGAGCCAGAGCAACATGTCAACCTCCTCCCCGAACGGATTCGCCGAGTACAGCAGAGCCGCACTGGACGCCATGCGCTCCTACGAGCAATGCTACGGCGCGGCCACTCGCGGCGGCGCCGCCGTCCGCCACGCGGCGGCGGCGGCAGCGGCGCGCGCCGCGCTGAGCCTCGACGTCGTCGTGCCGGCGGTCGAGTACGCGCAGAGCCCCGAGGAGGACGCGGAGGAGACGGACGACGAGGAGGCGGCGGCGGCGGAGCTAGAGCTCACGCTCGCCGTGGGCACCGCCGCCAGTGTCAAGAAGAGGTACAACCGCAACGAGCACCACTCCCCCGGGCAGAGCTTCTCGTCGTCGTCGACGGAGTCCGACGTGCTCGTCACCGGCGTCCGGAATTGGCAGGCGCACGGCGGCGCGACCGCGGACGCGGACGCTGCCTCGCCGCCGTACCACCACAAGCGGAGGCCGGCAACGGCGGCGTTCGACGTGGTGCAGGTGAACGACGGCGGCGTGCAGGCGCCGCCGCCGCCGCCGCCGCTGCTGTTCCACTGGCTCAGCCTTCGGATGGCATGAGAGAGAGAGATAGAGAGAGAGGAAGGAGAAGCACGGACGCGTGCATGCATGTACTGTCTCATGGCCGGCCGGGCGGCCAGTGTCAGCGAGCCCGCACCTGACTTCTTGTCGTCGTTGAGTTGTACTCCACCATGTTTCTTTGCTTTGCTTCCAGCTTGGTTAATGGATCAAGTCTAGAAAAATAAGTTAACTTGTAGTTGAGGGACAATGTAGAAGAAGAAGCTACTTTCCGAAACAGGGAGGAGAATGTAGTTGGAGCTTTTCCAGACGAAGTTCTTATTGCTAAGCTCCGAGTCTCAGTGCAGGAATGGTCTGCTTTAGGGCTCATTCGGAGTGGACGATTTTCAAAAGATCTCAAAGAAATTGAACCGAACCATGTGAGAATCCTATAAATTTCTTGCATCCCAAAGAAACCGTTGGACTTTCGAGTTTCGATCAACCTTAGAGTTTACCAAGAAGATCAAACCTCATTCAACTATATTAGCTTATTGGTTTGGCCAATTGCTGGCTTGTTAGAAAAAAGATAAATTATGGATAAAATTCTTAGTTAAGTATGTCAATGCTGAAAATTAAACCACGATAAAAAAACTTAAAATCAATCTAAAATTAAGTTTAAAAACTCATATTTTGGCTGTGGGTGATAAGTAAAAACACAAACGATGGTCTTTGTAAGTGTTTTTCAAAATTTTGTGGTAAATATTCTCCGTTCAGTTATTAATATTTGATGTTTAGGACAAGATCCAATCAAACTTCTAAAATTCTGACAATCAATTCTACGTTAAAACAAGTTTATAAAGCACAATAAGTTTGTGATTTTACGATAGCACTTGTTGAGATAAATCCATCTATATCTTTTCTTTTTTTCTTTAAACTAATTAGGAGTATTTGTTAAATTATTGATGATCAAAATTTTAAAATTTTTGACCATATCTTGTACTAGTATTAAACATAAAATATTTTTTACTAAAGGGAGTAATTGAAATATAAGAGGCAAAATTACGTTTGAAATTGAGAAGACTTCCAATTCAACAGCTCAATGATCGGGACACGTTCTTAAAAAAAAGAGAAAAAAAAATGATCCGGACACGCATGCGCTAATGGAGCTTTGACAATGTGGAAGGCGTAATGCACTTGAAGGCGTCTTCTCCTCTTGGGGGAAAAGGTCGGGCCCACGCAAGGGAACAAAACCACCTGTCAGTGACCAAAAGCCACCAGATTCCAGAGTCGCCGTCCCACGCCGCCTCTATCTCCACGTGAAATCAAACAAAGCTCCCGAAAAGATTCCCCCCACCCCTTTTCTCCTCTCCTCGCTCGAAACCCTAGCGCGACCTCGCTGCCGGCGATGGCCGCATGACCGATGCGCTTCCGCCGAGGAGCCGCCCGCATCCACCCAGCAGCAGCGTCGCCGTGCCTGCCGCCGCGGCCGTGATCGTAGCCGCCCTCGCGTCCTCCTTCCTCACCCTGCTGCAGCCGCCCCGGCGCGCCCCGGTCGCGGCGGGATCCAGGGTCGCCATGTCGAAGGCGAGGGTCTACGCCGACGTCAACGTGCTGCGCCCTAAGGAGTACTGGGACTACGAGGCGCTCACCGTTCAATGGGGGTAAGTAGCCAGCTGACGTCACGTCGCCCCCTCCCCCCTCCCTCCGCCCGCCCCGCGTCCTGAACTGCTCCCTGATCAGCGGCCGTAGCTTTGTATTCTCGAGATTAAGTTCGCGATCCGTATCCCGTGTACCTCTGTATGTGTTGGGTTTGCTTGTTGGGATTATTGGGTAGGTGGGTTTTGCTTGGATGCCCATGCCCGTGGATTTTGGTTTTGGGTAGGGGATTTGGAGTTAATTGTGGCTTGAAGGTTAGATTGAATAGCTTTTATTGTGGTTTGATCCTGTCTCTCTTAGGACGAACGCAATAGCTTTATTGAGTCATCTAAAATGCAGGTTTACATGGCTTGAAACCGAAGACCGCTTTGGTAGTTTTACATGTTTGTACTTTAGGAGTAGGACACATGCTTACGGAATGGCTGAAGACATTGTTATGAATTTGCAAGGTTATGATTTTAGTTTTGGAATCAATCTCACTATATCTTCTTTTTAAAGTTGATACTAGTGTTGTTCAGTTAAGAGCCTTTGTTTGATTGTGAATGGCAAGCTGTAGGTATTAATCCTATTTTCGTTGGGGATAAAATCTCAAGTTAAGGCAAAATTAGGAAGTTTTATGTTTAATTATTGGAACAAAGTAAGTTGGTGATGGGTTTCTGGTTGTTTCTTTTGCATCATCTGATAACCAAGATTGAAGAATAAAGCATAACTTGGTAGTATAGTGCTTTGGGCCTAGTCTTCTCTAGCACTGAACATTCACCAAGTCCTATGCTTTTATGTAATCTCAATTGTAACATTGTGTTTTCCTTCACTCACCCTAGAATATGCTACCTGAAAGCAATCAATGAAATAAAATATAACTTCATTTCTACCCATACGATGGTAACATTGTGAGCAACATGGTGCCAAACAACTCAACACATATAACACTGTCCTTACCAACCCATCTTCTTTTCCCTGTAGAAGTTACAGTCCTAGTATATTCTGTACATGTCATGCTACCTAGATGACAGTTGAGCCCTGGTAGGAGTGTGCTTGTTTAATTTTTGGTACTCCAAAAGTGCACTGTTTTTCTCAATCTGACTCTGTTACCAGTTGTGTTTCCTGTAGATGTATTCCTTATATATGTTGAATTGTTAAATAAGTTGTCTGGTGACAAAAAAGAAGAGATAGACTAGATTTAGCTCATTGATGACCTTTTATCTGCTTGAACTTTATAAGAAACTATAGAAAGCAGTGGTGTTTTCTAGGACCTGATGTTAAATACTTGTTAAGAATTGAGCTTTCCTTAGAAGTTTGTTCAGTTTACACACCAACACTAAGAATTGCCTTATATCTCCATCTTTTGTCCATTTAATTCTTTTTACCTCAAGTCATTGAGGAACCTGGCAGCATGTTATGACATACACAATACCTTGCTAACTATTATGATGCATCTTTAACAGTGAGCAGGATGACTATGAAGTTGTCAGGAAAGTTGGAAGAGGTAAATATAGTGAAGTCTTTGAAGGCATCAATGTTAACAACAATGAGAAATGCATCATCAAGATACTCAAGCCTGTGAAGAAAAAGAAGGTATTTAATTGATCTAATTGACCTTTTTTTTTCCCGAATTGTTAGTGTTGAAGTTCTTAACCTACCTTTCATATGTTTGAACAGATTAAAAGGGAGATTAAAATACTTCAGAATCTTTGTGGAGGTCCAAACATTGTGAAGCTTCTTGATATTGTCAGAGATCAACATTCTAAGACTCCTAGCTTGATCTTTGAATATGTCAACAATACAGACTTCAAAGTGCTGTACCCCACTTTGACAGATTATGATATCCGCTACTACATATATGAGCTACTCAAGGTCTTCATTGAGCCTTCATTGTCATCCCTATTTATTTTACTCTATTCAGTAAAACATGCTGTTCTGTGGATCTGTAGAATGATGTATCTCTTATAGAAATTGTTTCACAATTACTTTCCTATTATGTGAAGATCCAACTAAACACACTTGTAATATATCCTAGATAAATATCACCATTCTCACTGCTTGCAAGTTGCAACATATCTTTAATTCTTTATGTATATATGAACTCGATTATTTTCTTTGTTACATGCCTTAAAACTTGTCACAATCTCAAGCAAGCAGTTTATGGATAAGTTCTGTTTTGAGTTTTAATTATAGTAGCATCTTGCACTTCATAATGTACAGATGACAAAAGAATTCCTGAATTGCATATGTGCTATAACGGTTTATGATCTGGGATTTTGAAGAGAAGTGCCGTTTTATAAAGTTCTAAGTTCAGCACAATGTTGGTGTTAAGAATTCAGCCATCAATGGGCATCTTAATGTATATTTTAATGCCTTCTATCCATGGATAATAAACTGTTAATACACAGTGTGTGTTTTTCATATCGATATTCTTAGACAAGAACAGTAGCACCATTTTCCCTTAATCCTCTGGCTGTTAAGTTTGTTTAACGAATCTAGTTGATTTTCTTTACAATATTTCCTTTTGTTTATGGCCCCAGGCATTAGACTACTGCCATTCACAAGGCATTATGCATCGAGATGTCAAGCCCCACAATGTTATGATAGATCATGAGCTCCGAAAACTTCGATTGATAGACTGGGGCCTGGCTGAGTTCTATCATCCAGGGAAGGAATATAATGTTCGTGTTGCTTCAAGGTTGGTGTAGTTACAAGCAAATTACTTGTTTGGTTATGATTTTCTTGCTTTTTTATTGAATTGGATTGCACCCTGATAATCACTTGAATTATGAGAGGAAGCTAACTTAAGAAGGTAGCATCTCTATTTTGCATTTTGTTTGCTAACTTGGCTCTAGAAGCAACACTTGAACCAAGAAATTACTTGGTTTGGATTCACTGCTACTGTTGAAATCTGAACTGCCTAGTGGTCCTTTTGCAACATTAATGTTACGAAATGCTGAAAATTAAGCAATGGAGCTGTTGACACTTAAACAACTAAGTGTACGTCTGAAAAAAGGCAATAAAACATATACCATTACTAGCCCTTTATTATTTTTGTAAGCATGTTATCACTGGAATAGATCATGCAATTATTGCGTGTACGTCTGAAAAAAGGCAATAAAACAGATACCATTACTAACCCTTTATTTTTTTTGTCAGCATGTTATCACTGGAATAGGTCATGCAATTATTGCTTACTAATGTGTCAATTCTATGCTCATTTTCGCTTTGGTACCTGAGTTGAGCATATATTTTCTCGTTTTTATTCAGGTATTTCAAGGGGCCTGAGCTTCTTGTTGATTTGCAAGATTATGATTATTCTTTGGACATGTGGAGCCTTGGTTGCATGTTTGCTGGGATGGTATGTGTGGCTGTAAAAGAAAATCACCTGTCTAGGTCAATGTCTGGATATCTAATGTGCTATGGTATTGATAATAATTCTGACGTCTGAATTCAGTTAATTGTATGCTATGTGCAGATATTCCGCAAGGAGCCATTCTTCTATGGTCATGATAACCATGATCAACTTGTGAAGATTGCAAAGGTAAGTCCCAGTTTGATTCTGGCCTCTCACGTCTCATGGGAAAAAATGGTTTGGTATGCCTGATAAAATGTTTAGTTATGCAACTCGTGTTTTGGACTGGTTGGTATACGTGCTTTACTTTTTTTTAAAAAAAATGCTGTTTGTGCTCCTTTTAGCTTAGTACTCTTCTGTTACTTTGACATATAAGTAGTGATCTCTTCAAAATAAATGATGATCATTTGTAAATTGTGATTTTTGAAGTTCTTATTTATTGCTCTTGAACTCTTACTAGGACGGTTATTGGCATTTAAAGATGTTTTAAGCATCCAATAATGCCTTGAGTGTGTTTCAGTAGTGTTGATTCGCTTGTCATCAGTCGAAAACTAAAGTGCTTTTCCAGCATTATGCTATTGATATCGGGCTAACGCAGATGTCATAATGTAATCTTATATTAATCAACATTAGTACATGTAAATTTTATTCTTGATCTGTTTTGTTGGTTTATATAAATGCTTATTTTGGAATAACAATAAAACAGTTATATATGAAATATTGATATAATCATATAACTAATGACTCTGTGTGGCATATGGTATCTGATCCCTGTGTTTTCCCATCATTCTCAGGTACTTGGAACAGAAGCACTAAATGCTTATTTGAACAAGTACCATATTGAGCTTGATCCTCAGCTTGAAGCTCTTGTTGGGAGGTAAGTTGCCATGCTTTTGGATATTGGTTTTGAACCCATTTTCTCGGAAGATTCAGAATTATAACACTTACATATACATATGCAGGCATAGTAGAAAACCATGGTCGAAATTCATTAATGCTGATAACCAACATCTAGTATCTCCCGAGGTTTGTCAATGGCTCTTGCTGTTTCCAAATCAACCCTTAAGCTATTGTTTGCTTAACATCATGCTTGTATATTTGTAGGCTGTAGATTTTCTTGATAAGCTTCTACGTTATGATCACCAAGATAGGCTTACTGCACGTGAAGCTATGGTAAGTCAACCCCGACAGATAATTTTTGTTACATTCCAAGAAGATACTGTTTTTGTTTGACTGGATATGTCCTACTTATGTAACAGTATTGACTGTTCACTGAGATTGTTAGTTTATTACTGAATACTTTGGTATATATCCTCCTTTTTAGTCATAAGAATTACATCAATGATGTCATAATGTTTAGTACTTTCATCTTCCTATCACACCTTTCTGTACAATTTTTAGTTTAGGCGTATTCTGTTTCACTCATTGCTCTCGTACCGGTATTACAACAATATCATAAAACATTTCCCTGACCCTCAACCAAAAATAGTTGGCAAGTTATGAATTTGTATAGGTACACAACAACTAGGGATGCAAGTGGAGCGGGCAATTGGGTATTTTTTGCCCACTCGCATCCCTGACTTCAACCCAATATAATTTGGCAAGTGATGCATTTGGCATAGATAGATACAATTCAAATTTCTCTGCCACATTGGCTTTTGTATGCAATGAACAACGTTTCATCTTCACATAGTATCTGGTCAGTTTTAAGAGGAACAGATTGTTATTGATTACTCTCAAGACTTATCAAATTGATGCCATAAGCATGAACACTTGCAGGCACATCCGTACTTCCTCCAAGTGAGAGCTGCAGAGAATAGCAGAGCACGACCACAATGATCTTGTGTACCTGCTAAAATGATGCCGTTGCTGATGATCCACGACGGTACTACTTTGAATCGGTGTGAAGGATCGTGGAATGTGCCTGTAACCTTGTATTTGTAAACTGTAATTCACTCCGTTGGTTGCGTTTGATGAATGCCGTGACATGCAAATAATTATTTATTTCTGTAATGTTTTACCATAACAACGTTTAAGATGCAACAGGTACCTGTATGACCGCATGAACCTTCTTAAGCTTGTTTCGAAACAAGGCCGAAGTGCATGGATAAGCTCTGTACAAATTACTAAAATTAAATCTAGTAGTAGACATTGACCTTGTTTAAAAGAAGAGGTCAACATTGCGCCGTCAATTTCACCGGTATCTTATTTAGACCATTAATTGGCCATCTAATATACAAATCGACCATTCATGACACAGGTAGGCCTCAAATGGGCCCACAAATAGGTCAACCTGAGATAATCGGGCCATACATGGGCCATGGTTGGATAAGCGGGACGTAAATGGACCAAACGATGGATTCTCGGGGAAAATAAGTCTATTGTGCCTCCCTTAACTCTTGCTCCTAGTTGAGTCGCATCCCTCAACCACAAAACCGGATATAACGTTTCTCTCATCTTTGAAAATTGGTGCAAATTTCCTCCTTCGATGATTTGAGAGACGGTTTCAACCGACGTGACAGTTTTGACCCTGTTGGCTGGTTGAGACAGCTTGTGAGCCTCACCTGTCAGCGACTTTCTCCATCCTATCTTCTTCCTCACCTCTTTCTCTCCTCTCTCTCTTTTCTCTCTTCCTGCTGACTTGTCAGTGCTCTTGACGGTCCTATACATCTGCAGAAACACACAGCAAGAAAAAAAATCATGCACCGAGAAAGCAAATGCAAAGCTGCAAAAATACATCATCTTGGGATGAAAATATAGATAGATAGTAGATCAATCAGATTATGCAGAAGGAGAGAAGTAAAAGACAGCAAAATATGATGGATCAAGCTGGAGACCATGGCAGCCAAAAAAGAAAACCAAAACACCAAGAAATGGACAAACCAAATACTGCACTAGTGTGCCGCCGCCGAGGAGCTCGACGGCGTGGACGAAGCGGGAGGAGGCGAGGCCGCTGCCGCCGTAGCCGCCCATGGTAGCAGTGGCTGTTTCTCTTGCCGCGGAGCCGTAGCCTGTTGACTAAATTTGTAATCTTGTGCTTGGTTTTTAAAGTCGTTGCTTAGACTAGTTCCTGCATAGCTAGTTTTAGTTAGTTTTCAGTTAGTTGCATTGCTGTTTTTTTGGATCTTTAGTGACCCATCTTGATTCTATTGTGGGATGGCGCAATGTATGGATCGAGTGTTTACGTGGTCATATGCATATGCATGTAACAAACTCCAGCTTATGAGGAGTATAATAAATACAGAAAGTATGATGAGAAAAAGCTGTAAGCATTGCGTAGCACAAAAACTCTATTCTCTCTCATTTTGCTCTGTTTTTCAGTGTACTGTTCCTCATCTAAAAAACTTCGGAGTTCTAGGATAGCCACAATCTCGTGTGAGTAAAACAAGGAATTGCTGACAATTGGTATCAGAGCGGCACCATAACGATCCTGCAACGATGTCCGACGACGGCGGGTGATACACACCGCCCGGACGCCGCGGCAGCGGTGGAAGCGGCAGCGGGCGCGGAGGAGCGGGTGGCAGCGGCGACACGGGGAGCAGCGCAGACGGCGCGAACCTCCCACTCGTGCCATAGGGGAGAGATGCTGGGCACACTGCTCGCCTCCCGGTGCTGTCTAGGACCAATTACCCGGATTGGGCGCTGTTGATGCGTGTCAACTTGCAGGCGCAGGGGCTGTGGATAGCGATCGACCCCGGCTACGCGGAGTACCGCGATGATCGCGCAACTCTCTCGACGATTCTCCAGGCGATGCCACGCGAGATGCTGCGCGTGCTGGCGAAGCACGATACGGCGAAGGCGGCGTGGGACACCATCAAGACCATGCGGGTTGGTGTCGACCGCGTGCGTGAAGCCAAGGAACAGGGTTTCCGACGGCAGTTTGAATCGATGCAGTTCAAGGAGGCAGAGACACCGGAGGAATTTGCGATGCGGCTCACTGCCGTCGTCGCGGACATTCGCGACATGGGTGGAGTCATGGAAGACGAACACATCAACAAGAAGTTGCTGCGTGTCGTCCCCAAGATGTACAAGCCAGTGGCGATTTCCATTGAGCAGCTCCTCGACGTGAAGACCATGGCCTTGGAGGAGCTCGTCGGGCGGCTGTCGACGGTCTACTCCTACAGCGATGACGAGGAAGCAAGTGGCGATGGCAAACTATACCTCACTGAGGAGCAGTGGCAGGCACGTGTGAAGCAGCGGGAGCATGAAGGCTCCGGCAGTAGCAACAAGGGCCGGGGGGCTCTGGTGCGCAGAACTGTTGAGGCAAGCCCGGCGGGTCACCGAAGGGGAAGGAAACGGCCTCCAACGGCAACAGCGGCCATGACATCTCGAAGGTAAAGTGCTTCAATTGTGACGAATTCGGGCATTTTGCAAGGCAATGTCGCAAGCTGCAGCGCCAACGTCGAGGGGAAGCAAACCTGGCCCAGGGGGAGGAGGAGCCGACGTTGCTCATGGCTCACGTCATGGGGGTGTCTCTTGCCGATGAGGAGACACTCGGCCGAACACCTGGTGTCCATGAGGTGCATCTCACCGAGAAAAAGGTGATTCTAGATCACGACGTTGCGGGAGAGTTGGACAACACCGTGGAATGGTTCCTGGACATCAGGGCCACCAATCATTTGACCGGCTCTCGCTCGGCGTTCGCCGACCTCGACACCAGTGTTGTTGGTACTGTGAAGTTCAGTGATGGCTCAGTGGTGGACATCAGGGGATGCGGCACCGTGCTGTTTCAGTGCAAGAATGGCGATCATTGCTCGCTAGAGGCGATGTATTTCATCCCCAAGCTGCGCAAGAACATCATCTCCGTCGGCCAGCTTGACGGGCGTGGTTACGATGCCCACATACACCACGGCGTCTTCACGCTACGTGATCCTGATGATCTACTGCTTGCCAAGGTAAAGCGTTCCCCAAGCTTCCTGTACCTCCTGAAGTTGACCATGGCAAGGCCTATCTATTTGGTGGCGAATGGTGCCGAGGCGGCATGGCGATGGCACGCCCGTTTTGGCCACCTCAATTTCCAGGTGCTCCAGAGATTGGCGCAAGCGGAGATGGTTCAGGGACCCCCCACGATTGAACACGTCGATCAATTGTGTGATGGGTGCCTCGCAGGCAAGCAGTGGCGAGTGCCGTTCCTAGACGTAGCCAAGTTCAGGGCGCAGGATGCGCTCGAGCTGGTTCATGGCGACTTGTGTGGGCCGATTGCGTCGGCAACGCCAGGCGACAGGAAATACTTCCTGCTTCTTGTCGATGGAGCAGGTTCATGTGGATACGGCTCCTCTCCAGCAAGCACGAGGCGGTGGCTGCGATCAAACAGTTTCAAGTCAGCGTCGAGCTGGAGTCCGGGCGAAAGCTGCGAGCTCTGAGGACAGACCGCGGGGGGGGGGGGGGGAATTTACCTGCCGTGGAGTTCATGGATTACTGTGCCGATTGTGGAATGAGGCGAGAGCTCATTGTTCCTTATTCCTCACAACAAAACAGAGTCGTGGAGCGACGAAACCAGACAGTTGTCGCGGCGGCGTGCTCCATGCACAAGGCGGTTGGGATGCCGACACGTTTCTGGGGCGAGGCAGTTGTGGCGGCAGTGTATGTCTTGAACCGGTCGCCGACGAAGGCCTTGGAAGGTGTGACCCCGTATGAGGCATGGCATGGGCGACATCCCTCAGTTGAACACCTAAGGGTGTTTGGCTGTGTCGGCTACGTCAAGACGGTGAAGCCGAACCTGAGAAAGCTCAACGATCGAGGGACGAGGATGGTTTTTATTGGCTATGACAGGGGTCGAAGGCATACCGTATATATGATCTAGTGCCACGGCGCGTCTGCGTGTTGCGCGATGTCGTCTTCGACGAGGCGGCGACATGGGCATGGCATGATCTTGAGATGGAGATCGCTCAGGCTGAGGAGGAATTCACTGTGGAGTACTTTGTTGCTCCGTCGGCTGGAGAGCGCGTCCCTAGCGCAGTGGAAGAAGGAGGCGCACGGGGAGCGGACTTTGCACCGAGCTCGCCAGCCACGCCCGACAGAGCGCCTGTGTCTGCCACAGGTTCTAGACCTACATCAGGCCCGGCGGTAGGTGTTGAGTTCTGTACTCCGCCGACTGATGCTAGCACTGACACCGATGGAGCTCCACGACGGTATTGAACAGTGGCAAACACGCTCGCCACAACGACGCCTGTCCTTGATTTTGATTACGGCGATGAGTGCCTGATGGCGGTGGAGGAACCTGCCAGCTTTACTGAGGCAGAGAAGCAAGCCTACTGGAGAAAAGCTATGATCGAGGAGATGAATGCAATTGAAGAAAATAACACCTGGTCTCTCTGTGACCTACCGCTAGGCCACAAAGCTATTGGTCTAAAATGGGTGTTTAAGGTGAAGAAGGATGCTGCAGGAGTAATTGTTAGGCATAAAGCACGGCTGGTTGCTAAAGGATATGTGCAGCAGCATGGTATAGATTATGATGAAGTATTTGCCCCAGTAGCAAGGATGGAGACAGTACGATTGCTAATTGCATTGGTTGCAAAACAAGGGTGGGAAATTCATCACCTTGATGTCAAGTCAGCCTTTCTGAATGGAGATCTAGAAGAGGATGTATATGTGGTACAACCTTCTGGCTTTGTTGATGAACATAATGCTGGAAAAGTTCTGGAACTAAGGAAGGCACTGTATGGCTTGAAATAGGCACCGAGAGCTTGGAATTTCAAACTTGATAGCAGTTTGGAGTCAATTGGTTTTGTTAGACCAGTGACTGAGCATGCAGTGTATGCTAGAGGTTCAGGAAAATCAAGGCTGATCTTAGGACTTTATGTGGATGATCTCATCATCACTGGAGCCTGCTTGGATGAAATTGGAAGATTCAAGGCTCAAATGCAGAAGTTGTTTAGCATGAGTGACTTAGGAAAGCTGAGTTATTATCTGGGAATGGAAGTACAACAATCATAAGATGGTGTGACAGTATGTCAGACAGCTTATGCAAACAAGATTTTGGAGAAGTCAGGAATGATTGGATGCAATCCTACTCAAGTGCCAATGGAGGCTCGACTCAAGTTGAGTAAGAATGGCTCAGGTGAAGTTGTGGATGCTACCCTATACAGAAGTGTGGTTGGGAGTTTGAGGTATCTGGTAAATACAAGACCAGATCTAGCATTCTCTGTGGGATATGTAAGCCGTTTCATGAAGAGTCCTAAAACTGATCACTGGGCTGCAGTAAAACACATACTTCGTTATGTTGCAGGGACACTGAGTTTGGGATGCAAGTATGAACGAAGTTGTAATAAAGATTCAGTTTTTACAGGTTTTAGTGATAGTGATATGGCTGGTGATTTGGATGATCGGAAGAGCACATCAGGTGTACTGTTTCTGATGGATAAGAGCTTGGTCAGCTGGCAATCTCAGAAGCAAAAGGTTGTTGCTTTGTCCTCATGTGAAGCTGAGTATATCGCTGCAACAACTGCAGCTTGTCAAGGCATCTGGCTTGAGCGTTTGCTGGGTGAGCTGAAAGATGAGGAGCCTAGATGTGCTATATTGAAGGTTGACAATAAATCAACAATTAACCTGTGCAAGAACCCCGTGCTCCACGACCGTAGCAAACATATTGATATCCATTTTCATTTCATCAGAGAATGTGTGGAAGAAAAGAAGATAGTCATGGAGCATGTTAGTTCTGAAGACCAGCTTGCAGATATACTGACGAAGCCTTTGGGGTGAGTTCGATTTCTGGAGCTGAGAAGAAAGTTGGGCTTGATTCAGATTCAGAAGCATCAAGATTAGGGGGCTAAATGTTGACTAAATTTGTAATCTTGTGCTTCGTTTTTAAAGTCGTTGCTTAGACTAGTTCCTGCATAGCTAGTTTTAGTAAGTTTTCAGTTAGTTGCATTGCTGTTTTTTTGGATCTTTAGTGATCCATCTTGATTCTATTGTGGGATGGCGCAATGTATGGATCGAGTGTTTACGTGGTCATATGCATGTAACAAACTCCAACTTATGAGGAGTATAATAAATAGAGGAAGTATGATGAGAAAAAGCTGCAAGCATTGTGCAACACAAAAACTCTGTTCTCTCTCATTTTGCTCTGTTCTTCAGTGTACTGTTCCTCATTTGAAAAACTTCAGAGTTCTAGGATAGCCACAGTCTCGTGTGAGTAAAACAAGGAATTGCTGACATAGCCGATGAAGCCCGCCGCAGTGGTGCCGTATCCGTGGAGTGTGTCAACGAGCACGCCGTGGACGTGCCCCGTGCTAGAGAGCATCCGGTGGTATGATGAGGCGGGACGCATCCGCATCCGCGGGGCGTGCATGATGAGGCAGGACGCCGGGAGGAGGTGTTGGCAACTTTTTCGGTCAAAAGCCGCTAACACTACTGACACCTAAATGCCTTGCGGTGTATGGAGTCGCCAACCACCTTGATCTAGCAAAAAGCCAAATCAAGATGGTTTTGTAGAAAACGACTAAATCGGCTAGCGAAGCCGATTTAGAGATCAAAATCAGCCTCTAGGCCGATTTAGATTGATACGAGGATAACTACCCATCTCGTGGGCAAACGGAAGGTTTACGGGACAAACCTACTTAGGGAAATCGCACTCTCGCAGCGACGGCGGACAGTTTACGGCGCAAACCGACAAAGATGGACGAAACTAGAGTAAAGTAGAAAACATGGCTGAAAGTAAAAGTAAAAGAACGATTCGATTGTATAGATTGAAATTGTGGGGGGGCTAAAATCGAACCGGCCTTGACCCTTATAAAGGGGTTGGTCTTGCCTCCTACAGGTCCTCCTCCACGTCCAACTCGGGGTAGTAACCAATGAAAACTCTAAAATTACCTTCCCGAGTAAGGAAACCCGAGACCTGATGAAATTCGTCTCGGTCTCGGACTCTGCCGGCCTGACCGGCCACATGCCGCCGGTCAGACCGGCCCCACTGTCCGGTCTGACCGGCCTATACACGGCGGTCTGACCGGCCTCTGCGAAGAAAACCGGATCCTTTCCAAATTCGGCCATATTTTCCTATTTCGATTCTAGGTGCCAAATTTGGGTGTAAACACATGCCCCCCTGCCTTTTTGATGAACTTTGTGAATCTAAAAGCATAAGCACGTGATCTTAGGGCGATAATCCAATTACCGGCCATACTATTCCTCAAGCATTTTGGCAAACACTTGAAAAATATTTCTTGAAGTACTTCCCATTAAGCGCTCTCAAATAAAGAGGTCTCATGTGACGGTTTGACTCGGGCTTCTCAAAAACCGCATCTCTAGGTCCCAATGAAAGTTGAGCAATTCCGGCCTCATCAACGGCACAAAATTCCATAGGCAAAGTAAACACCATATTAATGTCCATGTTTTCCCTTGGTGGAGAATCATTGCTCACAACCGATGACATGTCCTTTGTTGATTTTACTTAATGAAGATGAAGCCCCTGAACTCTCTGGACAAAACCGGTCAGACCGGCCGTAAGGCCCGGTCAGATCGCCCCTGTGCGCCGGTCGGACCGCCATCTGACGCCGGTCAAACCGGCCCTGCTGCACGGTCGGACCAGCCTGGTGGCAACGGTCAGACCGGCCAGTAGCTCCGGTAGAACTTCCTCCTTGCGCCGTCTTGACTCCATCTTCGGTTTCCTTGTCTTTGACCACCTTGGCTTCATCTCCAGTAGGTATTGGCACCTCATGAGATCCCACCTTGATAGTAATAACATCCGAAGCTCTTGTCTCTACCTTGATGCGCTTTTCTCCTCTTCCTTCCTCTCCAAACCGATTTCTTGATTGAAAACGACTTTTGTTTGAAGACAACCGCTCATGCACTGACTTTTTCGGCTCAGCCCACCCTTGATTGAATTGCATTGGCGGCATACTCCCATACATAGGTGGTGGTGCCCCCCATGGCATGAAGTATGGAAAAAGATGACCCGGTGGCGGCATTGGACAAGGACCCCATGGCATCACTTGAGGACCATATGGGAAAGGTGACTCCAAAGATCTTGATGATGGACCAAATCTCTCTCTAGGTGGAGATCGTGGTCTTTTCCCTTTGTTGGAATATTGCTCGGCCCTTTTTTCATACTTGTTTAAAAGCATATCAAATGTCACCTTTGGCTTCTTTTGTGTCTTGGAGCTCGAAGCTTCACTCTTGTTCTCCTTCCAAACTCCAACCTCTGGACTCTTTGGCACAATCATCTTAGGCCGAGGCTCTCTAAATACTACCTCCTTCCCTTTTGTCGATTCAGCTTGCTCCGGCCGAATCAAAACCTTCTTGTTCTCAAACTCAATAGTATTTACCGGGAAGGGATCATGATCTAGCTTCATCCTAGAACCTTCCGTAAATTTCAATCGTCCTTCCTCTATGGCCGATTGAACCTGTTGTCGAAACACATTGCAATCATTAGTATTATTAGAATGCGAATCATGCCACTTGCAATATGCACGACGTTTTAATTCCTCTTGAGATGGGATGACATGGCCTTTAGGTAACTTGATTTGTTTTTCTTGCAAGAGATAATCAAAGATTTTGTCACACTTGGCCACATCAAAACTAAACTTAATTTCACTTTGCCGATCTTTGCGAGGAGTCGACATTAAGTTAGAGCAAACAAAAGGCTTATTCTTATTAGTCCACGACCACTCGGCTACATAAATATCATGATCATTATTATCATCATCCGAATCATCACTAGGACAATCAACAATACTAGCATTTGGCTTTTTGTCATTGGACCTAACAAATCTCTCAACCTCTTCGACCCGGCTTTCTTGAGCCAGAGCCTTTTGCATGAGTTGACTACCATCAAGAAATTGTTGACCATCTAACCTCTCTTTTAAAGGAGCAAGTAAACCATTATAAGCAAGATTAGACAAATCTTTTTCAGTTATATTCAAATTAAAACATCGGTTTTTAGTATCTCTAAACCTTTTAACATATTCAGTGATAGTTTCATTATACTTTTGCCTAACCGATGTCAAATCAGATAATATAAGCTCAGTTTCACCAGTGTAAAAATAATCATGAAACTTTTGTTCTAATTGAGCCCAGGTATAAATAGAATTTGCCGGCAAAGAAGTAAACCATGTAAAAGCAGTACCCGACAAAGATAAAGAGAATAAACGCAACTTAAGAGCATCTATGTTACTAGCTTCACCACATTGTGCGAGGAATTGCCCTATGTGCTCCCAAGTGGTCCTACCATCATCTCCACTAAACCTAGTGAATTCCGGGACTGTAAAACCACGAGGATATGGGATGTTATCAAAATAATCCGGATACGGCTTTTGGTAAACCTTAGCACGATTCCTTGGCTCAAGTCCAAACGACTCTCTAATGATGTTCCTAATTCGCTCCTCAATATTCTCAGGCCTTTGTTGTGGTGGCCTAACAACATGTGGTTGTGGGGGTACAATATGATTATATTGGCCGTGTCGCACATCTTGAGGATAACCTCCATATGCATGGTTAGGGATATTATAGACATTAGGCATAGACGGAGGTATGTGTGGATTAACATTAGTAACAGGAGGTATTTGATAATGATGCAAAACAGAATTATTAGTGAAAGGATCCACTTCTTGCACCGGGACCATGGCGCCGGTCTGACCGGCCAGGGGGCCGGTCTGACCGGTGGTTAGAGGGGCGGTTAGACCGGCCAGGGGGCCGGTCAGACCGGGGTAGGTCTGAAGCGACAGACTGGCCTGAGGGCCGGTCTGACCGATGGAAGGCGAGCCGGTCAGATCGGCCAGGGGCACGGTCAGATCGGCCGAGGGGCTAAGGTTTGCCTCGTTCCCGTCGTTTTGCGGTCTTGCTCCATCGGTCCTACTGTAAACAGGAGCCTGGCTAGTACTAGGAAGAGAATTGGGTGCTAATCGGGCCAAAATCGACATCACAGTAGGCTCAAGCTTATTAAGCACAGCGGTAACAGTTTGATCTATGCTACTAGCAACAAGCTGTTGAACGGGAAGAGCAAGATCATCGATATTTACCTCATCAAAACTTACCTTTGGTGGAGGACCGGGCTTGCGGGATACTCCTTGGCGAGTTTTGGTGTAGCTTCTCAAAAGCATCTCCTGTTGGAACTCCTTCACCTGTCGCTCCATGTATTTACGCTCATCTTCATCCAGATCATCCATGGAGAGGGGTAGGATGTGCTATGGATCAACTCCGTGCTTGGGCATGATGTTGATGTAGTCGCTGCAGTCGGTCCCCAGCGGAGTCGCCAATTCGTGTTGGCAACTTTTTCGGTCAAAAGCCGCTAACACTACTGACACCTAAACGCCTTGCGGTGTATGGAGTCGCCAACCACCTTGATCTAGCAAAAAGTCAAATCAAGATGGGTTTTGTAGAAAACGACTAAACCGGCTAGCGAAGCCGATTTAGAGATCAAAATCAGCCTCTAGGCCGATTTAGATTGGTACGAGGATAACTACCCGTCTCGTGGGCAAACGGAAGGTTTACGGGACAAACCTACAAAGGGAAATCGCACTCTCGCAGCGACGGCGGACGGTTTACGGCGCAAACCGACAAAGATGGACGAAATTAGAGTAAAGTAGAAAACATGGCTGAAAGTAAAAGTAAAAGAACGATTCGATTGTATAGATTGAAATTGTGCCGGGGCTAAAATCGAGCCGGCCTTGACCCTTATAAAGGGGTTGGTCTTGCCTCCTACAGGTCCTCCTCCACGTCCAACTCGGGGTAGTAACCAATGGAAACTCTAAAATTACCTTTCCGAGTAAGGAAACCCGAGACCTGACGAAATTCGTCTCGGTCTCGGACTCTGCCGGTCTGACTGGCCACATGCCGCCAGTCAGACCGGCCCCACTGTCCGGTCTGACCGGCCTATACACGGCGGTCTGACCGGCCTCTGCGAAGAAAACCGAATCCTTTCCAAATTCGGCCATATTTTCCTATTTCAATTCTAGGTGCCAAATTTGGGTGTAAACAGGAGGCACGATAAGAAGCGGGAGGTGGCGAGGCCACCGCCGCTGCCGTAGCTGCCCATGGCGGCGATGGCTACTACTGCTCTTGCCGCAGAGCCGTAGCCGATGGAGCCCGCCGCAGTGGCGCCATAGCCGCGTAGCGTGTCAGCGAGTATGCCGTGAAGGCGCCTCGCCTCCGCCTCGGCCGCTGCTGCGCTGTCCATCAGGAGCATCGGCAGAGTCATGGGCACGGACGCAGCCGCCATGGCAACACATCGGTCGTCGGTGGAAGAAAGAAGGAAGAGAGAAGAGAGGAAAGAGAGAGAGGGAGAGGTGAGGAAGAACATAGGATGGAGGAAGTGCTGACAAGTGGGGCTCACAAGTTGACTTAGCCTGTCAACAAGGGCAAAGCTGCCACATCGGTCGAAACTGCTTCCCAAACCACCGAAGGAGGTAATTTGCACCGGTTTTGGAAGATGGGGAAGACGTTATACCCGGTTTTTCGGTTGAGGGATACGGTTCAACCAAGAGCAAGAGTTGAGGGACGCAAAATAGACTTATTCCTTCTCGGGACGTAAAGGAATAAGTCCATTTTACTTCTCTCATCTCTTCGCCCTTGGTTGAATCGCATCCCTCAACTGCAAAACCAGGTAGAACGTCTCCCCCATCTTCGAAAACCGGTGCAAATTGACTCCCAAGGTAGTATTGAGCTCGATTTTAACTTATGTAGCGTTCACGTGGCATCTTGACTAGTCTTCATCTCACATGGCATCTATATGACACTCACAGTAAAAAAATTAGGTGAGACCCACGTGAGGCCCACGTATCAGTTACATTACTTTTCTGGCAACCATGAAAGGGACTGGCATGGGGGCGAAGTGGCGCATCAGGGCCACCGTCGAGACTGGTGCGACGGAGGGGACCCGATGGCCGACGGTGGGGAAGAAGCCAGAGGTTGGGGTGAGGTCGGGAGGCGAATCTGGTCGGTTAGTCGGACAAACCCAGGGCGGCATCGGCCTCACATCCAGAAGAGGAGTCGAGATAGAGAGGTGGTGTCGGTGGTCGTTAAGGCGGTGTCGGGGGTTCGGTCCGATGGCCGACGAGCTCACGATGGCACAAGCTTGGGTTCACGCGACGGAGTAGGAGGCCGGCCAGGGATGGAGGAGAGCAGCACGGGGGAGCTTGGGGTCCTACTTCCAAGCAGCGAGGGGCTCTCGCGAGGGAGATGGAGGGGAGCAGCGTGGGCGGTGTCATTGAGCTCCCAAGTGGCGCGGGCGTGGGACGTTGACAATGCCGCCGGGGACAGAGGCGAAGGCGGTGATGGGGAGGGGTGACGAAAATGGCGCGGAAGACGACGACTCCTCTCCCCGCGCGTGGCCCGTCGGGAACTCCTCCCTACGCGTGGCCGGCCGGTGAGTTCCTCCCCCCGTGCACGGCCAGCCGGCCAGTGAGCTCCATCCCCAGCGCGCGGTCGGCCGGGGACTGCTCCTAGTGTGTGGCCTCCCGGTGAGATCCTCTCCCACGCACGGTCGACCGGCGAGCTCCTCCCCTGTGCCCACCGCAGCCGCCCGGGCTCTGTAGCTGATGGAAGGTGAGAGTGGAGGAGGAGATGAAAGAGAGAGAGGGGAGAGGTGAGAGAGAAGATGGGATGAGGTGGAGGCCACTGACAAGTGGGTCCTACCTAATGATTCAGCTAGTCAGGTACCACGTGGGATGAAAACCATCTCCCAAACCATTAAAGGAGACGATTTCCACTAGTTTTGATAGATAGGGGAGACGTTATACCTAGTTTTGTGGTTAAGAGATGTGATTCAATCAGGAGCAAGAGTTGAGGGAGTCAAAATAGAATTATTCTGGGCATAAATGCACCATCCTTAGTTGGGTGGTAAAGGGGCTGCGTTCTAGATAGAAAAAATTCACTTGATGTCCCTCAAATATAGTTCGAGTTTCATTTATGTCCTTCATGTGAAAAACTAGATACGAAGTATCCCCCAACTTAGAAAATAGTGCAAGACAAGTTCCTTGGCAGTAGTAAGGGTGGTCAACTTATAAAACATTGCAAGACAAGTTCCTTGATAGTATTAAGGGTGGTTTTGGCTGACATAACGTCTGCGTGACATGTTGACCCGATCTTCATCCGATGTGGCACTTACGTGGCACTCCAAGCAAAAAAAAACATAAAAAATCATGAGCGCTACATGTCATTGGAACAGAACAAATCATTCCTTCATTCTCTACCCTATCTCCTCTTTTCCTATTCTCCTGATGAGCGCTGAGGCTGGCGAGGAGCTTTGGATTGGGATCAGGTGCAAAGTTAGGCAGTCGATCAATCCACAATGCCCAAAATCAATCCAAGGACTAAGACTTGAGGAAATATGCTTTTTCTCGTATGTTCATCTCACTACTAGAAAAATGATTTTTTGCAGGCAGTCAAAACAGGTTTTCGCAAACGGCCAGACACACCGCCTGTAAGTAAAGGCTTGTGAAAATCAGGTATTTTCGCAAGCGGTCGTCCGGACCGCTTGCGAAAATCAATTTTCCAGGTGGCCAAGTTATACCGTCCGCCTGGAAAAATCAATTTTAGCAGGCGGGTCCGTTATTCTGTCCGCCTGAAAAAATTATTTTCAGCGACAAAAAAAATCCGTAGCAGATGTTGCTCCTCATCCAGCCACCGAATGTCAATCAAACCCCAAATTTAATCACAAAACTTATATAGCATTCACATTCACAAAATCAATTTCAAATTCATATAGCATTCCCAAATTCACAAATTACATAGCATTCTGTTGCCGCAGAATTTAGACCCGCTTCACGACCAAACGGGTTCCACGTTTCCATGGCGGCCTGGGAGATCTGCTTAACTCCAGTGCAGGTCCAAAGGCTTGCCTAGGTGTGTGTAGAGCGTGCCAGTTGATTTGATCTACAATCAACAAGATAAACAAGCAAACCATGTAAGAAAACAATGGCCGATCGGCCGATAGGCCGATGTCGCATTGTCATGACCTAGCCGATAGAGCAAAGCTATATCGGCTCGCTTGTAATTGTGATAAAATAGCATCAGAATATAGATCTAACCTCATCGGCCTTCATCAACATGTTCATGTCAATTAGTGGCATCGGCCGATGAGAGATAAAAGTAATAATTGCACTAGCTAATACTCTAATGCAGACTTGTACAAACTAATCAACTTATATAAATATATCAATCACAAGTAAACCCTAGAGGATAACCTATAACGAATGCATTTATATTTGTCAATCTGCTCATACAAGTGGCAAATACATTTAAAAACATTATAGTAAATACATATATTAGATAAGACCGGCTGAAACCCCGGTGCTATCCTTAATCACGATCGAAAACAGGCTTTGGATTAGATATCAAAACAGGACTAAGGTCAATAGCAACTCAAAGTGTGAATTGAGACTTAACACAAAGAAAATCAAGTTGTCGATCGCTTTTGGGGATGATAGATACATTGAAAGATTTAACTAAGCATAATAATTAAGCCGTCGACGGCAATAAACCCTAAAACGAGCAGATCGCTGGCGAAGCATAATTAATACACTTACGAAAATCACCCAAAGCATGATAAACGACAATCACATCATCGAGGCTTAACGTGCCTAAAGCGGCACGCTAACCCCGACGATGTAGATCGTCGGGCACGAGTTCTTACCTCTGCTCTGGGGAAGCAAGAAGACATCGAGATTAACCTCTGGCGAGGGTTGGCGATGCGCCGAAAATAGATTGATTTGTGTATTGTATTGTTGTGAGAGAGTTTCTATGTACATACTACCGGGATATTTATACCCGAGATTACAACATTGTTCAGATAGGACACGATCTTATCTACAACTTAACGAACAAATCTTTGCGGCAGACTCTTGCCGAAGATTAGATCTAAACCTACTTGATTTACAAGATACAATTGCCTAAAACCGAGCCTTATCTCTATTTGGCAACTTCCTTGAAGCTTATCCTGAGCCCAAACCAAACCCACGCTGACTCTGTCAACTTCCATCCTCTATCGGCCAATGACCACTTTGAATCCGTATCGGCCGATACGCTCTTCCTACTAACGCTTCTCCCAGTCCGATACGTTTACCGAGTCCGATACGAGACTTGGTCCGACTCCAATTCAACCCTCTCTCTCCGCATCGGTTTCCTCTTTCCTCTCTGGGTTGATTACGAAAATCTGCTGTTAACACATTCACACGCGGGATTTGGGAGAGGGAATGGAGGAGGGCTGGAGGAGCTAACTCATCCCACCGAGAGACCAGTAGGTGAGGAAAGATGTGAGCCAAGCTTGACCGTGGCTGCCGCCCATTGTCGTCGTCGTGCGCTCGATGTCTCCGTCGTCTTCGTGCACTTGAGGTCATCGTCATTATCTCTCTGTCGTTGATGCCATCGCACGCTTGGGAAGAGATTCACCGGCGCCAGATCCGATGCTCTCGAGCACCGCCGGCGCTGGATCCAAAGCGCTCGACCACAACTGGTGCCGAATCCACAACCGCCACCGATGTCATCGCACCACCTGTCGGATCCAGATCAAACCTCCCAACTGACACCCCGCCACCTCATTGTTGCACCCCCTACTGGATCGAACCTCCCCGCTGGCATCCCACCGCCTCGCTGTCCCCCCTCTTCCTGTTAACTGCAAAATTTGGTAAATATATGCCAACAATCAAGATTGGATCCGAGGCGGATTTGAAGGAGTAAAGGAGTTTTCCAAAACAGTCTGCTTATCGGCTAAAGCCGTATCGGCCGATATGGAATTGGACTCGGGTAGCCGATACGGGTAATCTGAATCGGACTTGGTTAAGCCGATACGGGTGGCTTGAATTGGACTTGGTTAAGCCGATACGAGTAGTCTAGCTTCGTGTTGGTTTCGGAGAAGGGCTTAAAGATATTGCCAGTTAGGAATAGCGTCCAGATAAGACAATTGTATCTATTAATTAGAAATAGGAGTTAATTTCCTTTTTGTAATATTATGGTAAGAGTCCACCTAGGACTTGTTTGTTTAGCCAAGTTGTAAATAGTGTCCGGCAAGGACAAGGTTTGTATGTACGGGTATAAATATAAGCCCGATATCTATGTAAAAGACAACAACAGTTCAAAAAACACTTTTGGCGCATCGCCACAACTTTCTCTTTACTTTTTCGACGAGTTCGTGCTTCGAGTTCTTCAGCTGGAGGTATGGCTTGTTAAGTTACCATATAACTTAGCTAATCTAAGTCGATGGTTCGATTTAGTCGTATCGGCCAGGCCTTATCCAGGGTTTTGTTGGTATCGGCCAAATTGGCTTATTGGCCTAGATTAGCGTAAGGTATCCACCACCTTGAAAATCATTCAAAGACCTAATTTTCTAGATATCATGCAACTTTTTACACTTTGTGCTGCATTAGCCCTAATCCTAATTATAACCATGATCTCTAGCCTATCTCTTGTTTGTAATAGGGATAAGTTTTAGCCGATCTTATCTGATATAACTACCTAGCCTTGTTTAAATTCCTTTAATCATGTTTTTCATGTCATATCTGTCCCTTATACAAGGATATTACTTTAGTTAAATATATCAAGCTTGCCTCGATATATTTACCTAGATTGTTATTCTTATATAAGGCTGTATCGGAGTAATAGCCGATACGGTATTTACTTTTAACCTAATTATGGTTCCATCGGTTACGATCTAATCTTTGCCTATAGATTATGTATTTACAGCGGATGAAACTTATTTATGGTTTGCTTAACTTTACTTTTCTTTTACCTCACAGCCGATTCGGTTAGATTGCATCGGCTAGGTTCATACGCTACGTCATCGGCCTATTGGCCGATTGGCTATCGTGCATCTAACATGGTTTTCTTTGTATATCTTGTCAGTTGCAGGATCAAACAAACTGGCACGCCCTGAACCTATTTATCTAAGATTTGGACCTGCATTGGAGTAAAGCAAATCTCCTAGGCCGCCATTGTAACATCCTAAAAATACCTGACAATAAAAATCACTAAAATTTTGAACTTTTTAAAACTTTTGCATCCAACAGGATGTTATGGTTGCTATTGGTTGTCAAAATGTAAATTGTCACAACGAGAAATCAAATTGAAGGTAAACATCTAGGTAATAAATACAATTTACAAGAATACATTATTATTTATTTGCGCATATGATAACAAGCCAAATATAGAACAGGTTAATTATTAAGTTCATGTAATATAAATTACAGATCCAGTGCTAGATTATTGAATCATGTCGATAGCTCGGTCTCATGGAAATGCCAGGATTAAACTCTGAGTATCTAGACGAAAACACACTACATGTAATGACGGTCATCTGGACTGTATCACATGAAATGATAAGCCCTTCGGAATATCTCATGAAATGTAAGTACATATGAAATGATAATCATTCAAATGAACTAAGCCCTAGGTATAAAATAGAATTATGGGAGTATTTAATTCGATATGTAGACCAATACTGCACCAAGTTCCAATTGCATTGAGAGATTGTAATTAAATAGATTAAACCCCCCTCTATATAAAATAAACTAACATATAAATAAATTGAGCCAATGTGTCACTATATTAAAAATGGTCTCATTGGAATATTTAAATCAATTTTTAGGAAATATCAAGGGCCTCCAAATTATCTAGACTAATTTTGGGATTTAACCTCATTTGAATAATGTAATAAAATATATTTGTGCCGTCACCACTTTCGGATAAAATTTAGACTTTTGACACTAAATATTAAATTGGTGGCCTAGAAAATTTACGGATTCAACCCTCTCCTTTTTCCTATTTAGAATCCTCTCAAACCCCTAAATATAGGAAATTCTAAAAAGAATCTAGGATAAAATATTAGATGTTGGACAATATTAAATTTTGGTCAAAAACACATTTGGATACTTAAAATTGTCACTCAACTGCTTAGGTAAAAATACAAATTTGAATTGCATTTTTCTCCCAATTTTTAAATCAACCAAAAACCCTAAAACACATAAAAAAAAACCAGCCGGCACTGTTCATGGGCCGCCAGGTGCTCGACTAGGGTCAACCCGGCCGCCCCCCCCCCCCCCCCCCGCGCCACACCACCCGCGCCTCGCGCCCGCGCCACCCTGCCGCGCCGCACCGCGTCCCTTCGCCGCACGCCCTCGCCGAGCCCCGCGCCGTCGCCGTCCGCTTCGCGCACGCGCGCCGCGCGCGCGTCCCGTCCGCCTCGAGCCCCGCACCCACCCGCGTCAGACCGCGCGTGCGCCGCGCGCACGTTGCGTCGCTGCACCATCGCGCCGCGCCAACGTCGCGTCGTCGCGCGGCGCCTCGGCCACCCGGCACCCCCGCCCTGCAAATCCCCTCCACCCCTATATAAACCCCCACTCCTCCCCTTTTCTTCTCCACCCAAAACCGCCGCCGTCGCAGCTTCGACCGCCGCCACCGGGCTGCGCTCCGCCGCTTCCCGCAGGTCACCACCGCCTCGCCGCCCTTCCCTGCCTCGCCGCCGGACCGGGTAAGCCCCCCCTTGTCCGCCCCGCGTCGCCGCCGCTCGGCTAGGGGAGAGAGAGAGAGGAGCCGGGAGGAGGAAGAGAGAAAAGAAAGGGGGAAAAGCCGAGAGAGAGAGGAGCCGGGAGGAGGAAGAGAGAGGTAGGAGAGAGAGCAGAAAAAGAAGAATAAGGGGAAAAAAGAAAAGAGGAAAATAAAAGAAAATGGAAAAAGTGAAAAAAAAATAAAAGGAAGAGAAAAATTTAGGAAATCGGTAAATTAATCGTTGATTATTTCGGAAACTTCTAGAAAATAAATCGGGATTATTTAGTAACTTGAGATTATTCACTTATTTGGTTATTTATTTAAGGGGTTATTTATTTAGCTAATTACTTAGATATTTATTTATTAGGTTATATAAATACGTGTATATTAATCGGAGGATTAGTCGTCGACTATTTTTGAAAATTCCTATATAATAAATTGCTAATATCTAATTAATCGGTGACTTATTTAGTTATTTGGTCTATTAATTATCTATTCAGTTTTCACCCGTTAATTTATCCACTTACTTATTCTTTGCGAATATTTAGTCATTCATTTATTCACTAGGGTTAATTATTAAATCGGAATCTAATTTATTCGGAATCGCGTAAATTAAAATAAATTAAAATGAACTAATACTTTAATCGGCTAACGCTAATATATTAGGACAAAAAGGATTAAAAATAAATGAATTATGAACAGTACCTTTTCACAATTTCTCAAATTAATTCAAACTTGCATCTCCGAACAATCATAACTTATTCATTTTAGCTCTGATTTGAGTGAGACTTGAACCTAAATTCGTCTAAATTCAAAAGCTTTCCAATAGTATATAATTCACTATTTAATAAAATATATTTATAAAATAATGATTGGATAAATAACTAACTTAAAAATGTGCTAATAAATAAAAGTGATATTGTCCTGTAAAGTAGATATAATAATATTTGTCTCTAACATGTTTATTCACTATGAAAACCATGTAAACTAATTGGAAGTATTATTTGAAAAACTTGCTAGAGCATGTAGGAAAATACCAGTGCCATTTATTATCACTAACCATATATATATAGGATTAAACCCATGACTTGTAGGTTATTTAAATAAATTTAGCCTTGTAATTTTGTAGGTAAAATAGGAGTACCCTTAGGTTGGTTCAAAGCATATTTTCGAGAAATAATAACAGTGCTAATATGATTAAATCACTTATACGAAATTAATAAATGCCATATTGTATGGAGTAGTGTATATATAATTTGGTTGTACTCACTGAAATGTAAATTACGTAGCAATAGAATATCTAAGATAGATAAAATACTAATTATAAACCTTGACCTCATATAATAGTAGCCCAGCGGTGAATTAGCATTATTCATTGTAAAATTATAAATTGCACCTCTAATATTATCAACCTCACAAATCTAACATATAGAGCTTGGATAATTATTAACCTTTCATAATGTCAGGTAAAACCTATCCATAATTAAAATAATGGCTCTATTGATAAAATAATCGAATAATTCATCAAAGTGATTCATTGATCTGACATTAATACTATGACCATTGTATTCAGATAGAAGCGAGTAATATGAGCAACCCTAGTGCGACTCCAACATTTATATTTGTCTACGCATGTTTGATTGTTGGTTGAATATTGGCTTTTCTCGCGTATTATAGCATTGGTGTATCATTTAGTCGTGAGGCAACATGTGCAGCTTCTAGGAGGAGAAGGTTGATCAAGATTATATCAAGAGTAAGGACTATCTTGAGTAGGCAAGTCATCACTAATCCTTGAACATGTTGATCCCAATTGCGAACTTACTTTGTTTATAAATAAAATTGCATGCAATGTTAAATATCATACTTGTTATTGTGCCATGCCTTCGACTATTGTTTACCTTATTCCCTTGTACCCATAAACGCGTGTGATGTCACTTGTCACTTATGACAAATGCTTAGTAATGCTAATTTAGATTCATGCATTCTCATATTTATTAAATGCTATATGCTTGGGCAATTACCTTAGGGAAGGTAATTGAGATGCGGCATGTGGAGACATGAGCGCCACATTGCCATGACATTGATGACATGATTTGTGAAAGGAAAATAAAACTAAACAACTGTTTTTGACTGGGGCGGCTGGATGACTTGGGTGGTGTCCGGTAAAGGCTAGTGCCGTCCCTGGTCAGTTAAGGACCGAGCCATGAAGCTAAGCATGAAACGACCCCCGTAAAACCGTACTTCTCGAATGGGCATAGACCTAGCGGAGTAAATAGCCGAGCGGAGTAAACCCTAAACCCTAAACCCTATAGTGGTCTTCTTGATGTGTATGAGAGGCAGGGCCTACGGTGGAGTCGCCACCGGTAGGACCGCCACGTGTAAACCTAAATTTAATTATAACTTAATGCATGTGTGAGTCTTCCCTTCCCGGGAGCGCCAGAACTCCTCTCACTGCTAGAAACCGTGTACGCCTAGAGCGTATGAGGATGTAATTTCATGGAGCGGGTATTGCCAATGTGAGGTTATTGAAAGGCTTTGCCATGATGCGTCTCATTCGTTGGGACTTCGGCTCATGTCTTGGGCAAGTCACGGAGTACAGGTAAAGTGTACATCCACTACAATGTGAGTAAATCAAATCTATTCGAATATCTGTGCTCGCGGTTATTGAGCATCGAGACATGTATTACACTTGGCTAGACTCTAAATTCTTAAACTGATTGGGATGGGTATGCATAATGACTTTTATGTGCTGGTGGTTCAACTTCTCGGGAGCCGAGAAGGGGTAGACCACAGAAAACCATGACGATACAATGGCGGGAAGCTATCCTTGGATTCACAATGGATGGTGGACAGAACCGTCGTTGATTAAGGAACTATGGTATTAAAATTTGATCAGTCTATGTTAGGTCTTAGGCTTGTGAAAAGATTTACAAAACTTGCTTTACGCAAAAGAATCGGAAGCCATTCCTCAAAATACCCTCTGTCATATGCATTTTTGTGTGGTGGCTTGCTGAGTGCTTTTGTATTCATTGTTGCTCTAAATATATCTTTTAGCAAAGTGCTTGAAGAGAAGCCCTTGCTAGTATGCTTGCGTACCTAACAAGATGATCGAAGTGCGGTCCCGTTCTAGGTTTAGTTCCCTAGTCGACTGCTTGTGGCATGTCAACCGGGCCCTTGTATTGTTTTGTCTTTCGCTGTTGTACCGCTGTTGTTCTCTGATAGTTATTGGCCTGTCTAGCCCTAATGTAAGCACTTAACCCCTTTAGCCTGAATTCGTCCGTGATATGTTGTGATTCGGCTATGTATGTGTGTGCCAACTACTGATCCAGGGATTGGTACGGATAAACACATAGGATTTCCGATTTCCAAAATTGGGGTCTACAGCCGTGTTTTCTCATCAACACGCTTTTGGCACGCCTGAAGAGACACGATTTTCAAGACATCCATCATGCCGGAAATAACTGAAGACAACGTCATCCCAGTGACAGTTGAACAACTGTCTGAAGAACAAAAGGCAGAGATGGATCAGCTCACACAAGCCTTTCACAAGATATATTTGGATTCATTCAGTGTGTCTCGGCAAGGCAAGGTTATTCAATAAGGAAAAGTTGTCTTCCCAAAGCCCGAGGCCGAATTTAGTACACGACAAGATGAAGTTAAAATAGAAGAGATCAATGCCAAAGAAGAACCAGCTATGGATGAGAAAGTTTCATTACAAGATCGGCTGGATTATGTAGTGCATCAGGCTTTGATCAATCAATCCCATGTGTTGGTGAACACGTTGATTAATGTGGTCAAGAAGGTGATGGATGGGACTATAACTGAAGAGAAAGCTAAAGGACCAGTATATTTTCCAAACAATGTGTTTCCTCCATATAGGACCATCAAGACTGAGATTTCAAGTTCTTCAGGGATGCAACAATAATTTGTGCCTGGGGAAAAAATATCTCAGCAAATCCAACAAAATCAGGCTCTAAGGACTATACCAACATCGGTTGGAATATTTGAAAGCTCACAGCCGATGGGGATCAAGGGAATCAGATTCCTATTCAACAGCCGATTTTGCCACTAACGTCATCTGGACCACAATATGTGCATGAGGTGCATCAAAATTATCAACATCAACCTCATCAATATTTCTTGGGTCAAACTTTAAGTTTTCAGCCTCAACCGATATCGCCTCAACAATATCGGCCAGAACCTGTTCCACAGTATCAGTATCAGCCTCCGTTCAACAACTATGAACAAATTCCACAATTTGGTGGGCAACAACAACAATGGGCTGGCATGATTGTAGAGGTGGTTAGGGAGCAATTTTGTTTGAAGCCCAAGGACAGCAAAAATATGTATCGGTATCCATATCCAGAGTACTTTGACAAGGTGCCATTGCCAAGCCGATACAAGATTCCAAACTTCTCTAAGTTTTCAGGAAAAGACAATGTTTCTACATATGAACACATCAGCCGATTCTTAGCATAGTGTGGAGAAGCATCGACTGTGGAAACTTTGAGTATAAGATTGTTTCCATTATCATTATCTAGATCGGTCTTCACTTGGTTTTCTTCATTGCCTTACAATTCTGTCAGAGGATGGGCTGATCTAGAAATGTAGTTTCATAGATATTTTTTTAATGGGGTTCAAGAGATGGAGCTGTCGGACTTGACATCAGTCAGGCAAAAGTCTGATGAATCGGTACCAGATTATATTCAAAGATTCAGGGATATGAGAAACAGATGTTACAGTCTTGATCTGACCGATTTGTAGCTTGCCAATTTGGCTTTCCAAGGGTTGCTTGGGCCGATAAGGGAGAGATTTTCTGCATAGGACTTTGAGAGTTTGGCTCATCTAGTTCAGAAGGTATCGATTCATGAACAGAGATTTCATGAAACAAAGAGGTTCATCAAGAAGGCCAATAATGTCAACAATATTTATAGTTATGAGTCAGAATCATAAGATGAAGACCTAGAGATTGGTTTGACAGAGTGGTCAAGGAATAAAAAGACAGTTGTTTGCCAATGGGTCAAGGACAATGAAAAAGAAAAAAGGTATGATTTTGATATCAATAAAGTTGATAGAATATTTGACTTGCTTCTTCAAGAGAAACAAATCCAGCTTCTAGTAGGTCATGTAATTCCATCGGTTGAGGAGTTAAGGAAAAGAAAGTACTGCAAGTGGCACAATACAGGTTCTCATCATACAAACGAGTGCAATGTGTTCAGGCAGCAAATTCAATCGGCTATAGAGCAAGGCAGGATCAAGTTTGATGATGGGAAGAAGCCGATGAAGATTGAAGGCCATCCTTTTCCTGTCAACATGGTTCACATCAATGCAGCCGATAAGAGCAATTATCGGGCTTACCAGCAAAATAAGTTTAATTCTACTAGATTGATCAGCAAGCACCAGAAGAGACAAGACAAACAAATTCAAGTATACTCCCAAGATAACAAGGCTTGTTTTGATCCACATTGGAGGTGTGAATTCTTTAGATTTTGTTGGAATGAAGGGATGAGGCTACCATCAATTGAAGATTGTCCAAGTTGCAGTGATGCAGATGCCATATACCAAGGTAGTTCTCATCAGTCAATGAGTCCAAGGATTGAGAATCGGCCAATACAAAAAAGGTTGTCAGTACATCAACGATTAGGGCCGATTCATCAAGATTATTTCAAGGATGAAGATGAAGATCAAGAGAAGCAAGTTCAAAACCCTCAATGGTGTCCATCTGGGATTTTTACCAAGAATCAAAAAAGAAGGGTACAACGGCTAAGAAACCGAGAGCAGATGCAAGAGGTTGATGAACAGATTGACCATCGGCTGCAACGAACCAGGAAGGAATGACGTGTTATATCCAAAATTGTGTCAGCCGATGAGGTCAAAGCCGATAAGGTTTCAATATCTGCTAAAGGTAAAGCTATATCTTCATCTTCAATCAATATGATGTTTGTGTTGCCAGCAGAGTACAACATACATGTAGCCGATGAGGAGATAGAAGAATCATTGGCAAAGTTGACACTAAGACCAGAATAGGCCATTTTTGAAAAAACTGAGGATGATGAGCATCAACACTTGAGGCGTTTATACATTAAGAGTTTTGTTAATGGGAAGCCGATGTCCAAGATTGTCACGCCCGGAAAATACCTTTCCCTAACGCTAGTGTATTTATCCCCGTCCCAGGAAAAGCCGGGGTATACCACAACAAACTTGATACAAAAGGCACATCTTTATTAATTATCATGATAATATTTACATTATTACAAAGGCACATAAAGCCTTACACCAAAAGAAAAACATCAGCAGACTAGCAGGCCTACAGCTCCATCTTCACAGGCACTCAACTGGGGTATAAGCCAGGACTCCATCTAAGACTTCTTCTTCAAAAGCTTCACTGAATGGAGGGGGAAAGATTGAGCAAGGATGAGTACAACCACCATACTCAGCAAGCCACATCGAAAAAATGCACTTAATGCAAGGGAGTACAATGATTCGTTTATAAGGGTTATTTTGTGGTAAACAAGCATTTCAAAACATTTAATCATTTAAAGGCATTTTAATCAAACCACGGCCTATCTCTAGTCAAATTATTATCAAGCCACGTAGCCATGCGATCTTGCCTTAACCCAGGCCCATAGGTAATAAATCTAGTTACACCAGTTCATTAGAATAAAACATCTAACTTTGAGTCATTGCTAGGCTTGCCCATAACCAAGGGCATGACTATTCGAATAGTTTATACTCTGGCCAGAGGTATACATCTTTACCCACAAGACACACCTTTACCTCGCGTTCCAATGCCTTGGAACCTAACATAAATTCATGACATAACCTCCCATCTAGTACTGCCCTAAACTAAAAAGACCGACATAGACTTCCCCCGCCAAGTGCTTTGGGTCGAGCAGACAGTCTATGCCCTCGGGTGAACTACCAGAAACGTCGACCCTACCAAGGGCTTCATCCATCCCTATCCGTGTCTTCCTTGTTCATGACTGCACTAACCGATACATTAAATCTTACCCATTAGACATGTGGTTGCATGGAATATGCTTTGCAATCGTGCCCCGAAGACCGGTCCTTATGTCGGCCCAGGTGCGACTAGCTAAACCAAGCACCTCGAGCCCAACCGAAAACAAGTTTGGGAATTTTGAAAGGGGAGCCAACATATCTAGGCTAACAAGCCCCTAATCCATCATTAAATAAGATTATAGTGCCATTCCCAAAGTCTAGGTATTGTAAAACATATATTTGTTTCTAATAGAGCATTGCTAAGCATAATCCTAAAATTTCTAGTAAGCACCACATATAGAGTTCTCACTAGCTGGTTTTTGTTGCCTAGGGTTGTTAAAGGTTAATACACAATATTCAATAAATAAGATCATAACAAGGAAATATAGGAAAGGCTAAATAAAACAGTTATAACGTGGTAAATTTTGTAAAGTGAATGCAATAATTTAAATTAAAATACTTTTTGCAAACTGGGATTCAATATGCTCAAGGAGAGCGTGACTTGCCTTGCTCAGAGAAAAAAGGGGGCTTCTGAAGCTTTAGGACAAACTCAAGCTGCACCATGGGAACTCCGGAACGAGAGCAACTATACGAACAAACAAAACAAGGCTACAACTCTAAGAAAGAAACGAGAACAATACATAAAACAACAAACACGGGTTCTTTAAGTTATAACAAAAACTAAACAATTTGAACGGGTCAATTTGGAGCTCTTATGGCCGAGAAACGACCATCTGAAATTTAGGTGCAATCAAAGTGGATATTTCTGTGTTGTTTGATTATTATACCATTAAATTATGTGTAATGCAATATCGCTCGGGCAGGCAAAAAGATCGAGCGACTAGCAGCTGGGACCCATGGATTGGACGGCTAGTTCACCGTGGATCAGGTTCACAGAGACGATCCACGGGAAGGACGGAGTGAGACTATGCGTGTCAACCAAACCAAGTGGCCAACAAATGGAGACTCACATGAATGCCACGCGGGCTGCACACATGCGCAAGCACGAGGCGACGAAACGGGTAGACAAACACGAACACCACACGTGCACGCGAAGACCGCACGAACGACTGCAGATGCTGGCTAATGAGACTGGGACCAACAACGGTACGACGGGCATGGTGGCGACACCGAGAGGACGAGGAAGGGGGCAGCGAGGGAGGGAATCTTTCCACAATGCGACGAGGCGGGGGGACGACAGCAACTACTAACGACGATCGGGGGAGACGGCTTCGGCGACGAACGAGGACACGGCTTCGGCAACGACCCTTGCACGAAGGCGAGGATGAGCTTGACGACGCGGAGCCGAGGACGAAGGCGACAACGAGGAAAGCAGTGATGACTTGGGGACAACGGAGACGAACAGGCGGCACTTCGGCAATCTTCGGGCATGGCAAAGAGGTGGACGACGACGGTGGCGCTCTGTCGGCCCCTGATTTTATAGCACAGGAAACCATATGTGTTTACAAATACCAACTCCCTGGATCGGTAGGTTGGTATACACACATTACAACTCTGGTACACATAGTCTGCATCGCATAGTCTTACAATACCAAATATTACATGGGAACCCGAGTAGGTTCTAATAGGCCGTGTCTGACCGGATACAATACCAAATAACATAGGATAGCGGAAGCGAGGCTGCGGCGGTCCATCTATACTCCACAGGCATCAACTGGGGATTAGTCCCTATGGTTCCTCCGTACCATCCCCCTCCTCAGGGATCAGTTCGACTGGCATGTCCTCATCATCAAAAGCTAAAAGGGTAGAAATATGCAAGGGTGAGTACCAACCGTACTCAGCAAGTCACCACTATAGAAATGCAACAAATGCATATAGGGATCCAAGGCAGGTTTTGGTTTATTTGCGTAAAGCCAGTTTTCGCAAGTTATTTTACAAGCCTATGGCCTAGCAGTTTTAACCATGAAAAGAATTGCCGCTATGTAAAGGTTGTCATTAATTAGAAGTTCCTTCATCACAATGTAACCTTCCCACGCATGGGGCAAGGTCACTCATGTTGTATTTATCCCAACTTCTTCTAACCAAATTAAAACATGTGAGTCTAGTCAAGAGTAATACAAGTCCCGGCGCTCATTAACCGCGAGCACGGCTATTCGAATAGTTTAATTTACTCACACTGCAGTGGATGTACGCTTTTAATCCCACACTCCGTGACTCACCCAACACATGAGACTTGTCACGGCCCGGTTTTTCAGTTACCCTCGCATGGCGGCACCCGCTCCAAGGACTATGAATCCCCATTGCACCCCCGGCGCCACATTCCTACCTCGAGCCGGTTGTGAGGGGAGTCCTGGCGCTCCCGAGATTGAAGGTTACATCATACATATATAAAGCTTGACGTCATTAAACCACACACTTCCACATTTCCATACCGATATCCAGAACCTACCATGTCTGGGGTGCCACCCCACGAGAAT